>JARHVA010003036.1:242500-345000 GCA_037957365.1 Torreya grandis | reverse complement strand
AAATCTATTCTATGAGAATATTGTCTATCTCAATCTATTTTTCATTAATTAAATACATTTTTTACTTACATAAAATTATATAGAATACTAAAGGCTTGTGATTTAATTCTTTCCAAAACATTTTTTTTCATTATAAGGTGGTAAAACTTAAGATTAGATTAAGGAAATATATATTATTGTAATCACATAAAAAATTGGTTGTGCCTTCAATTTTTTTCCTTAGTTGTATGTATTTTGGAAACATAGTATCATTGGCTTAGTGTAATCAAAGATTCAACAATGGTTTAAGGCTCTTATTAGGGTTTATTTAGTAATAATTTATATTTTATAAATGTTGTATATATTTTCATAGATTTTAATACAAGACTAGAGATTATGATGCCTGAGAATCTAGGACCTCAACTAGTCTTTCATTAATTAAAAAATGTGTAAGTTTAGGGTTTGTCTATGTGTTATGATAACAAATTATTATAACTATGCATGTGTTTGTTATGAGTTTGAGAATGTCTTATTTTTTAGTTAGATGTTATTTGTGTTGTTTTTCATTACCTTTTATACAAATTTTCTTATACAATTCTGTTTCCCATTAGCACACTTATGTTTTTAATGTTTGATACATTATTTTATTACACACATTTGTATCTATTCTTTTTTTGGAGTAAGCATTCAAATATTTATCCAAGGATTTGTGAAATTATTCCCTTACCACATAGAAATACAAATAATATATGTATGATTTAACGATCTTATAAAATATCTTGAAAGATAGGTTACTTGTAACTTTTGGTTCATCAGTGGGAAACTAGCTAAGAAGACTTCTTGAGGTCATTTCCTAAGCATTTCATGAGTTGGACATTTAGTTTCAAGTCATTTTAAGAAACAATGATAAATATCAGATCAAAGAGTTATGATATATATCTTTGACTTCTGATATCACAAGAGCATCAATGATTCAATAGAGTTTATTCTACAACATGTATAATTAACAAACTTGAAGATATTTATGGAGGTAGTTGGCGCTTCATTGTGTAGTCAGTATGTTTAATTAATGAGTATTGGAAGAAAAATGATTGTGATTGGGTGAGGGGGGTGAATCAATATTAAAAACTTTTCATTCATTTCTAGTTAATAATACATGAACCATGCTAACAAACATGTACACCTTATTAAGCATAATCACCAAATCGAAAGAGCATGGACATAACATATACATGGGAAACCCTTAAAGGAAATAAAACCCACTAATGAATAAAATTTAATAAATTAATATAATAGAAACATAAATATTTAGTGAATCATCCACTTCAAATGGATCACCAACCCTAACTAGCTCAACACCAACTCAGCTAGGCTTTAGTAAGCACCCACTTGTAAGGAGGCACCAAACCCCTAGATGAATCATCACCAACTTAACAAATTGATATACATGATCAAATTTATAAACCATTGTTTCTCATATAATATATGATGATCTTATTCCTCTTCTCTTCACTCACTTATATCCTTCTCAAACTGACCTTCAACCTTCTTCACTCAACTAACCCTCTCCATGGCTTGACTAGGTCTTCTAACCTTAATCATCATATGAAAAACCTATATTATATATTCATGACACTTATTTGATGGTTCACATGACCTATTTATAATCATAAATTATCTATATCATTTTCTTGTTCTCTTCTCACTCTAAGCACACACAAATAGGCCTAAACTACCTTGCTTTTATATATGTCACTTGATCATATCATTCATAGTCAGCCATAAATTATTATCCTCATAGGTCAGCCATATAATATGTATTACCATATTGAAATAATATTTATTAATAATGAATCAATCAATAAATTAGTTCTTCCATAGCTCAATTATCCCTTACTCCTCTTTAAGGATTTATAGACACCTAATAGGCTTTCTTAAGAAACACATTACTCTTTGATATTATTGAAGCATATTCAAACATAGAACATGGTATGAAAACATAAAATGATATTAAAATATACCTTATATGACTTTAATTTATTTCCATAAGACATTTTAATTCCAACTACAATTTGATCCCTTTCTCAAATTATTGTTCATAAAAGCCCTGCGCATACACAAAAAATCTATCTTTAAAAAATGAGGCATAAACTTAAATTTTCCAAAAAAAATATTTTAAAAAAATCATATTCAAAAGCCTCATGACCTAATTATCCTCAAAAACTTCATATTATTCTTCAGCTCAAGGTATATAGGCTCAAACTTTATCCTAGACGTTCACTCAGAACTAGCAGCTGACTTCAAAATATACTCAAGGAAACATGAACATCTGACACTTGATTTAATATACTCAAGGGATTTGAATGCATGAATGAGATATTATACCATAATTATATAAAAATTCACCAAAAATATCATAATCTCTAATGGAAACTATTGGTCTTATAGACGAATTTGTTGACCTTCTCTCTCATAGACTCCACTCAGCTAGATAAGCCATTTTCGCTTCAATGTTTCAATATTTTACACTACCCTCAAATATTTTACAAAGCATGAATAAATTATTAAAATACTATAAAAATATTATCATACACTTAAATCTATCACTCTTACATGAGAGCATATTGGAATCATCTTCTCACTTCTACCGGATTTTCTTATTGTCTGTATCATTAGGTCTAATAACGTCTTGCCAAATTAGATAACCAAAATTTCACACCTATTTTATATAAAATATTTATAAACCTTCATGGACAAAAAATAAAATTTTGACACTTTTATCTTTATACACTTATCCTTTAGAAATTTCTTCCTGTAGGCTTTACCTTGAAGCTCGCTTGTGTTCTAATGCCTATTTGGTATGCTCAAGTAACCTAATTCACTCACTCTTATTTGAAGCTTCAATAGAAAATATTTAGAGATATTTGACTAAATATTTAGATGTTGCATAAAACTCTTTATATCTCACTTGGATCATCTTCATAGCTACACACATAGATCTTCAAATTTAGCTTTTTCATTATTTGCAAGGCCCTCAACACCTTGATCTTTATCCACTTAGTCTATATAGATTAATTCATATAGGATTCACCTTGAACATCTACTGTGTTCTAATGCCTAATGTGAATTATCAAGCAACCTAATTCACTCACTCTTATTTAAAAATTCAACAGATCATCTTTAGATCTATTTGTAAAAATCTTCAGAGCTTGCCTAGGAATATTCAAAGCTCACATGGAACATCTTCAGAGCTACATAAATAGATCTTAATATCTAAACTTTTCATCATTTTTAAGGCCCTCTTCGTAAAAATTAAAATTACCTCTCTTATGTTGAAAGACTATAAAGTATTCTTTAGATCAGTCACATCTTCGTATCTAATTTGAATCATCTTTGGAGTTGCTTACATAGATCTTTATATCATATAAATTATTAATGGAAGCTCAATAATTTCATCATACTACCTTCACATACCATCTTAAAAGGTCTAGACAAAACATTATAATATTATTGACTCTATACATACTGATCTATACATGATCATGCTGATCTCAATGATATTACTAATACTCATCAACTGGTACTCTCATATCACTGTTCTTATACCAAAACAACATTCAATATGCTAGCTTACTTTACCATGCATCTTCAAAAGAACCATTGAAATCAATGAAATTACATTGATAATAACTAAAATACTTATTCCAACTACTCAATAATTAATGAAAATGCTTAAAAATCTCCCACATAATAAATGGAAATGTTCAACAATCTCCTCCTTTGTCATTGATGGTAAATACACTCATAAAATTGTGTCAATCACTCTTGATGTAAATAACCTCTTAGAATTGGTTATTGCCCTTTCTCATATTTTTTGATCTTGCATTTTCTCTCTCCCTTTATGATCTTTCACCCCCTTTGACATTAATGATAAAGGTCTTCCACAACTATACCAATTGTTGAAATTAACTTTCATCTCTTGCAGATGAATTTAAATTACAAGATTACTTCAACATAGATCAAGCTCATTCAACAACCTAATTTTTTCCCTTAAAACCTAGAATATACCATTATTTTTTTAATAATAGACATCAAGGGTCATTTTTAACTACTAATATCATATTATCTCCCTTTGAGCCGATACTATATCTCAAAGACACTAGATGGCACATAGTCTTCAAAAATTATGACAACTACTTACGACAACCATTATCAAAAACTTATCTCAATTAGGTTACTCTCCTAGCTGATACATCATAAACATAATGTATACATTTTATAGATCATCTTAGACACAATCTCTCCTTAACTCCATGCATATCAAAAGCTAATCACTTTCTTGACAAAGATCTCAGAGCTACCAAGCTCCCCCTTAGACCAAACATATCATCTTTAAAATAACTAGAAACTCAGATCAATTACCTTTCTTGATATGAATTAAGAATATGAAACTCTTTACCACACATAAGGATATCTCATTCTTGACACCAATTATATAATTAAGGACTCCCCCTTTGTTTTCAAAGATCAAGGTCAACTACTCACACAAATAGATATCAAGATCACTTATGATCTTTCACCCCCTTCAGCATATCTCTCCCTTTATGATCTTTCACCCCCTTTGACATTAATGATAAAGATCTTCCACAACTATACCAATTGTTGAAATTAAATTTCATCTCTTTCAAATGAATTTAGATTATGAGATCAATTCAACATCTATCAAGCTCATTCAACAACCTAAATTTTTCCCTTAAAACCTAGAATATACCATTATTTTTTTCATAGTAGACATCAAGGGTTATTTTTAACTACTAATATCATATTATCTCACTTTGAGCTGATACTATATCTCAAAGACACTAGGATGGCACATAGTCTTGAAAAATATGACAACTACTTACGACAACCATTATCAAAAACTTATCTCAATCAGGTTACTCTCCTAGCTGATACATAAAAAACATGATGAATAGATTTTATATATCATCTTAGACACAATCTCTCCTTAACTCCATGCAGTTCAAAAATTAATCACTTTCTTGACAAAGATCTTAGAGCTACCAAGCTCCCCCTTAGACCAAACATATCATCTTTAAAATAACTAGAAACTCATATCAATTACCTTTCTTGATATGAATCAAGAATATGAAACTCTTTACCACACATAATGATATCTCATTCTTGACACCAATTATAGAATTAATGAATCCCCCTTTGTTTTCAAAGATCAAGGTCAACTACTCACACAAATAGATATCAAAATATTTTCTTTCATTTCTAGTTAATAATACATGAAACATTCTAACAAACATGTACACCTTATTAAGCATAAGCACCAAATCGAAAGAGCATGGACATAACATATACATGGGAAACCCTTAAAGGAAAGAAAGCCCACTAATGAATAAAATTTAATAAATTAATATAATAAAAAAAAGTTATTGAATCAACCACTTCAAATGGATCACCAACCCCAACTAGCTCAACACCAACTCAGCTAGGCTTTAGTAAGCACCCACTTGCAAGGAGGCACCAATCCCCTAGATGAATTATCACCAACTTAGCCAATTGATATACTTGATCAACTTTATAAACCATTGTTTCTAATACAACATATTATGATCTTATTCCTCTTCTCTTCACTCACTTCTATCCTTCTCAAACTAACCTTCAACCTTCTTCACTCAGCTAACCCTCTTCATGGCTTGACTAGGTCGTCTAACCTTCATCATCATATGAAAAACCTATATTATATAGTCATGAAAATTATTTGATGGTTAACATGATCTATTTATACTCATAAATTATCTATATCATTTTATTGTTCTCTTCTCACTGTAAACACACATAAATAGGCCTAAACTACCTTGCTTTTATATATGTCACTTGGTTATATCATTCTTAATCAGCCATACATTATTATCCTCATAGGTAAGCCATATAATATGTATTATCATATTAAAATAACATTTATTAATAATTAATAAATGAATACATTAGGTCACCTATAGCTCAATTAGCCCTTACTCCTCTTTTAGGATTTATAGACACCTAATAGGCTTTCTTAAGAAACACATTACTCTTTGATCTTATTGAAGAATGTTCAAACATATAACATGGTATGAAAACATAACATGACAATAAAATATACCTTATATGACTTTAATTTAGTTTCATAATACATTTTAAGTCCAACTACCATTTGATCCCTTTCTCAAATCATTGTTCATAAAAGCCCTGTGCATACACAAAAAAATCTATCTTTAAAAAATGAGGCATAAAATTAATTTTTCCCAAAAAATATTTTAAAAAATTAACATTCAAAAGCCTCATGACCTAATTATCCACAAAAACTTCATATTATTCTTCAACTCAAGGTATACAGGCTCAAACTTATTTATCCAAGATGTTCACTCAGAACTACTAGCTGACTTCAAAACATACTCAAGGAAACATGAACATATGACACTTGATTTAATATACTCAAGGTATTTTAATGCATGAATAGGATCTTATACCATACTTATATAAAAATTCATTAAAAATATCATAATCTCTAATGGAAACTATTGGTCTTACAGACCAATTTGTTGACCTTCTCTCTCACAGACTCCACTCAACTAGATAAGCCATTTTGGCTTCAATGTTTCAATATTTTACACTGAATTCAAATGTTTTACAATGCATGAATAAATTATTAAAATTCCATAAAAATATCATCATACACTTAAATTTATCACTCTTACATGAAAACATATTGGAATCATCTTCTCACTTCTACCAGATTTTCTTATTGTCTACATCACTAGGTCTGTTAACATCTTGCCAAATTAGATAAGCAAATTTTCACACCTAAGTTATATAAAATATTTATAAACCTTCATGGACAACAAATAAAATTTTTACACTTTTATATTTATACACTTATTCTTTAGAAATTTCTTCCTGTAGGCTTTACCTTGAAGTTCTCTTGTGTTCTAATGCCTATTGGGTATGCTCGAGTAACCTAATTCACTCACTCTTATTTGAATCTTCAATAGAGAATATTTAGAGGTATTTGCATAAATATTTAGATCTTGCCTAAAGTTCTTTAGAGCTCATTTGGATCATCTTCATAGCTACATACATAGATCTTCAAATTTAGGCTTTTCATTATTTGCAAGGCCCTCAACACTTTGATATTTATCCACCTACCCTATATAAAGTAATTCATATAAGATTCACCTTGAATATCTATTGTTTTCTAATGCCTAATGTGCATTATCAAGCAACCTAATTCACTCACTCTTATTTCAAAATTCATTAGATCATCTTTAGATCTATTTGTACAAATCTTCAGAACTTGGCTAAGAATATTTAGAGCTCACTTGGAGCATCTTCAGAGCTACATAAATAGATCCTAATATCTAACCTTTTCATCATTTGTAAGGACCTCAACACCTCATGTAAAAATTAAAATTACCTCTCTTATGTTCAAAGACTATCAAGTATTCTTTAGATCATTCACATCTTCACATCTCATTTGAATCATCTTTGGAGTTGCTTAAATAGATCTTTATATCATATAAATTATTCTTGGAAGCTCAATCATTTCATCATACTACCTTCACATACTATCTTAAAAGGTCTAGACAAAACATTGTAATATTATTGACTCTCTACCAACTGATCTATACATACTCATGTTGATCTCAATGATATTACTAATACTCATCAACTGGTACTCTCATATCACTATTCTCATACAAAAAAAAATTTCACTTTACTAACTTACTTTACCATGCATCTTCAAAATAACCATTGAAATCAATTAAACTACATTGATATTAATTAAAATACTTATTCCAACTACTCAATAATTAATGAAAATGCTTAATAATCTCCCACATAATAAATGGAAATGTTCAACAATCTCCTCCTTTGTCATTGATGGTAAATACACTCATAAAATTGTGTCAACCACTCTTGATGAAAATAATCTCTTAAACTTGGTTATTTCCTTTTCTCATCTTTTCTGATCTTGCATTTTCTCTCTCCCTTTATGATCTTTCACCCCCTTTGCCATTAATGATAAAGGTCTTCCACAACTATACCAATTGTTGAAATTAACTTTCATCTCTTTCAGAAGAATTTAGATTACAAGATCACTTCAACATAGATCAAGCTCATTCAACAACCTAATTTTTTCCCTTAAAACCTATAATATACCATTATTTTGTTCATAGTAGACATCAAGGGTCATTTTTAACTACTAATATCATATTATATCCCTTTGAGCTGATACTATATCTCAAAGACACATATGACAACTACTTACGACAACCATTATCAAAAACTTATCTCAATCAGGTTACTCTTATAGCTGATACATCAAAAACATAATGAATAGATTTTATATATCATCTTATACACAATCTCTCCTTAACTCCATGCATATAAAAAATTAATCGCTTTCTTGACAAAGATCTCAGAGCTACCAAGCTTCCCTTTACACCAAACATATCATCTTTAAAATAACTAGAAACTCATATCAATTACCTTTCTTTATATGAATTAAGAATATGAAACTCTTTACCACACATAAGGATATCTCATTCTTGACACCAATTATAGAATTAAGGACTCCCCCTTTGTTTTCAAAGATCAAGGTCAACTACTCACATAAATAGGTATCAAACTATTACCTCTTACATACCAATTATCTACAGTTTGATTTCAGATACTTGATAACAACCTTAAATTTCTTAGCATGCTACCTAATACACTTCAAAACACATATCTAAGAATACAAAAATGGATAATATCCATCCTCATCACTCTACTTGTAATATAGACAACTTGGAATCTTTTCAAAATAAACCTTCTTTGACTGAAATCTCATGCTTATAATGATAGAAGAATGTCTCCATGAAGCTTAATGGAGCCACTACATTTCATAGGGCATTAAAATAACATAAACTTAGGAGATTCTTCCATACTTTCAGAAGACTAGACATTCTTCAAGTTCTTTCTAGGTTTAATTGACACTATATGCTTGATCTCACCATAAACCATTTGATCATCAATGTGAACTGGAAATAGACATTCCTTATTTGATTTCTCACTTGATAAATTATCTATCTTAGAAATCAATCCACTTGAGCTTATATATTGATCATGACATATCATTACTACCTTTAGTTTCCATACATTCATTTGCCTTCTTTCTTGTAATATAAGAGCTCTAAACATCCTATTTTGACTTGATGACTTTCTAACTCAATTAGGATAGAATCCTTCAATGTGTCATATATTATTATATATTTAATATACCACCTTATACATACCATTTGACTGATATTAACTATGACTCTTTCCATAGATGCATGAGTACTCATTCTTGGAGTGTTTTCTACATTCTCTTGCTCTGTGACCAAACTGACTACATATCAAATAATAACCATTAAAAAAATGTCATATATGATAGCATTAGGTTGTGTAATAGGTCTTTTAATATTAACCTTCTTATCTTCAACAATATTATTCTTAACTTGAGGTGTCTCCTCTTTATTTTCTTTGAAACCAATACTTGTCTTGTCACTTATAGACTTTTATCTACTCTCTATATCATCTAGAGCCTCAAATCTCTTTTCAAATTTACAAAACTCTTAACCTTTCTCGATGATTGATCAAACTCAACTTTTAGATATTCTATTTTAGTTTCATATTCTAGGAAATATTCCTCTTTAGCCTTTAGGCTTATTGTCACAATCTCCATCTTTACCTCAACTTGATTTATAATCTCATCATACTCCTTGGAAGTGTTGGTTAAACTTTCTTTAAAAAATCAAATATGCTACTCATAATCCTTAACTAATAACCCTAGTTTGTGATTTTTTCTTCTTTAAAACTTCATCTCCTCTAGGGCACTTACTAGCTTTGCCTCAAAATTTACTTCATCTTCTCCTTCTTCACTTTCATAGTATAATTATTCATCTAATTCTACATAATTATAAGGCCTTTAACATTTAAATAACCCTCATTGTTTGATTGTATGCCTATAAACAAGGTTTCATGATTGCCATGCTTAGTTTAATTACTTTCAGATGCACTTGAATCACTTACATCAGATGAGTTGTCTTCTTTGGTATATAATATCTTCTTATTTTTAAAAAACCCTTTCCTACCTTTATTCTTCTTAAAATCTTTGTTGTTCTTTTTAGACTAATCAAATTTTGTATCACATTTATGATTTTCATCATGTTCAACATTATTCTTAGAATTATCCTTGTTAAGTAACTTGGTTACAAAGTTACCAATCTTACCACAACTCAAACATTTGAAGGGTAACTTATCCTTATTCTTACCCGAGGCAAACCTCAACTTCCTATAAAACATAGTTATGAGTTTATCATCATCAATGTTTAAACATACCTCATATTTTACCTTCTTTACCTTTGAATTATTTTAAAATTTGAAGGTTTATTCTTTCTTGGTAGGTCTTCCTTCATTTTTTCTCATTTCATAGACAATTAGGATGCCATGAAGTCCATCCATCTCTAGATTACACCAAATACCACATATCTTCTACTGCTAACACCTTAGATTCACACTTAAGAGATAGTAATCTCAACACCTTTTGGACAACAATAGATTCTTTTACTTCTTCTCCCAATCCTCTAATGAAATTGATAACTTCTTCAATCCTCAAAAGCTAGGATGCAATGGTTTCATCTTAATTCATCTTCAAACATTCAAACTGTCTTATATGGGTTCACAGCTTGGATAACATCACCTTGGAGTATCCTTCATAGATGGTCTTCAATTTTTCCCATATATATTTGGTTGATACATAATGTATTACCTTTACAATATATATCTCTGATATGCCACAAAGAATGACATTCATTCCCTTGGAGTTGTTTTCATTAGCCTTCTTAGATGTTGTATCTATTGGTGTAATAGGAGGTGAAATATTACCATTGAAAACTAACTACTAAATATCATGTCCTTGTGACATTACATATATCTTCATTCTAAAATTCTTAAAGGCATAGTTAGATCCACTAAATTTCAGAATGAAGATATAACTAATGTCACAATAATTTTGTCGACTAATCATCTTTAGCTTGTTGACTAATCAACAAGCTCAAGGTGGTTTCACTAATCATCTTTATGAAATAATTTTGTGTTACAATCTCTTTCTTTACTCTAACACTCTCTAGAATTTTACTTCCATAAAATTATATCTTTGACCAAACTAAGTTCATGGTTTAAATAAGCTCTTTTCCTGTGATATGTGAGGTTCTATGATGATCAACATTATTAAATTGATCTTGAAGAACCTCAAAATCTATGTCAATGATAGATTTCTCCCTAAATATGGTCCAAAATAATTTTTTTAATAATTTTACTAATGTGTAGTCTAATATTTTTCAACTTATGTGAAACAATAAACATTATTATGTTACCCTTGTGACTAGTTCCCTCCACTAGTTTTTTATAAGGTCCATCGTATTTGTATTCTTTAGACAAATTAGTTTGAATCAAAAGGGATATATAGAATGGGATATTTTTCCTTCTACAAAGAGGGAAATAGACATATGGTCATACCCTAAGAATTATAAACTATTAGATTGAAGTATACAATTTTGATCTAACCAATGATTAAAGAATATAACTTTGTCAATTCATTCAAAAATGTTTCCAGAACCCTCTGTTCTATCTATCTAAGTAAAGTATTTATATTTAGGCTTAATGTCCCATAGATTATTTTCATTGAAACTTTTATCGAAGTTTAACTGGGAATAAGCGTTTCTTTGAATCCCACCACTTTTCTCATTAATTTTTAGGATGTACTTGAAAGAACTAGATAATATAAACTATTCATCCTAAATGAACATGATATTATTATTTTCATAATCATGTTTGAATAAATTACAGTGAAAATTCATTGAAATTTTATGTCCCTAAAATGAATTGTTTTCAATTTTTATAATGTTCAAAGTTGTGTGTTTTAATTTATCTTGTCTTCTATATAGAGAGTTATAATATTTATTATGTTATTTTGTTAATTAATAAATTTAATAATTATGTGAATGGAAGAACTACTACTCTAATATTTTATATATTATTAAATACCTTGATATTTAGTGCATGAAAAATACACATTTTTAAAATTATTGTTAAGTATTAAGTGGTATCCATTGTCATATTCATCTTGAGAATCAAACCTAGCCTAATCGCTTATAGTGCTAGCTTTTTATTTTTAACAAAATTGATATATAAATGACTTTTTGTGAGCTATGATAATTCACCAATAAACATATAAATAAATAATAAAAGACACTTATCATTACCACTCAAAATGTGACTATAATCTTGAGTAATTATGTGAAGTAGAGAATGGGTTTATATAGTTATGAAAGATGATTTTCTTGCCATCATTTTCAACCAATATCCTTAAGTTCAGGTTGGTAAAAAAAACATGAAACTAGGAAGACAAGTCAAACTAAATACCAAAAAGATTAAAAATCAACATTACATTGCACATGCATTTCAAAAAACCAATTACAAAATAAATTTTTATCAACGATCATCAGTATTTGTTACAAAAAAATTGCTTTACAATGATCAAACACATTTTTCACATAATGTAATTTTTGAAACTAACATATTTTAATCGAATACATACTATCAAAGTGATTCCCAATGAAATTATTCATTGACTATGAGTAAAAGACCAAAAAGGTAAATATTTAAGTTGTATTTGAATGTGTTTATTTATTAATAAACACAAATGTATATGGTGAGAATTTATCTTTAGTCTATGACCTAATCCTAATGGTAGAGACAATTCAATATTTAAGACTCTATCTCTGAGCTCTAGATATCTTTTGTAAAGAAGGGATGAAATTAAAAATTGAAAAAGATAGAATTATGATTTTCTCATTGAAAAGGAAGGAATGACACCCCAATTTTTAGTTTGTGGAAAGCTATATCAAAATGTTGTTATAGTACAAATATCTTTGAGTCAACATTCATAATAAGTTCACATGGGATATGTTGATGATGAAAATAATATAATTTAGTTGGGGACCTTTTTATGCACTTATGAAATTATGCAAGAATGTTGAGTTATGGGAATGGAAGACCACTCTATTATTATTTTATTTACTTGACACACTAATCGTATTATATGGTTGTGAGGTGATGGCTTGATAGGAACAACCAGTTTGAAATGGAAGAAAATAAAAAATAGTTAAAATCATTTAGGTAGATGAATGATTCCTAAAGAGAATTGGGTAAATAAGCTATTTTAAATTATAGATCAATAATTACTTATATATCCATGTGCTTCCCTTGATCTATGTCCTTTTTTCAAAAACTAATTCTATGTCAATGGTTTCCCTCTACTCCATGAATTTGGGTTTGAATCTAGGTTTAGTATTTTTTATGTTTCCTTTAATGTTATATCAATATTCAATCTATAGTAATCTTGTTTACTAGAAAAATTATTGTATCAAATTTTATGTTGATATCCATAAAATAATTATATTTATTCCTCCAAAGCTTGTAGTCACTAAATTCCTAAAAGTTTTATCTAGATCACCTCAATATAACCCATCACTATCTAGGATTCCATGAATGTTATATCAATATTTATTATCTAATGAGTTTATCTACTATAAAAATAATGCATGTGCATTTTATATTGATATCCAAATGATAATAAAATTATTTGATTTTAACCTTTTCATAGATAAGCTTTTGAAAATATCATCTTATATACAAAATAAGGTTGTCTAGATATTTACTAAAAAATGATACTTTGATAGAATGCATTTATTAACTGAGATAATGAATGGGTATAAATTTTTGGATATGAAAAAGATGATTACATTTCCTCCTTTGAAATTAAAATCCACTAAATTCCTAACAATGTCATATATATTACCCCATTAGAAGCTAGTAGTAACTCAGTCATGATTAATGTTAAATATATGATCACTCTAGAATGATCTTATCACTAAAACAAGAATGGATGCATGTCATACTATGAGTTTTTTGGATATATTTGAGGGTTTACAGATAGAAATAAGCCTTTAAGACATAATGTGGGATTCATGTTGAGTAAGTGCAAAGAAGAGGCCAACAAATATTGACCCATTTGGCTATAAGTGGTAGAGATATAGAGGAATGAATAATTGGATAAAAACTCACCTTTTCAAAGGTATTATCTAGGATTAATCCCACTTAGTTGAGTCCCCTAACGCCATATAATTCAAGATAGTTGATTTATTTATAAGGACAAGATCTCAAGAATGTTTTAAAAATAGAAAAACATTTCATTTTGAAAGGAGTTATATGTCATTTCATTGGTTTTTGGTCCAATTTACTAGAGCTCCAAAAATAGATTTAAGACAAATGAATATCCATATCTAAATGTAACTATGCATTTTTCCATGTGTTAAAGGTATATTTATTGTATTTATTGATTACAAAGAGGATAGGGATGTCATTTTCAAAAATTGGGTATAGTGTTGGAATGAATATTTTCCACTTGTAAATCCATTATTTTCATCATTCAATCCTTTGATAGATTCATTTAATATTCGACTTGTTTAGATTAAATTATCTCATTTACATTTTTAGTTTTGGTATGATTACATTTTCAAATTTATAAGCAATTATTTAGGTAAATATTGTTGATTATGGTTCAGGTCTGTATAAGAAAAGAGCCAAACAAAATGAAAATAATTAAACACAATAATAATATATTGCACATTTTATTTATTTTATTACATAGCTTTGTAGGTAGACCCCAATAAATATATAAGGGATAGACTTTAAACAAAACCCCTATAATATTTCATCTAAGCAAACTAACAAACCACTATATTAATATGAGATATATTGTTAACTATTAAAAATAAATCTATGTAACAAACTAATCCTCTTAAAAACATGGTAACATATTATTGTAACTAATAATAATTATGTTTTAAATTAATAATGTGAACATGATTTACTTCAACATTCACCCCTTGTAAACATTATTAATCCTATATACAGCCCATTAATGTGAGGATGGGGATAATCTACATCTTCAAGAATTGAGAAGAATAAAATCATATGCCAACACATACTTTTAGTTATACATATTACTAACATGATCTTATTTCACATGACCACTATTATACAATATAATGCATCCTTCATTTACTTTACATGACTACAATGAATGTGTCATTGGGGGTCATCTCCATAAGGAAGTAAAGTAATTGTTGGATCTCTACAATTAGTTGACCTCCTATACAACTGTTTACCACATTCCATTATATCCACACACTCCCTTGTCTCCAAATAGTAGAGGTGTTTCAAACCAGTAGGGTAATGAAAACAAACAACTAAAGAAATAAAATCACATCATGCATGTGAACATTAATGTCCTTCTATTCTTATTCAAATACACACAAGTCACCAAATCATTTTGGGCCCCATTGATGGGGACTGATGAGAGGTTATGGAAACCTCTAGCCTCCATTTCCTCCTTCCTCTAGTTGAATAAGTTACTCACTTAACTGATGAAAATTTATTATGTAAGTGTTCGATATAGTATTTTGTCATTATACATCTAGGTTTTGTCAATCAATCATTCTTGGGTTTGATATTAGCCTCATATCCATCTTTAATATTTTTTTCGATTTTATTATCTTCGAATTACATAAATTGGATGGTGCATTTAGGAAATAATCCATCCTTATGATTTTAAAACTTTCTTTACAATATTACAAGACACTTTACAAAAAATAACTCAAATGACATTAACCTAAATAACCTAAATGAGACCCTAATATTTACCTAAATGACAAGACAAGCTTAAATTTGACTCAAGGCTCAAAATAACTAATTAGATTTATCTTTATAAAGCTAATGAAACTGACAATTGACTATATTATTTATAAATGCATTGACTTGTTTTTTAAATATGAAAATTCTACCAAATTAACAAATATCATATGACAAATTTTTTATAAAAAAAATACTAACTCAAATAAATCTAAGCTTGCTAAGGGAAACAATGTGGCATTACCACAATAGGTGAAATGACATCTTGCCATTGTTTTAACTATGTGATAACTCAAACATATCTCTATTATCAAACATTATCATCCTCTACAAATAGCGATGGATGACCTCGATCTTATCCTTAGGAATTAACAGTGTGCATTGCTCAACTTGTCATTCATACTTATTTTTCTTGGTCCCCTGATGTACCAATTTATGGATAGGATTGAATTATAAAATATAAAAAATAAAATTATATATTTCATAGCTTCCTAATGGCTGGAATGAAATGCATAAATGATAAGCACAATAAAATTGATATGCATTACAGATGGATCATAGAAATGCATTGTAATAGCTTTAGAGATTATAATATGATCATCAAATAGTGGAAGTCTACTCTGATAGGGAGAGATTATACACAGGTCTTAGGTCACATAAATCTATAAATCTAGAATTGTTTGATCTATGAACTTCAAATGATGTTGACGAATAGGAGCACCATGTCACTAGTGAATAATAGTTGCCTAATTCATCAGAGAATATTGACTGTGTTCAGATCTTATTTGGGTGCTAAGTATGTGCTACCATTAAGTTGATCATGAAGAAAACTTAGAGTAAAACATCAAACAATACAAACACATATATCAAATTGATGTCATTTAGAACTAAATTCAGTAAGAAGTGGATGCCAATGGTCTGGGTAAAATCTTCCAATAGATTGGAAAGAAACATGAGACACTCTTTAAAGAACGTGTTTTTTTATCATGAAAATAACATACATATGGGTAAAGATACAAGTATGGCACTACCCCTATTACCATCCTACCCATCAATAATAAGCACATAACTAATATTTCTCTAATACCAATTGTTGATTCTAGTTTAGGTCTACATAAGAAAAGAGTTGAATAAAATGAAAATAATTAAACACAATAATAATATATTACACACTATATTTATTCTATTACATAGCTTTGTAGGTAGACCCAAATAAATAGGCAAGGGATAGCTTGTAAATAGGGATACTACAATCTCTCAACTAAGCAAACTAATAAACCACTATATTAATATGATATATATTATGAACTATTAACAATATATCCTTGTAAAAAACTAACCCTATTACAAACATATTAACGTATTATTGTAACTAACAAAAATTATGTGTTAAATTGATAATGTGAACATGATTTACCTCAATAAATATTTATCAACATATTATTCAATCAAGAATTTAGATAATTTAAACTTTTCTTGAATCTTGGTCAATGTTGATATTTCAACATATTTTCCCTCTCAAATTGACTTCAAATTTAGGGACTATTTTTGGACACAATCCATCGATTATGAGGAGATTCCTTTCAGATGTTGTAGGGGTTTCAAAATGTGACACTTAGTTTCAAATTACCATTTGATTAAGTGAAAATAAGGAAAGTATTGATGGAAACATGCTTTGGAAGAACATTTAATAGTCAAAGTCTTGAGTGATGATGAGATTGAGGAATCAGACTTCGACTTTGATGCTGAAGTGCCTAAAGAGAAATAAATTGATAGATAGTCAAATGATAATAAATCTAGGATGGTGAATGTAATTGAAGGAAAGAATCATGGGAATGAATCTAAACATATATATTCATTTTCATCACTGAAGTCAAGTTTAGGAGCTCATACACCTTTAGTGAACTCTTAACCCATCAACACAATTGAACATTCCATTTCCATCCATCAATATTTTGGTGATGGTGGGTAATGGATTATTGTAACTAAAATAAATAAAGATCTTGCTAAGAATGGCATAGATCTATTTAACATGAACCTTCACCATCATAAATGGGAATTACATGTAGGACCATAGTTTTTGTTTTGGTTTCCTATTTTTTTTGTTGGTCTACCATTTATCCATATATTTTATATAGCATGTTCTATTTTTTGTCAAGGTTCACCATTTTGTCTTTTATTGATAAATGTTTTCTCCTTTTTATAATGGTTCTAACCCTTTCGAAACCCCATTTTCACCCTTAATCAAAAAATGATTAGACACAATTATAGACATATATCATATAAATATGTTTAACATTACATATTCCTAAATTATTACAAAAAAATCATATATCTACATACCATAATAAATTTAATTCATAAGAATGAACTTTTTGTGATGTATATGATGTTGAATAAAATTTTATTCCACACTATCAAACAAGTTATATAACAAAATTTGTGATTGTAATGAATTTATTTTGTTATGCTATATAGTTATATGATTATTTTGTAATATTTTATGATTATGTAATAACTATAACTCTATCAATAATTCTCTCTCTCTCTCTCTCTCTCTCTCTCTCTCTCTCTCTCTCTCTCTCTCTCTCTCTCTCTCTCTCTCTCTCTCTCTCTCTCTCTCTCTCTCTCTCTCTCTCTCTCTCTCTCTCTCTCTCTCTCTCTCTCTGTGTGTGTGTGTGTGTGTGTGTGTGTGTGTGTGTGTGTGTGTGTGTTTTATAATTAGGTATACTATGGTATAAGTATCACCAATACAAAACATATTTTTCATACACACACACACACACACACACACACACACACACACACACACACACACACACACACACATGAAAAATATATTTTTATATTCATGATAGTTATACAATAGCGTAATATTAGTTTGAATTATAAAATATTTATATTATTATCTTTATTATATGATTACACATACTAATAATATTTTCTTATAATGACGTCTAAAAATACATAATTAAATATAAATATTATTTTATTAAAATTATTATTAAAATATTCTGTTTTATATTATTATTTTTATATCATTGGATAAAAAACTATATTTTGAAATACCCTAGAACATTAAAATAATGGAGAAAAATATTTTTTTAAGCTCACATAAAACATCTCATCCAAGGAATACAACACTCAACCAATAAACAAGTTTACCAAAAACATAAAATTAGTCAAAAAGAGCCATAAAAATCCAGTAAAATAGCAAGCTATCAACAAAAAATCCTCTTGTTTTAAGTTAACTAACCATCATTATTAAACATATATTTAAATTTTCATCCTTCCTCTATTTGGAAATTTTGAATAACATGACATTTTATGATTTTTCCTTTCCTCTATCTTCTTACCAATGCTCAGTTTTTCTTGTCATCTCTATTTTAAGTAGGAGAGAAATGACTAATTTTTAAAATTTTACTTGATTCCTTGAAACCTCCATTAGGGGATTTATATTTAGATGGGTATATAAAAATTTACATGGTGTCTCCCTCGACTTTATAAGAACCCTTTGTAGTTGTAAGTGTTTATTTATATTATCTAACAAGCATCTCAATGCCGAAGGTGGAAGTGAGGTTTGGAAGAAAAGGGAAAATAAAATAGCAACATGTGAACTTAAAACAAATGAAGATAATAAGGAAAAGAGTCTTGAGAAAATAAAATTAGAAGGTGAGAATAATGACAATTTAGGGAATTCAATGTCTCTTCCAAATACTTTGGTACCAAATACTTTCCCTATTTGTAAATTTTTTTCATCAACATATAATATAGCCTTGAATGCACACATATACCACTATCTTTTTATTTAATTAAATTTTAAAAAGGCTAGAACTATGTCTATGAATGTTAAAGTGAGGGTGATAAATAAGATATAATTAGTAGACATATGTGTTATGGCACCTATTTGAAAAATAAAGGATTTAGATCATAATATCAATGAATAATATTAGTTGGCCATAGATAAAAATCAATTGCCTTTGGATGATTTAAATTAAAGAAAGAAAAAAACATAGGCAACATCAACACAAGGATCATAAAGAGTAAGACAGATTACTTATAGGTCATGATTCAAGTGCAAGAATTGAAGGGAGGTCTGTGGAAGATTTCAAGGTAATAGAAACTTTTGAATTGCAAATTGCATTTTGTAAATCATACTCTGAAACCCATTGGTCAACTCAACATAACAAAAGTCAACATAAGTTTTCAAAAAACATGAAGGGATTCAAAGCGGAATTATTAAAGCTAAATGTAACTTTTTAAATTGTAATATGAAAATTTCATATTTCCCATGTCTACATTGGAAATTTTGGGTAAAACTACATCATTAGTTTACAAGTTGCTAATTTTTAATTTACAAATGTGCACTGGGATTATGAATTCCCCCTAACTTGAAAATTTACAGTTAGGGTCTGAAATCCTCCTAAGATAAAAGGATGCAAAATTTCAAAAGGTATCCAAAGTCCCACATAAGAAAAAATAATGTAAAAAACACATGTAAGATTTATTAAGTTTGGTAGCAACCCTAAAATGCAAAATAGCAAAAGGAAGAAATCAAGCCAACTCAAAAGGCAAAAAGGTAAAAATAATCTAATTATTGCATTTTCTAATATTTAGACATTGTTGAAGAACTCCATAGAATAAAATTTATTTTAGGGGTTGTCATACCAAGGTGGGCCATTGGAAAGAGATTTTACAAATGGCTATGGATCCTACATTCCTTCCATCACATCTGGGTCAATTTGATGTAATCTTGAAAAATTAAGGAATGTTATTTGTCTTACACAAGGAGGAGGGAAGTTGTTGATAATATTACATCTAGGTAAATGATTAGTTGAAGGAAAGGAAAATTAGTTACACATGAAGACAAACTATTTGTTTTGCTCTCAGGGGAACATTATCCCTTAAGATCAAGGGCAATGAATTGTCAACCAAAGAGATCAAGGGTTTGTTATCAAACTTCATCATTACATGAATAAGTAGTTACCAGAATCATTCCATTGTAAGATCATGAGCTTCCAAGTATGATCAAGGGCATATTCCAATTGGAGCATATTATCAAAATATTTTGGTGTGAAAAATTTGTATAAGTTAAGAGGTTGTATCCTCTTTACAAGGTTTTTGTTGGTTTTCTTAGGTCGTATGTCCTTTCAAGTTTTACAAAACTATTATTTTCAGAGGAATTTTCATTTTTGGGATTATTGTTATGTGTATTTTATCTTTCTTGCTAAGGTGTTTGTAGCTATATAACCATTTCCAAGCTCTGAGAGCATGTATATTTCTCCTCTATTTTAGAGTAAATCCACTATACATTTCCCCATATTAGCATTATAAAAAATGATGTATATAATATTTATTTTCAAGTTAATGGAAAATACATGTGATTTCTATTGTAACTTGTCAATGAAATTCAATAATACATTCTTCATGCTTTGTCAATTGGGTATTTAGTTTTATGCTTAGTAATGATGGTTGTTTTGGGAAAAATTCTTGGTTATGAACTATTTTTTGGATGATAATGTTGGACTGTGTTTTTGATAATGTTTTAATGATTCCCTAGACTTATGGTTTTGATAGGAGAAAGTGTTTGAAGCCTTAGTTACAGTGTATGTTTCAGGGTTTCAAGTATCATATTAATGTTTGCATTGTATTGGAGACAATGAATGCAAAGCATTCCTCATAATTTCCTTGCCTTATTAACTAGTATTTTTCATATTTTAATGAATGATAACATGCCTATTTAAGGAATTCCATGTATCTCAAATCCACCACACCACTGTTTATAATATATTCCATGCATCTTGTTGAATATTTTGATTGTTATTTTCTTCCAAATGAATATATATTGTAAATATGAAATGAATCTATGTTTTTCTCTTTGAATCCCAACATTATAATCTTCCATTTGGCCCATAGTTATCAAGATTTTATTTCAAAATGAAGTTTTTAATAAATTTCTCGTCTGTATTTAGTATCTTGTGTTTGGTTTAGATCATTTGTTCATTATGTATGACAAATCTTCCCAAGTCGAGTGAACAAGATTGGTTATGCTCTGATCAGATTTATTTTTGTGCTAATAATCCCCATGGAGATTGAACTATAGTATCCTTGCATGTGAGAAAGCTACCCCTTAGGTCCTCTCACATTGGTTTAGGTAGAGCCAAAAGTAGTTGGGAGGTAAACATACCCTTTTTTAGTGTCTTCTAGCCATTTCTTATGTTCAGTCTATCCTAATGCTAAACCATTCCCTAATTGTAATGACATAATTGTGAGTTTATCATCCACATTTGCCATACTACCCAAGTGTGCAAGGTTGAGTGCAAGAGATGTACAACTGGGAACCAACACTTTTTATAACTAAATTAAGGGTCATTCTCCTAAAATTTTAAAATATGATTTGATTAATTCAAAGAAGATAAAAATCCTTTGGCTTTACCTTATACACAAAAAATTGTTTCACATGGAAAAAGTGTTCCTTCATTTGAGCATGATAGCTTTTGCAAACTCCATGACGATATCATGGATGGGTTAGGAACATGTCATAGAGAGGATGTTATTTAAATATCTTTGATCACAATACTTTTGATTCCAAAATTTACAAATAAAATTCCCCTTATTAGGGGTGTTGACATTTTCTTACCTTCATTTGATATTGAAAATTTTCAAAAGGTTAACCAACATATCATGGAATCTTTATCAAGTAACATTAAACCATCAAGAATAATAAATTAGTACAAACCTAAAGTATAAAAGGATCTTAGTGTTCAAAATATGGCATTATTACCAATATCAACTAGGACTATTTATCTTCCATATCTACATGTTTTAAGCATGTACTTATTTTCCTTCTCCCTGGACATTTGCATCCTATATAGATACCTATGTCAATGTAGGTGACATGTTATGATGATATATTCCAATGACCTAAAGTCATCTAATTTGAAAATTAATCTTATCTTAATGGTCAGCCTAGGCATTATTATTTGATATATTCTCCAAAGGGATTAGAATAAATACAATATTAACCCTCTTTCATTCATGATCTATAACAAACAAAGTAAAGTTACCAAAATCATTATATCAAGAATTTAATTGAGTAAAAATTCCCCATTTTATCCCATTTAAATATCATTCATAGGTTCATCATATTTATAGGTAGGAATTACACAAGGGGTAGTGCAATATCATTATTTTCCAAGTTATAAGCTAGGTCATTATTCTATTTGATTTTTACATATTGCATGATTCACATATAAGCTAACACATTGGAGACAAATATAAAAGTATGAGTCCATATTTATAGTACCATATATGTTGGAAGTACTCATTAACATATGGGTCTTTAGGTTAGCTTAACACTATGTGCCTAGTAACCCTTTTTTCTACAACCAATATGCAGATGAAGAACTAGGGTCTGCTATTTGACAAGGAGTGATAATCTATGACCCATATCTAAATGCACCATATGGAAGGTGAAAAAAATCATATAAGCATCCATGTTTTCACATATTATTCTAGGATATATTTCATATAGGACACCTATGCCTAACCTAGACACTAGTGTCATTGTAATTATCCCAACTTGATGCAGCTATCTATAACTATATAAGCATTTACTCAAGAATTTGATGATTGTTCGATAATATTATTCCAATATAATTATTAAATTTTCATGATATTTATTTTTATTATGATCAAAACTAACCATCTTATTTACTTTTTATTGACATATCTACCATAGATGTTCTTTACATTTTTAGCATATGTCAATATATTAAATTCAATATATATTACATCTGAGTTTTATAATTAATTAAACTATTATAGATATGTTTATCACCTTTGTGCTTATTCATTTCTATATTCTTAATCCTATATATCCCACTAAGACACTTATGCAATTCATGTTTAAACATTTGGTAAACTTGATTTTTGAATATCATTTGGGCATAAGCATTCTCTTTTGGATGCTTATTTCCTACCTTATCCTAATATTTTTGGTATTTATCTCTCTCATCATGGATTATACCAATTACATTGAGGATTATCATTATGAAACTCTTCTAATCTACATCAAGGAAGGAACTAATATTTATCACTCTTGATTTACCCAAGTGTTAAACTGTATAATATAAAATCATTGAAAGCTAGCTATCTCTATCCTTACAATCAACTCTATGCTCCCACCATTTCAAAAAATGAGTTTCTTGATTTTAAGTAGGATAAAAATCCTTTTCATTTACCTTATACATAAAAATTGGTTTCACATGGAAAAAAAGTTCCTTCATTTGATCATCACAAATTATTCCAACTCTAAGAGGATATTATGGATGATTTATAAACATGTCATAAAGGGAATGTTCCTTCAATCTAATTGATAAAAATCCCTCCTATTCCAACATTTAAAAACAATATTACTCTTTATCAATGGTGATGACTTTTTCATACCTCCATCTGATAATTTTTTTTTTGCAAAGCTTAACCAAGACATCATCGCATCCTTACTATGTAAAATTAAACCATCGATAATAATAAATCATTACCAACATAAAGTGAAAAAAGGATCTTAATGTTCCAAATATTCCACTATTACCAAAATCAATTAGTGCATATAAATTAAAATATCTTTATCTTCCAAAGAATGCATTTAGACTAAAAGGTCATACTATACCAAAAAATGGGCCTTTAACAAAGGTTATTAAAGCTCTAATTTATATATCTTTACCAAAGTTAATGAACAAATTTTTAAAAATGGTCCAAGATATTAAAACTATATATAAAAGGAAGCAGAATTCAAAGATCTAATACCACTACCAAAGTATCCTAAATTTATTGATCATGATCTTGCACTTATTATCCATGAGGATGACAATACTCATATGTCTAGATTTAGAAAGGTGGTACATTGGAACCAATGATAACACCTATGACATACACTGCCATTCCCATGGAATATATTATTTCAAGCACTATTTTAGATGATATGGATTAATAACCATTCAAGTGGACTGGAGAGAATTTCAAGTGAAGAATCAGTTTTCTATATTCAACATAAATTGGACTGAGTGTGACCAATATTACAAAATTATTATTAGTCCAAATTAAAATAATATGGAATTATTAGTAGTCTAAATTTGGAAAAACTATCATAACTAGATCATATTTTATCAATAATTAGTTGGAATTATTACAAATAAACTACATCTATCTAATGTATTTGTAATAAGTCCAAATTATTTTTGACCTAGGCATTTTTTATAAATAATTTAAATAATATGGATTTATCAATTGTATAAATTTTTAAAAACCATCAAAACTAAATTGGACTTTATCAAGAATTAGTTTGACTATTTTAGATAATATGGAGTTATAATCACTTAAGTGGACTACAAAGAATTTTAAACCAACAATCAATTTTCTATATTCTGAATAAATTAGACTGAGTATGAAAAATATTGTGGACTTATTATTAGTATAAATTAAAATAATATTAAATTATTATTAGTCCAAATTTTTAAAAACTATCATAAATAAATTGGACTTTATAAACAATTGGTTGAACTTATTACAAAAAAATTGAATCTATCTAATGTATTTGTAATAAGTTTAGATTATTTCTAGCCAAGGCATTTTTTTAATAATATGGACTTATAACCACTTAATTGGACTATAGATAATTTTGAACAAAGAATAAATTTTCTATATTATAAATAAATTACACTAAGTACATGAAAAAACTTATGGACTTATTATTAGTCCAAATTACAATAATATGGAATTAATAGCAGTCCAAATTTTGACAAACTATCATAAACAAATTGAACTTTATCAACAATTAGTTGGACTTATTATAAATAAATTACATCTATCTAATGTATTTGTAATAAGTCCAAATTGTTTCCAACCAAGGAATTTGTTTTGTATAATTTAAAATAATATGGACTTAGTGGTAGTGCAAATTTGGAAAAACTATCAGAACATAATTGGACCTTATCAATAATTAGTTGGACTTATTACAAATATACAACATCTATCTAATGTAGTTGTATCAACTACAACTTATTTTGAACCAAGGCTTTTTCTTCCTCTCATAAACCATAATTATATGTTTGCCCTTTTCCTTATTAGTTTAGATAGTTACATGTCATAAATATATAGAGGTGTAGGACCTATTTATAGTAATTTTATGAAATAATTAGGAACTCGATGGATAATTTCAAGTAATAAAGGTAGGATAAATACATGAAAATCATTTGTGGTACTAAAAAATGATTGTGAATAATAATTGTAATGGGTAGTTATAATTTATTAAATTCTTAATTTTTTTTCTTATTAAATGCAAGTAAACATAAATATAAATTATGATATTTGGAATAATGTTTTTTAAAATAATTATCCGACCGCAAAAAATATATTTCATTTTTAATAATTTTTTATTTTATTATTTAGCCATATTGTGATTGTAATATCATTTTTGCATAAAATAGGACACAAATATATACCAACAAGATAATCACCTATTACTATATAAACTTTAATAATAATATATACAATTATAAACACTGTATACAAATTTAATTGATACATATTTTAGAGAAGGATAGTTTTTAGTAATATTACTATGATCTTATATATGTGAATATAAAAAATATATTAATCATTAGAATGAGCATGCAAACTATGAATATAGTAAAACATTTTACATGCCAAAAAGATGCACTAAAATATGGTAAAAACATTCATATTTGTCATTTCAAATTTAGGGAAACACCATTTAAAATTTATGACATCATGAAAGAAAATAATAGATCACAATCCTTTATCACTATTTTTTAAAGTGCCCAATTTAATGATGCATTCATATAGTCTGTTACAATGCCTTTAAAAAAATTAGTGAGAAACAGTCTTTTATATTTACATGTTTTGTTTGGTTTTTAAGGGTAGATGATATTATATATAAGAATGGATGGTAAAAAAGTGTCTATTGAGTTTGGATTCCATTTATTCTCCAAACAACCTAAATAAATTTCTACTTATTCTACACATTTTTTCCCTACATTAAATATTATAAACCACTTTATTTTTAGACTTTGTTCTATATCTTCATTTATTTCTAGTATCTCAATATTTCTTTCATCTCTAGCAACCCATGTTGTGTAGTTCACTCATGTAGAATCATCAGGTCTGACAAACATCATATCGTCCTTATGCACATCATGAACTCGATCAAATGATATCTTTGGTCTTTTGCTTCTTGGAATAAAATATGTATATGTCGATGCCACTCTCTAATCAAGGGCCATATCATGAACCATTAAGTGCATATCTCTATATAGGGATATTTCATGGTGAGTTATAGGACAAAAATATCTGATATAATCAACTTCATAAGGGAACATGTCTTCTTTCATTGTGTCATGAATATTTTTGATGTAATATGCTATATCCTTTCACTTACTATTTCCAGTAAAACAAAATTCATTGAATTACTTAATATACTTGATCAAGTTATATTTAATTTATTGTTCACTCTTTTTTTTTACTTCTATATGAGTCTTTTAAAATAATAGATTCTTATGACTTGATAGGTTTTACCCCATTTTTAATGAAGAGACTAAGAAATGTGCAAAGCACAAAACAATTCAATCAATCTCAATAACATATTTATTAAAAATAAATTTTATAAATAAATAGGCTATGCAAATCATATATAATAGGGGAGTATTTTATCTCCTCAAACAACTCTCACTATAATAGGGACACTGTATTAACAATTTTTATTCTTTCTCCCCTTTTACTTCTCTCCATAAACTATCTACATGAGATAATATTCCACTTACAAATTTATTTATAATGCTTCACATTAATTTATTCTTTCACCCTCCCCTGATGTGAACTCATAGACGTCATTTTCAACCGATAATGTATTTGGTATAATAAATCAAAATTTTAAATTGAAAAAGAAATTTATTACATTGAAACATGCCTTTGATAGGTTTATTTGAATACTTGTAATTGAAAAATACTTAACTCACAAATGAATCTAGACATAGACACAACATTTTAAAAAGACGACTAAAAAAATGACTCTCATAGACTTGATTATAAACACAAAAGATACTTTTAATTTTTAACACTATTCAATTAAAAATAACTAACTCAATTTAAAACATGTTAACACTTAAATGACTTAAAATCATAAACTATCAACAAATGACATTTAATTAGGTGACTTTCTAGCTAGACCGTTAAAAAAGACTAAATCAAGAATGAATTTATTTATTTATTTATTTTTATATTATTTTTTTCATTTTTATTTAAATCCATGAATTAAAAGCTAAACACTAACCTAAAACATTTAATATGTCGTATTTAAATAAAATAAACTAAAACAAAACAAAACCTATAAACACACGACTTAAACAACAAACCTGAACCTAAAATCTGTTTGAAAATCCGATGCGCTTATCTATGAATGGAGCTCATTATGTGGACACCAGACGGCGGTGGTGGAAAGAGCTAGGCAGTGGTGAATCCATTGCAAAGATTGATCCGAGGAGAGGATAGCGATCTTCGACGGCGAAAACAACTCTCTAAGTTGCAGTGGTATACAAATGCGACAGGAGCGTCGGCTGAGTCAGATTCAGACTAGATGCAGGTTGGATCTGGCGCTGAACTGCTTGACTCTGTGAGGAGAGGTCATGAGAGATTTTTTTAAAAATATAGTCGCCTTATCTAAATACCGATTTAAATGCTGGGGACATCAATGGCATCAACGGAGCTCGGATCTGAATAGGGGAGCTCGATTGAGAAAACAGAGAGCTCGTCGAACTCGCCTGGGTTGTTGCAGTTGACTGCTTTTGAACTCTGTGCATAAGAATATATACTCCGCCCAAATCAAACATGAATTAAAGTGAGCAACAGGCGATGAAGGTTTTCCAGATTGATCCAAAAAATAGACGATAAGCAGGGAGCTCGTAGTTTTATTGCTCTGTCAACAGAATATATCATTTTTTTTTTCTTTTCAATTTTGTAAATGCACACAATGAATAGCATGGGTGAGCAGACAATGGAGAGAATGGACAGGATGAAAAAGGAGAAGAATGCAAATGGGTGTTGGAGCCAATAAATTTGCACATGGTCTGCATTGCAATTGACAGATGCAAGCAGGGGTTAATGGAGAGGTAACATATGTTGCATGTGGTCTGCACTACAACACCACTAAATAATCCAATTGATGCAAAAACAAAAACGAATGGACAGTTAAGAGTCTAGGAAAACCCTGATCTGATACCAATGATGGATTTTACCCCATTTTTAATGAAGAGCTGAAGCTCAAAAATGTGTAGAACACAAAACATTTCAATCAATCTCAATAACATATCTATTAAAAATAAATTTTACAAATAAATATGATATACAAATCTTATATAATACAGGACTATTTTATCTCCTCAAACAACTCTCACTATAATAGGGAGATTGTTTTAACAATTTTTATTGTTTTTTCCCTATTATTTCTCTCGTTACACTATCTATGTGAGATAATATCTCACTTACAAATTTATTTATAATGCTTCACATTAATTTATTCTATCGCAACTTTTATCTATTCTTTAAATCTTTGAAAACTATTCTCATAGGTTTACCGTTTGGAACATTTGGCTCACCATTTTCTTTTATTATCCATAATTTAATTGGGGAGGGGTGAGAGCAGGGGTTAGGGCAATTTATATCCTTTACAAAGTCTTTCCAATGCATAATGGGCTGACCTTATTTTATGCGTAGAATAAAATATTGGCCTTTTCGCCAGCCTACTATTTCCTTACATCCCTTTAACTAGTAATTATTAACAAAGTATTTGAAATCAACTACTTATTCAATTAATTATGGCATGAATTTTATTGTATTTTCACATGTCCTATATGTGTCCATCATCTCTACCACACTCCATACATCTTTCCTCTTTATATATTCAGATAGTTCTCTAAATTTGTCATCAATGTCCTCATTGGTATGTCCTAGAGGAAGAAAAACAACCTCGATGTCAAGTAACATACCTTTGTAGATAAGGAGAGATAAATATTGCAACACAAAATTTTAAAAAACAAATGATTGTGTAATTGGAAAGCTAGTATAATTACATTTAGTTCCATATAATGTTAGACACTTTTTTTCAAATTAATATAAAGCTATAATTTACGAGATATTTATTGAAAAATACATATATGAGCATGGAATGTGGTTAAGTTACAATTACGTTATGTAAGTCAGTATAAAATGGCCTTCCTCGTATTTTAGAAGTGATACTTTTAATTAAAACCATTATAACATGAAATTTATTGGTCTTCTCAAGCATATCAAAGCAAAAAAATAAAATAATAATAATAATCCTTCAATAGTTATTACATTAGATATAGTGGCAATGAATCTATATACTTGGTATCTATTGATATCTCCCAAATGATACATTAGTATCATCCCATGTATACTAAAAAATAAAATATGTTCTTAACACAACACATTTATTTGTTTCTCTATACTTATCTCTTAAATCATACCTTACTTGTAATGAAAATGATTATGCTACTGTTACACCATTTTTTGATAATGTGCAAGGAATTATTAAAAAAATATTCTTAAGAGACACCTAGAAAAAATAAATTAAGCAGATGTGTTATGCGTACATTTTGATGGTGATACTCAAGGCATACTATGAATGTATGTCTTGATAAGAACCATTTTTAGAGTAGTAGCCTATATTTTGTACAATTAAATTTTATTTAAAATTTTAGAATGGGTAATATAAATGTATCCCTTGAGAGACACATTAAAAAACAAAGGGGAGTGCTTGGGACTGATTTTTCAAAAACAATCATGATCGATAAATGAATTATTATGGGAATGTAAGATGCAATAGCAAAATATTATATATGTATTTATTTTTAAATATAATTATCAAATAGAAATGTGAAGGAAGTACCTATTCTTATTGTCCCTACAACAGTTGTCTAGTTGACGGTATAGCCTATTCATTTATGTATTTATTGCATTCATGGTAGCAGTGATTAGACAAAAGTGCATCATAGAGATACAAGATTATATAGTAAATATTCAAACGTATATGGAAGTGTTGTTTCCATATAATTGAAGCACTTGTTCAATGAGGTGACAGTAAAGTTAGACCCTCCAAGAACATATGATAAAATAAATATCCATATCCACCTACACTATGACCATGTGTGATAATCCCTACCATTAAAAACTCTATTATTCTATTTATAATTGCTTTGCTTTTCTTGACTATCCTTGGCATAATTGTTTTTTGTAATTATTACTTGTATTGAATGACATTGACACATTATTTAGGGTATTGATTAGATATTCAATTATGTGTGTAATACATTTGTCTTATAAAGTATTTGATTTGATTGTATAACAAATTATTGATCGATGTTCTCTACTTGATCTCTAGATAGGTACTCAAAACATTTTTATTGAGTCGATGAGATACATGTGTTGCACCAAGAAAAGTCATAGGACTTGGTAATGATCACATCATGAAAATTAGTTCTATACATGTTATTGAATGTTGTCTAGGATATTGCCCCTTATTCCATATATTTTAGTTATGCATTGATGTGGCACCTCATAAATTCTTGAGTGAAAGATGATGGAAGATGTCAACAATTTCCTTGTTCACCATATACATCTACCTGACATGTATGTCTTGGAGAAATATCTATAAAATTATCCACTAATTTGTCCAACAAATATTTAGATGCCATTGACTTCTTTTGTGGCTTTTGACAAAACCATTGTGCATGTAATGAAATTCATCCCCCTTTTTTGTAATAATTTTGAATCTCAAAAAAGTTACTTATCTTCAATCCATATATTTTAAGCCAAGCTTTGAAAAAGATCTCAATACCTTGACAGTAATTATTAGTTTTGTTTTTATTGTTCTTAAACATACTGGTATAAAGGGCATCTAAGACACATTGACTGTTATCCATTGTGGAGGAATCAAACAACTTCATCCTTACTAATTTTAGAATTTTAAATGATAGTCCTAATTGAATACATATTTTCATAAAACTTTTTTCAGTATACATCTTTCTAATCTCACTGTTTATGCTTGAATTAAAATTTTCATCGTTGATTTAAGTGTTTGGCTGCAATGAATTCTAGCCAATGTAGTTGTAGGTATGATTTAATTCTTTTGGATGATTATTCTCTAGGAATTTCATGTAAGGAATGACTTCAATATCCACAACTTCCCAAACATTTCCAAATTATTTCTCCTTTGGTGCCATGTATGGTAAATTGATTGATCTACCATCAATGCCCATTATCTTGTTGGATAGCCATCTAATGATATATGATTATTTTACTTCTATTCTAAAAGTTTTACAATGTTATAGAATATGCCTTATGTAAATTCCTAATTCATTTTCCTCCATTGGGACTGGAATGCAACCAAGAATCTCTCCTAGATGTGCAAATTCAATATGACCATAAACATTTTTCATATCATTTGCAAGAGTAATACATTTATGTTATAAATCTAGCTTTTTCCAATAAACTTATTTCTAAGACTACGAAATTTGGTTGGATCATCAATATAGAAAATAAATGAATACAATCTAGTTTTTTCTTGTTGCAATGGATTTATATTCATAATTGAATTGAAATTAGTTTTCCCTTCTTCCATGCAATAGTCTACATAAAATTTGTCTATGATGTGTTTCATCATTCTTGTTCTCCATATAGTAAAACTATCAACCACATCCCCAAAGTACCTAAAAAATATTTTGGAATTGGAATTAGCAGAATTAGATCAAAAGTTTTTGTCACATTAACACTTACACATCAGAAAGGTATTTTATCATTGTGGCAAATCAAAGTTTGATTTGTGGATTCCAAAGAGTCAACATCTGCACCTAGAATTTTGTGTACTCTCCATGCAACAATAACCTTTCCATTATTTATGAGAGAAATGAAGTCTCCACATTTGAAATCCATTGATGTATGATTTTTTGGCCTGGACATTTTCAAAATACATGTGATATTCTTAACAAGCTTAATAATAAATTCATTTCAATGTATACCTATATTTAGGTGATAAAGCTTTATTTATAACATATGCATTGATATTTTATTAAACATAAAAATATTAAAAAGGTAATGTATAACACATTTATTTTAATGACAATACTTAAAAAAAGAGTCATGGATTTATCACATAGGTGACATATATTTCTAAGAAGATGCCTTGAAGGTATTGCTAGGACCTTTAACATATCTCTTAGGATATGCCTTGAAGTTATTACAAAGACATTAAATGTATATCCTATAAGGTACATTTAAGGTATTACAAGGACCATCTACTTATCTACAAGCACTCTCAAAGTATGTGATAGGAGGTACCATAAAGGTGTTACAATTCAATGTATTAAAAGGAAGTCCTTGTAATACCTTGAAGGTATCTTCTAGGGGATACCTTGAAGTTATTACTAGGACCTATTTATACTACCTTTAATTATAACAACTTAAATTTACCTCCTATGAGATATGTTTAAGTTATGAAAATTACCCATGTGTAATACCTTAAATTGTAATACATTCAATATATGTCCTAGGTGATAGCTTGAAAGCAGTTTGAGGGAAAAAAAATTAAACCATGAAGGTATATCCTTGGAGATACCTTGAATGTATTACAAAGTTCTCAATACCTAGGAGATACTTTGAATGATTTATTATAAGGACCTATTTACAATACTTGAATTGTAACAACTTCAAGTTACCTCTTATGAGATACCTTGAAGGTATTATAAGGACCTATGTGTAATACCTTATACTGAAATATGTTTAATATATCTTCCTTCAAAGCAGTATGAGGAAATTTTTTTAAAACTATCAAGTTATATCCTAGGAGATAACTTGAATGTATTACAAAGATTTTGATACCTAGGAAATATGTCGAAGGCATTACAAGGATATTTGTTATACCTCAAGTTAACTACTAGCTATGAAGTGGTAATTTGAAATATACCCTTGCTTAATTACTTAGATTTACCATTAACTAGCCTTTTGAACTTGAATAGAACTATGTTGATGATTGACAATCCATTACCCACTTTATTTATGCCTCTATAATCTCTTATACTTTTGTTAAGACTATTCATTGACCATTGTTATACATATGTATATTTTGAGTGTGATTTATACCATGCTAGTCCTCCAAGGTCAATCTATAAAAACTACTAATCAAGGTTCCTTATTCATGCCAATGACTGTGTTTACATGGCTTAAATCTCATTTTGTAATTTCATCCCTAATTTACATTATGGTGTTTACATGCATGATTTGTGCTTAAATATCATGTTTTAGGGTTTCGTAGGAAGCTCATAGGGTGAGAGATGATTAACAATAGTTTATAAATTATAGGACCTTATTTTATATTTATAGCACTTTTAATACAATATTAATAACCTCCTTCAACTTTTATAAACATTAAATTGAACTCATGCAACTTGTTACATGTGTTTCAAGTGGCTACAATGAACTATACATGCATATAAATAATGTATTGAGTGGTTTCAATGAGGAAATATTTAAAATTATTATGGAATCAATTCAATCTTGAATTTATCTTATTCATACATACACAAAAAATATTAAATACATGAATTCAAGTGATATAAGACCATTATTTGAAAGAAAATATCTCTTTAATACACATAGATCCCTATTCCTAAACTGTAGCTTGTTATAGTCAGTTCTAAATGCCTTATCTTCATGTTTACCAATCATAATTCATTGAAGAATCATAAAATATAGTTAATAAAATTATATATCATAATATTACTCATTTAAGAGTACATTTAGTCACCATAATATTCTTCATATTTATCTTCACATATACATATATTATAGTCTTATAGACTATTATGACATCACACAGGGTTAAAGACCTTATTCTCTCCTCTTTACCTACTTAATCCTATTTATACCTATATACATCCCCATTAATTTTATTTTATTAAGTGCATTAAAACCCATCTCTTGATTTTAATAGGTATTTATTTGGTCTTGGTATTGAAATTATGGAGTCAACACTCCATATACCTTAGCTTTGATACCAATTGGTGTGGTCAACAATGTATATACATCTCACAAACATAAATCTATCATAAATCATCTCAGGAATTCACGCATATTCTCATTAATTCTGACAAACATCTTCCTTAAATTATACAATGTTAAATAAGCTTATTTCAAATTATAAATTACTTGGCTTCACATGTCGAGGCTATGCAAAAATTCTATCTAAGTTCAAGCTTCTTATCTTCTATCCTAATTAATAAATAAAATATGACATTATTTTATATATTTTTAAGTAAAAAAGAAATAAATTCCAAAATCCATGCCACAAATGGATAAATCATGAAAATAAACAAGGAAATCATACGCCACCTATTTCACGGGGTCATATTTGACCAAGCACAAACACCTTTGGAAAATTGGTGCCATGTTAACATGTGAAAAAACTATAGATGAATAACAAAAGGCTTGTAAGATGTTAAAGGTAAAAAAGAAGAGAATCCTATTTATATAAGTTGGACCGCCACCATGTGACTCCATAGAAGTGTCCCACCATGTCGCATGTGTAAGAAGATCCTCCATGCCACATCACTTTCGTACATCATCCACCACATAACCATAAATAGTATTCATGAATATGTCTGATAAATACCATTTTCCCATTGCATTTAGAAATATACCATAAATTTATCTCTTCACCCTTATCTCTAACTAGCATGCTTCTTCTAATGTAGAATTAACTTCTAGGTGAGACTTGAAATAGGATTTAAATTTATAATAGATGAATGTACCTATAACACATATAACTAGACCTATTGGTTCCTATTTGTACACCTCTTACCTTCAACCTTGCACACTTGCGATGTATGGAAAACAAAGATAAAAACCCCATAAATATGTCATTATATATGGGGAAGGGTTTAACATCAGGATGGACTAAATGTAGACAATGACTACAAGACACTAATAAAAGGTATGTTTAACTGCCTGCTAGTTTTGATTCTACCTAAACTAAGGTGAGAGGACCTATGAGATATCTTAATCATATGGAGGGACACTAAAGTTAAATATTCATGGGGATTATTGGCACACAAGAACACAAATCTGAAAAGGACATAACCAAATGTGTTCACTCTACTCGAGAATAGTTGTCACATAGAATGATAAAATTCTCTAGGCCAGACACAAGCTATTGAAGATAGATAATAATATGATTCCAACATTAATTTTAAATTAATTTTAAACAAACTAGTGCCAAATTGGAGATTATAATGCTGTTCTTCAAAGAACAAAACATAGACACATTTTATATATGCAATATTCATCCATCTTCAAGAAAATAACATTCAGAATAGTCAACAGGGTGTATTATTTATAGGGTAGACTAGGCAGGACAAATTATGTAAATATAAAGAGTGTTGTGTTGGATTTCAAAAAATAGTATCTCCTTAAACAAGTATGTTATCATTCATTAAAAAAATATAGAATGCTAAAAGACAAGCTAAGGAAACTAACAGGAATGATTTACATCTATTGGTGACAATACAATGAAAATATTCAGATAATTCTTGAAACGCTAAAGCATATAATATAAATATAAGTTCAAATACTTATTCCTATCAAATACATAAACCCAAGATTTCCTTAAAAGGTTATCAACATCACATTTCCAAATCATAATGTAGAAAGGGGTTTATAACTTAGATCTAAGCCCAGAATGACCACCATTAATAAACATTAAATAAGATATCTGATCACCAAAGAATGTAAAATGTATTATTAAATTTCACTAACAATAAAGAGTATAAATCATATCTATTTAGATTATCTTGAAAATAAATCTTACATACATCAGTGTTTTAGAATGTTAACATGGGGAGAAGCATGGTGAGTTTTCTCTTGAATAGGGGAGACATATACAATGCTCTCAGAGCTTTCTAATGTTTGTATATCTATAACCAACTTTGTAGGAGAGAAAAAACATACACACAAGAAGGATCCCAAAAATTAAAAGAGTTTAAGAACTAGGAAAACTAACAACAACAACAAACAATAATCCTATAAAAAAGGAAAAAACCCTTTTTATACTAATTTCTCACCCCATTTATAATTTGAAATATTACAAACTTGTAATCAACGCTAAAAATTATTATGAGGTGATCCTACTAGAAGATGTTATTTATCATGTCTAAAAGCTCATGCCTTTACAAGGAAATCATTGAGGAAACTACCCATCCATGTAATCATGAGATTTGAAACAACCCATTCATCATCTTAGCTAGAAATCTATTACAGTTGGGTTTGAGAGAAAATATTCTTTTGGGAACAAAACTAACTCCTTGTCTCTTTCTTAACCACTTTCCCATGTCTTAGACCACTCACTTGCATAGCTGGAAACTTCTAGATAGCTTTCCCTCTCCTTGTGCAAGGTAAAGAATGGCCCTTACCTTTTGATGATTGTATTGGAATACTTAATCTATGTAGGATACATGGCCATTTGAGAAATATTCTTGGAATGTCCCACCTTGGCCTCAAAAACCCTATAACATTCCTTCCATGGAATTATTCAATAGAATAAAATATTTAGAAAAGAAACACTTAGATAATTTTTCCCTTTTTAATTTTTTGTGGTCAATGCTAGAATTTATCATGCCCTTTTCTTTTTCCATTTTTCCTTTGATGGTTTTAATTTTTCTGCCAAACTATTCAATGCATAAGTGTATTATTTTACTCCTTTTTATATTATGGGGAACTTTACATCCCAATTACAATTTTCCATATCCTTTGTATGGCATGATTTCAGACCACAACTACAACTTTTCAATTTGGCAAAAATCTAAAAGTCATATACACATTTACAATTTCCAATTTCACAACATACAATTTGGAGTTGTAGTTCCCCTCAAAAATTCCTTCATGGAATTGGGAGATTTAGGTGCAATTTGTAATTTAAAATATCATAACTTTCAATCTAGAGTTTTATTTCCCTTAAAAATTTCCTTCATAGGCTTGGGAACTTCAAGTTGAATTATATAATTTGAAAAAAATTCAAAGTTACGTTTGGCCTTAAAAGTTTTGATTTTCAATTTTGGCTACATGTTTGACTTACATGTGGTAGACATCTTAGTGAAATTTATAATTTACACATTTGGAAAATAAAAAATTACATCCATCCTTGAAATATCTTGCAAACATCCATTTGAGTTGACTATTCTTCCATTCTAACCTAGTTTAGGAATATCTATGGAAACCAAAGGAGGGTCTCCAATCATTGTTATGACCACTAATAATATGAGTTTAGTTACCACCACTAGGAGAAAAAGAGGGTTTATTTACTTATGGCCATCTGATCTTGAATCAATATTCATGTCTTCCATAACATTTTACTCTAGATTTATGAATCTTACATTTGGAGTGAGATTTTTCTCAATATGATCCTTTATGTTTCCTATTTTTAGATACCATCCATACAATTCCCTATTATTTCCTTTCAGAAGCTATATGTTCAGGAATATCCCCAATCATTTTTGCAATGACAAAGAATTCAATACCCTTACTAGGCTTTCTATCAAAAAGTGAAATCAATTCTTGAAGTTCTAGTTTATTATCATGATGTTGATCAAATGTGGAAACTTCTAATATGTTTTTATGGATTTCAACATGTAACTACATTTCAATCATCACATCTTCACCAATTTCATTTGTTAGAGTACTATTTGTCGTATCTAGATTCTAATCATCTTCTTTAAAAGTTCTCGACAACTAAGAATCTAGCATGTACAACTGCCTATTAATCAAAACTCCCATAGATCTATAGAATCCTACTAGACATTTAAAGGTTTTGAGTTTTAATTTAAAATCTTAAGATTGAAATAGTGTATTAATAGCACTTGGATGCACCCCTTGAGCAATTTTCATGAGTCCATTGACCATCCTTTCAAAAATATTTGGAGAAATAACATCACACTAACAATTAACAAAAATGTCAACCAAAACTTGTGAATATGTGCAATGTTTATCCAAGAAATGAAGAGCTATCATCTTATGCCAAAAACTTGGCTAAGAAATATTTTCTAGGACTCAGATAATCAACATAAAAAAAAAATTGAATTTAGTCTAGCTTTGAATCTTAATACCAAATTCATAAAAATGGAGTAGTTAAGTTGAAGAATGTTTATCAGTGATAATGTACTATTTTTTAGAACTTTTAAATAAAGGTACTATTTGATTTTACCAAGAAACCTCTTACTTATTTGGAAAACTAATCCTATATTTTCAAGTAACATCTCTAGCAACTCTAATGAAAGAACCATCCTTCTTAAGATGATGCCTTCATTGAAGGCTTACATAGAACCCTGAATACCAAATATACATCATGCCATAGTTTATTACTAATCTAAACTTCAAGATCTTGGCCATCTTTCTCTATATCTCCATCTACCAATTCACCATTCACTTCGATGATACACAAAAAAAAACATGTGCCTCCTCTTTTTCTTTAGGCAAGATTTTAAATTTATCTTTTTTAGTAGGCATGATTTATCATGTTGTGGGTTTGGGAAGATTAATTGTAATTTCTAAGTTGAAAATTGAAATCTAACTTATTTGTTCCATCAGCTAATTCCCCATGGGCTTTGGAAGTATGTTTGAATTTTACAAGTTTTTAAACATTCTTTTTGGTTCTTCACCTTATTTTTATTCCATTTAAATCTGTTGGGATATAAAAAGTAGAGTGAAGTTTGTAATAACCAAACTTGCTTTCATGATTTGTTTCTTCAAAGAATACTTCCACCATGATTCTTTGTGGTGTGATATGATTTTTGGAAACTTGTATGTAATTTGCATATTTTCAAATTACAAATTTTTAGATTTTAATTCTTATCAAAAAATATGCTGACCCTTCCTTAAACTATCCATGTGGGCATTTACTTATGGCAGGTGATGGAGATGCAACCGTACTTTGTGAAATTTAAAGTTGCACTTTCTCTTTGGACTTTTGCTAGACATTTCATACCTTGAATATAATTTAAAAATTCATCAAACTTGTTATTTGACCTCAAAATTCTACTAGCCTTCTCCTTGCATCATTTTTTTCTTTTGTTCATTTGTTGACTTCATTACATGGAGGAGGAGTTGGTGTTATCATTCCTATTATAGGCATGGAATTATTTATTATTTTCCATATATGCCTTAGAATAATTGGCATGGATATAACACATTTACAAACTGTTACTCCCATATTGATCTTTCATACCCTTCTCATTATTTTTCTAAACCTTTTACATGGGATGCATTAATAGCATTGCTCTCTTTCCAATTGGTGGGAATTTTGAATATTGGTTTTTTACTTTGTTAATACACATCACATTCGTGCCATTCTCCTTCTCTATCATTTCCCATGGGCTCAGGAGGTCAATATTCAAATTAAAACTTACATTTCAAAGAATTTTTTTTACATGTTGCTTTTCCCACCAAGATGTCTATCTAGAATGGGAACTTGGGAATCAATCTGTAAGTTTGAAATATAAAAAAATTCCATTACTCTCAAAATATATACCACTTTATTTATTTTTGTAGAATAAATATAATCATCATCATCATCATCATTTCATATTTTTGGCTTGATTTAGATCATAGACCCTAAAATCTCATTAAAACCTAAAGATGTTAATCATTAATCGAAATGAAGATCTTGTATGTTTTTAATTACCTAAACATGAGAGCAAGGTTTTTTGTAACTTGAATGAATACATTTGTAGATTAGGGTAACACTTTAAATAATCAAAAATTAACATTTTGATAAGGGCATAAATTATTAATTACAATTTTGGGTACTAACACTAGCTATCACCTAGGGATGTACATCCCCTATGGGTGTAAAAAGAACGCCAAAAAATAAGACCAAGTGCCAATCCCTTAGGCCATGGAGTAAAATATCTAGTAATTTCATAACAAACACCAACATAAGCTCAGTAAAATGAGGTCAGACTAATAAAAATAGATCAAGAAGATCTGAAAATAAACACATGCCAAAAAATAACAAAAAGAACTTTACAAACAAGGACCTATACAAAGGGGAAACAAAATAACAAAACTATACACTATACATTATTTTACATAGCTATGAACTTAGTCAAGGAAGTGTTTCATATATATACCATTAACTCATAGCTCCAGTATCTCACCATCTAAGTCTATAAATAATTAAGTGTGTTCCATAATTATGTAGTAAATGGAATAAGGGCACATCCAAAAGGCATAAATATTGTCATGCTTGCCTTTATCTTCATGCACATCTCTTCATGCATGTTATCCCAAAGTAAAACCAGATTACCTAATTGAAAAATTCTCAAAGCAACCTTTCTATCAAATATTATTTTAAGTTTTTCCTTGAACTTGATGTGTCTTTCATGATATTATCTTATATTTTCATCAAACTCAATAATTTGGTTTATTTTATTTTCATATCTATTTATTTACTCATCTTCCTCTAAGTGTGCATAAAATGATAGGTTGGAAATTAGATATTCATATGCAAAACAACTTGAGCTCCTTAAACAAGCTGAAAATGTCTTTTACCTATAGCTCTCTTAGGAATGATCCTATCAACCCATAAGACAAGCTTTAGTTATTCACCCCACTTCTTCTTGTATGCTTCCAAAGTTCTTTTAATGGTTTTGAGTGACTTATTGTTACTAAATTTTTCTTTCCCATTCCACTAAGGGTTATAGTTGGAAGAATAATTTAATGTGATCCCATACTCTTTGCATAATGCCACCAATGGCTTATCTTTGAAACTCATTGTGTTATAAGTAATTACCTTGATAGGCCCACTGAATCTATAAATAATATGATTCTATAGAATGTACATAATGACCTAGTGTGTGGAATTTCTAATAGGGATTACCTCAACCCATTTCATGAAGTAATCAATTATAACTAATATCCATCTATGTCCAACACTTGATAAATTAGTTATTTCCCCAATGAAATCCATTCCCCATTGTCTAAATGAGCCTTCAATCATCACATGTTACAACGGAAGAGAACCAAAATATTTTAACCTTCCATCAAAACACTAACATTTATTTAATTTTTCAACCTCATGAACAAAATCTTTGAATAATGACAGCCAGTAATAACTATCTCTCAAAATTTTATGACCTATTACTTTAGGTGCAAAGTGACCATCACATACTCCACTACAAAATTATTCAATTAAATTGGATTTTTATTCTTATACCAGGCATCTCAAGAGAACCCCATCTAGATTCTTCCATGCTAATCCACTTTCATTCAAGAGATTCTTCTAGAAAATAAGTTTGAGAGTTATCCTTTGATTCCTATCTAGGTTAGGGAAAGTTCAGATTTTACAAGTAGTAAACAATATTTATATACCATGAAGATATTTTAATTTGACTCAAATGATCATCGACATTAAAAAAAATTGTTTACCTCAACAACATGAAAATTGGTCTCAACGATGAGCTTGGCTAGACCAATCCCTCTCACAAACTTGGTGGTCTAAAAATCCATGTCGTACTCTTCCAACTTATTAACCCACCTACATCTCTTGATTGATGCTTCAATCTAAGTCAAGATGTCCCTCACCATGGTATGTGGGATGCATGAAACAATCTTCAAACTCAAAATATAAGGTATGAATGTTTTAATAACATTAAAGAAAGTGAAATCTTATTTTTTACATGATGGTGTAATTTAGTCCATAACCTTACATAGCTTTACCAAAGAAACCTATGCGCTGTTAGTGACTATCATCATTCTTTTGCAATAGGATAATAACTATGCTATTATGGGATGCAAAAGAGAATATCTTGAATATTTATGTGTAATCAAGATTAGCCAATACAAGGGCAAACTTTATAGATCCCTTAATGTCGTTGAATGCTTGCACGACATTATCATCCCACTTAATGGTTTGGTCCTTATTTATCATGGAATTAATAGGTAGAGATATCTCTACAAAATTAGACACAAACCACCTAACAAAGATGATTTCTCTAAAGAAGCAATAAATTCCATTCTTTGATTGTTGGATAAGCACTTTGTCAATAGCTTCCAATCTTTTAAGATTAGTCATGACATCATCCTTAGACACTATATATCCAAACAACTTAGCCTTTTTTACTCTAAAGTGACACTTATTAGCATTAAGAGAAATGTTGAACTCCTTGAATCTAATGAACACATTATTTATATGATCCAAATGTTCTTTTCTATTATTGAAGTACACCATAATATCATCCTAATACATAATAATAAACTTGTCGATTACCCATACAAATGTCATGTCCATAGCTCACTGAAATGTTTCATTGACATTAATTAACCTAAAAGACATCCTAAAATAAACATATGTGCTCTAAGCCATTGTAAATTTAGTCTTTAATCTCTCAGATTTTTTCACCACAACATGGTTATAACCTGAGAAACCATCTAAAGTGGAAAATATTATTGGTCTAGTAACGCTTTACAGTAGGTTATCCATATTAGGTAGGGGGTAATTATTTTTCAAAGAAGCTTTATTCACATTTCAAAAATCCACACACTAGAGGATGTTTCCATTTTTATTTCATATAGGGACTAAATCTTCCACTCATGATAAATACTTGATGGGATGAATAATTCCACCATCCGTTACCTTTTTTAACTCATTCAGCATCTTACTAGCCAAGATGGGGTTAAAATGTATTTTATTCTACCTAAAAGGCTTGTTGTCAGACTACAATAATATGACATGTTCAAACAAATCTTCCCTATATGCTTTTAGTTTAGAATAATACCAAACAAAGAAATCTTGTTACATTTTTAGTAGGTGCATGTATACTTATTTTTATGTTGTACTTAGGTGAATACCTATCCAAAAAAAATTAGGATTTTCATTAGAGCTAAAGTTTCATTCAGTCACATATTTTTAGATAAATAATTATCAAGTTTTAGTTCAGTCTATTCCATCAAAAGATGCCTCTAAACTTACCAATCCTCTAGGGAGTGTGTTTTTATTCATTTGAATGATGTCTTTCCCAAGCAAGGTTTCCTTTACATCACACCAAACCCATGGATTCCAAGTCTATGAGATGATCTTAAAATTCAGCTTTGAAATTTATAAACCTTCTAATATGTTCATCATCATCAAAAAAATTCTAATGATGGATATTATCTAGGATGGAAGGCCTAACAAGCAGCTCCACTTGATACTAAAAATGAGGGTTCATATCTTCAATTTCAAATTGAGAACCTAACCTTTGAAGTCTATCAGCTTCTTCATTAAAACTTCTATTATGATATATAATGTTAAAAGCATCAAAGACCTCTAGAAAATCACTTGAAACATTCCTATATTATTTTAACCTTTTATGTTTGGTATCATAAACATTTAGGACCTACATAACTAGTAGGTCATTATCATCGTTTGTAATCAAAATTAGAATTCCATGTTCATGGTCAATCCTCAAACCAAGCAAGAGTACCTCATACTTAGTAGTATTGTTCATGCACTCAAAAGATAAATTGAAATAAAACTATAAATATCTACCATTGGGGGCATATAAAACAATCCTAGCACTATTTCCAAGAATGGATTAATCCCCATCAAATGTCATTTTTTGAAATTCACCTTCATTGTCAAACCTAGCATCAAGAATAATAGTTATTCAACAACATCTACATTCCCAACAAAGCTACCCAACTCCACATACATGTAAAAAACTTCATTTAGATCTCTTTTTAGATCTTTAAGTACATGAAAAATATTAGGATCTCTATGAAGTCTGACCATCTTACCTTCCATTGTAATGGTGGTGCAAGAGATGTCCATCTACACACTTCTACCCATTTTGACAACCAATTTTCATGACAACAACATCCCCCACTTAGGTGTGTAGTACACAACTACCACATCTATATTGAAATATTTACCTAGATTAACTACTAACTGCACTACCAACCCTTTGAATTTTCTAACAACTAGAACCACTCATGAGTCTATGGCATAGCACTTGCCAAATGCTGATGTGATTTTCATTCCAAGCTCATAAAGGACAACTAAGGGCATCATGTTGATAGAGAATCTAGAATAAAACATGTAATTATCAAAAATAAAGCCATTAATTAGCAAAGTGGTATAAAATAGATCAACATCTAGCTAACTCTTTATTAGTGTAATTCTCAAAAAATACCTTTGGGCTTGGTTCAACAACCATATCAAATTCTTCATCATCTTTTAGGAGTATTGGGGGTGAATTCACTTCATTTTCATCTACACTCTCACCAAATAAAAAATATTCAAATACCCTCTTCCTATGTTCAGGTATTCATAACAACACAACAAGTGGCGTGGTAATTTTCAATTAGGTCAACACCTTAGTGATATCACACATGCTATATTACAGGTGTATTTGGAGGAAGGGTGATGACACCTTTAACTAGAATGAAATAACTTAATATCATAGATGGAATAAGCTAGGATTAATTAGCATTTTTAATAGTAATCTTTAAGGGCATATTTATTCTAACATCATTCACAACCTTAGAAATACTTTACAATAAAGGTACACTATTCTTTGTTGGAACACCTCTTTGTTTGAAAACTTGGGAAGCAGGTGCTAGCATGGAAATAATAAGAACTACTATAGTTTTCTTTACTTCCCTACTTGCATCCCCTACCCTTAGATTTGTAGGGGTAGTATATTGAGGAGAAATACCTTATTTCCTACTTCTAAAACTATATTCCTTATCTTGGGTAATTATTACATTAATTACCAGCTACTTATCTTCAACTAAAGGAATTCCCTCATCATATTTATTAATAATCATGGAATGTAATAATTTAAAATTATGATTGGGTAATTATTTTCTTATGTAATGTTAACATCACAAAGAAATTAAAAATATGGGACATAAACATTTTATACCACACTCTAAAATTGGTCAACATTAGCAGCACTTAGCAATTCCATTAAGGTAGACAACTTACCTTAGAAGACTTGATAATCAAACATCAAAATCTAATCATCTTCAGATGTAGACTCAGGTTCTTTTGAATCTTCATCAATGTTTTCAAAAATATCACATGGAGGATGGGGAAAGAAGAATTTGTGACACCAATCAATATCAAGATCACAATTTACAACATTCACTTTGACATTTAATGGATTACACACTTCCTTTCAAGTTCCTCCATTTTGATTTTTATTATTTCTTTCATCATGAGCAGGCCTCTTCCCTCTATCATTATCTCTAATTTGGAAAAGGGGTCTCCCTTGTGATTGATTTGGATTCAGAGTTCTCTCTTGATTTGTATGTCCATGAGGCAACCCTTTCTACTGAATATGTCTATGTTGGAAGTGGTGGGAAATCCAGGGAATGCTAACAATGTGGACAATGAGAATCTTAAGGTTCTTGTTAATTCTATAGTTTTATAGTTTCATCCATTTTGACTTTGGTCTTTCCAGTATTTTTTTTCACTTTTGACTGTGTTTATTAGCTGTGTCATTGTTTCAATGATGTCTCCTTTTGTTTTCCAGCCTTCCTATCTTTTTTGACTATATAGGGTTCGGCCCCTGTTTTGCTGCCTTAATTAATCAAAAATAGAGGCAAGGTTTTTCACTATTTCCTAAAGTTTGGCTATCTTAGTGGACTTTGTTTTTTTATTCTTTATTAACTTTACATCAGCCTACTTATTCAAAGGTTTACCCACAACCTTTATCTTGTTTTTAATTTGTATGGCCATATTGAATGTCAATCTCAGATTTGTAGGAGCCTTGTCCCTTAAGTAGTATAATAACTTCTTGTTAAAGGCATCATAATATTTAATTGGTCATGTTTGGTCACTAGGTCTAATATTTTTAGGTAGCATCATCATGGTCTTATTGAACCTTGTATTAAAATGTTACACAAACTCATTAGGGTTATACTTAATGTTTTTAAATTGTACAAGAAGTAACCTAGGATAAATCCTATCACCATACTAAATATTGAAAAAAATATTCATTTCTTCCCATGAATAAATGAATCCATAAGGAAGGGAATTGAAACCATGAGCATCTTCTTCTAGTGTGTGCATATATAACTTAATGCAAACATCCCATACTCAACCTCAAAATATTCAATGATAAGTTGAAAATCCATTAAAACCAATCACTACATTATTCCCTTGAAACCTAGGAAGGTGGTTCCTTACTTCATTATGAATTTCATTAGAATAACCTTCCATTTCATCAAAATTAATAATTCTAAATATGTGAATCCTAAATACATGGCATTGATTCTCATATTAATCCCTATGCCTCATGACTATGTCAATGGTGGGTTCAAGATCAGATGATAAAGTGGTGTGAGAAGGTGAGTGAGGTGGACTTGGAGGATCAAACTTAGGAGGAGATTCAGATAGTTGAGAAGCTTCTTGGTAATAAATTGGAGTATAAGGTTATGGATAATTTATAAAACTATGATAACATTCATTAATAGGAAGTTCAATAAATAAAAGTTTAGGTGTATTAGAATATTGGCAGTCCAAACACTACTTTATTATTAAAATTTATCCTTCAATTGTACTCCAAACTTGTCTCCTTCTCCTTTTATGAATACTTAAGGGTGAAACAACCTACATTGATCAGTCACCTTTGAAGGATGATCTCAGTCCGTCTAGAATTTACAAGTAAAAGAACACTCACAGTTGAATGAAGATTTTAAAATGGGCACTAATCTTCACTCAAATTAGATGATATTTTGGAGTCCCCACTTGAAAAAAACTTCTATAATATAAAAAATTACAAATATGTTGTGATACATACTAAAACTATACCTTTCTGGAGTTAGTGATAAGATGTGAAAGCAAAGATACTAAATTTTTTAGATTTATTCTCAAGAATTGAAATCAATTTCCAACATTAACAAATAAAAATCTCCTTGTAATAAATCATCATATGTCTATTTATAAAATTTTTCGTGTCCCTGAAAATATCCCCAGTGGAGTGTTATATAGTTTATGGACCAAAGTAGTAATGTATGCTCAAATGACCTCAAATTTCAAATATATGAGATAATATTAATAAACTTTGTCTAAAATTACATAGCTAAGCTTAATACATCAAATATATAAATTCATATAACTTTTTAACTTGAAATTATATATCTCTCTACAAGATTCCCTAATGAAATGGGTGACAAGGATTATCCCTAGTAATGATCCCAGTTATGTGTTGGCTCCTAGTTGTACACCTCTTACACTCATCCTTTAATAGGTGTGAAATATGGAAAATAAAGATGAAAAATGTGCAAATATGTCATTATATCCAGGGAAGGGTTTAGCGTCAAGATGGATTGAACATAGACAATGACTAAAAAAACACTGATATAGGGTATGATTAACTCCTTGCTACTTCTAGCTCTCCTTGAACCAAGGTGATAGGACCTCTAGGTTAGCTTTCTTACATGGACAGATAATATAATAATATCCATGGGGATTATTATCACACAAGAACATAAATATAACTAGGACATAACCGAACATGATCACTCCACTTGAGAAGATTTATCACATAGAATAACTCTATGCCCTACGCCAAACACAAGCTACTAAGGGCAGTTAGTAATGTGATTACAAAATTCATTTTAAATAAATTTTAAACAACCTAGGGCCAAAGGGGAGATTTTAATGCTAGGCTTCAAAGAATAAAATAAAGACACATTTTAGATATTCAATATTTATGCATCTGTAGGCAAATAACACTCAAAATAGTCAACATGGTGTATTATTTAGAAGGTAGAAAAGGTAGGATGAGTTATGTAAATATAAAGAGTGGTTTTTTGTCTTTAAAATATTAGGATCTCCTTAAATAAACATGTTATACATTTTATAAATGTATAAGATTGAAAGATAAGCTAAGGAAACTAACAGGAATAATTTGCATTTATTGGTGTCAATATAATGCAAATATTTAGATGATTCTTGAAACCCTAAAACATACACTACAAGTATAAGCTTAAATACTTTCTCCTATCAAATCCTTAAACCTAGGATGTCCTTATCATGTTATCAATACTACATTTCAAAATCATAATGGAGAAAGTAGTTTATAGCCTAGATCTATGCCCAAAATGACCTCTAATAATAGGCATAAAACTAGATATCTAATCATAAGAGCATGTAAAATGTATTATTTAATTTAATTAATAGGAAAGACGATAAATTAAAACTATTTTACATTATATTGAAAATAAATCTTACATACATCAGTGTTTTAGAATGTTGACATGGGGAGAAACATGGTGAGCTTTCTTTTGAATATGGGAGATATATACAATGCTCTCAGAGGTTTCTAATCATTGTATACCTATAACCAAATTAGTAATAGAGAAAAAAAATACACATAAAAAGGATCCTAAAATATAAAAGAGCCTAATACCTAGGAAAACTAACAACAAATAATAATAAAAACGTTAAAAAAGAAGACAAGCCCTCTTTTTATACAAATTTCTCACTCCATTTTCAATTTGTAATATTATAAACTTGTAATCAGATCTAAAATTTTTGTCGAGATGATTCATCTATAATATTATCTTTGTCACATATATAAACTCATGCCTTTTCAAGGGAATCAATGAAGAAACTATCCATCTAGGTAATTATGAGATTTGAAACAAACCCTTGAACCTCTTGGTTGGAAATCCATTACATCTGAGTTTGAGGGAGAATATTCTCCTAGGAATAAAATAAACTCTATGTATATTATGTAACTACTTGGCCATGTATTTCAACACTCATTTTCATAGATATAAAATTGTATAAACTTCCCTTCTCCTTATGTAAATTGAGAATGGCCCTTCCCTTGTGATGATTATATTTTAAAACTCCAGTTGTGTAGGTTCCATGGCCATTTGAGAAATATGCTTATAATGGCCCTCCTTGGCCTCACAAACCCTAAAAAATTCCTTCCATGGAGTTATTTAATACAATCAAAACATTAGAAAAGCAGTACCTAGTTCATTTTTACCTTTTTGCTTTTTTGTTGCTAATGCCAAACTTTCATCTGCCCTTTTCAGTTTACATTTTTCCTTTTACCATTTTTAGGGTTTCCACTAAATTTTTTAATGCATAAGTTCATTATTTTTCCATTTTTTAACTTATGTGGAACTTTGGTTCCCATTTAAAAAATTTTACATCCTTTGTATGGCAGGATTTTAGACCCCTTTGTATGAAATATAGAGTTTTAGTTCTCCTCAAAAGTTAATTTTCAGAATTGGAAGATTCCAGTTCAATTTAAAATTTGGAATTTTATAACTTACAATCTATAGTTATAGTTCCCTTCAAAACTTCCTCTGTGGACTCAGGAATTTCAAGTGTAATTTTCAATTTGTAAAAATACAAAGTTAAATTTATCATTGACAGTTCCACTTTTGAATTTTTAATGCATGTTTTACTTTCATGTGATAAACATCTAAGTGAAATTTGAAATTTTTATATTTGTAAAATGCAAAATTGCATCCCTACTTAAAATCTTCCACAGACCCTAATTTGAGTTAACTTTTCTTCCATTCCAACCTTGTTTAGAAATATATACAAAAACCAGAGGGTCTCCAATAATTTATATAGTCACTGATAATTTTCATTTGTTACCACCAATAAGAGAATAATAACATTTATTTTCTTATGGTCATCTAATCTTGAATCAAAATGTATATCTTCCATGGCATGTTGCTCTAGATTTATTCATCTTACTTCTAAGTGATATTTTGCTCAATATCATTAATTATGTGTACCATTTATGGAGATCATGTAAATTCCATATCATTCCCTATTCTTTCCTTTTTAAATTTATCTTCTCAAGAATATCCCCAATCTTTTTTTAAATGACTAGGAATTCAATACCCTTACTAGGCTTTCTGTTGAAAAGTGAAATCCTTTCCTAAAGTTCTAATTTTTATGCATGATGATGGTAAAATGTGGTAGATTCTGATATATTTTATGGTTTTCACCATGTAATTGAATTCCATTCATTACATGCTCACCATTTCTATTTATTAGAGTAGTATTTATAGTATATGGATTCTGATCATCTACATCAAAAGTTCTTAGCGACTAAGAATCTAACATGTGTAACTACCTATTAATTCAAAATCCTATAGATCTAAAGACTCTTATTAGGATTTTAATGGTTTATAATTTAAATTTATCATTATAATCTTGAGATAGTGTAGTAACAACACCTAGATGCACCCCTTGGGCAGTTTCACTAGTCCATTGACCATCTTTTCAAAAATATTTTTGAGAATCAACATTGCATTAATAATTAATGAAAATGACAACCAAAATTTGTGAATATATGCAAATTTTATCCAATAAACTAGTATTTATCATCTTATGCTGAAAGTTTGGTTGAGAATTTTTTTCTAGGCATCAGAGAATCAACATCGAGAAAACACTCCATTCTCAACCTTCAGTCCAGCTCTAAATATTGATACAAAACTCATGAAAATGGAGAAGTTAAGTTGAAAAGTTTTTATCAATGATAATGTACTATTTTTTAGAAGTGATAAATAGAGGTACTATTTGATTGCACCAAGAAACCTCTTACTCATTTGGAAAACTAATACAATATTTTCAATCAATATCTTTAGAAACTCTAATGAAAAAACTATATTTCTTATAATACCGTCTTCATTGACAGACTACATAAATCATTGAATACTAAAAATAGATCACACCATATGTTATTACTAATCTAAACTTTAAAATCTCCACCGTCTTTTTCAACATCTCCATCTACCAATTCACATTTTGCATTGCTACTGTAAAGAAAAATATGTCTCCTATTTTTATTTAGGTGACTTTTCAAATTTTTCCTTTTTAGTATGCATGTTCTACCATGCTATGGGTTTGGGAAGATTAGTTGCAATTTTCAAGTTGAAAACTTAGATTCTTAATTGTTTTTTACACCATCCAATTCCTCATAGGCTTTAGAAGTATGTTTTCATTTTTCAAGTTATTAAAATTGATTTTTTCTTCTTAAATTTATTTTTCCACTATTTACTTTTGTCAAGATCTGGAAACTACCATATAGTTTACAATATCCAAAATTGCTTTCATGAGTTGTTTCTCCAATGAATACTTCCACCGTGCTTATCCATGGTTTGCTCTAGGTTTTGCAATCTTCTACACAATTTACATATTTGAAAATTATAAATGTGTAATTTCAATTCTTATCTAAAACTCTATCAACCCTTTCTTAAACTATCCACATCGACATTTACTTATAGTGGGTGGCAGAGACAGGACTATACTTTATAAAATGTAAAGTTGCACTTTCTCTTTGGACTTTCGATAGACATTTCATACCTCATATGTAATTTGAAAATTGGTGAAACTTATTTTTTAACCTACAAATTATGCCATCCTTCTCCTTGTATCCTTTTTATCTTTTGTTCATTTGTTAACTTGATTGCATGAAGGAGGAGTTGGCATGCTCCTTCCTATTGCTGGAATGGAATTATTTATTATTTTCCTTGTAGGCCTTAGAATAATTAGCATGGATTCAACACATTTTCAAATTTTTACTCACACATAGACCTTTCATACCCTTCTCATTGTTCTTCCAAACCTTATACATGGTATGCCTTAATAATGTGGCTCTCTTCCAACTCAATGGAATTTTGAATATTCATTTTTTAATTTACTAATATACATCACATTCTTTCAATCATCCTTTGTTATCCTTTCAAAGAGGCTCAGACGGTAAATTTACAAATTACAACCTAAATTTTAAGGAAGTGATTTTTATATGTTGCTTTTCCCACCAAGATATTTGATGGGAATGGGAACCTGGGAAGCAATCTGTAATTTTATTATATTCAAAATTTTAATTTGTCTCAAAATCTCTACCACTTTATTTATTTTTGAAATGGAAATATAATACTCAACATTATTTGATCTATCTAGCTTGTTTTAGATCATAGACCTTAAAATATCATTAAAACCCAAAGATGTTAATCATTATTTAAAATATATATCTTATAGGGTTTACATAACATAAACATGAGAGTGAGGTTTTTCATAACTTGAGTAAATACACTTATGGATTAGGGTAACATTTTAAATAATTAGTCATTAACATCTTGACAAGGGCACAAATTATTAAGTAAATTTTGGGCACTAACACCACCACCATGTGCCTCTATATGAATCCATAGAAATTTTCCCCCAATTTACATGTGGAAGAATATCCTCCATGCCACAACACCTTTTTGCATCATCTACCTCATCACCATAAATTGTACTAGTGAATAGTGTCTCATGAATAGTGTTTTCCCATTATATCATTCTCCTCTAGTTGAAAATAACTCATCTTCTGTGAGTTATCCTAATTGTATCCTTGCCATTTATTTTAAAAAAGAAGAAGAAATCAACTAGTTCTTTTTTTGGGTGATACAAGATTGACTAAACCCTGGAATGTTCCTTCATTAAACACCCAAGGTAAGTAGTGTGATATCATGATCACATAGGTGGGTTAAGTGATAAAACCACTCTTTTGGTCATTAAGATTAATGACCATGGCATCCCCTTCTAATACACCATGTACACCTATGGAATTTTCATTTTTTTTCTCCACTTTCAACATCTACATATTGGCTTTTCCAAAACCATCCTTGTGGGACCACAAACCATCCTCTCTACCAAAAACATATCCCTATCCCAATGGATTTACATATGGTCTCTAACTCACCATCATGGATTCACCTCCTTCTCCAATATGATCTATCATGCATCTCACAATTCCACATGAGCACTAGCCTACCACTAACCATTCACTTGCACCAAAGTCCCACCTAGATTTTTTCATCCATCATCCAACCATCTATTAGATCATCCACAATAACATAAATCACCATTTTCATATCCTTACTTTTTATTGCAACATCATCCATCTTTTCCTCATGTGCATAGACTTGTACATCAATAATTTCCATGGTTTCCTTTATGGAAGGTTTCATCTCCTCATGGTTTCCCTCTTCTTCATCTACTTGCAAAACTTCATGATTAAAATCTTCTTCCTCATGAAACTCCCCATGACTAAAACATTATTGCACATGCATCTCTTCTTGGATACCTCCTTCCTCCACACTCTCCTCATGTGCATTAGATTGCACATCCATATTTTCCAACTAAAAATTGGCAAACTCATTACCATCACAAATAAAAATAATGAATTTTCCCACTCATGGGACTCCATAATTTCTTACCCATATTCAAATAAGTGGTAACTTTCATCATCTTAAAGGAAAATTATCCTTCCTTCGTCATCCAACTTCTTATCTTCTCTCAATAATTGAAGCTTATCCATCCACTCTCTTTGCATTTTTTGGTTCACAAACTCACCCTTCAATTTGGATAACATATGTTTCCAATTCTTCACGTTTTCCTTTTCTCTCCTCTTTCTCTCCCCTTGGTGATATTCCAAATACATGGATGTAAATCCACCTATAGTATTTATTACAACATTCACCCTCATAGGATCTTCGATATTATCCTCTTAAAAATGTATCTCTAGCTTAGCTACCCATTACATGATCCCTTCTGAACCTTCTTACCCACATAACATAGGTAATCCTCCAATCTTCTCTTCCATCTCTTAAAAACTTGAAATACATAAAAAACAAATTCATTTTCTCAACTCAACATTTTCCTCTCCATAGGTGTCTTACTTTGTCTTATACTAGTTGATGGAGTATTAATCATCTCTAATACTAGTTGATGGAGTTAATACTCCATATACCACAGCTCTGATACTAGTTGATGTGTTCAACACTTCATATATATCTAACCAACATAAATCTCTAGTAAAATAATCTCATGAATTCACACAAATTCTCATTAATTCTTATAAACATCTTCCTCACATTACACAAGATGAAACAACCGTATCTCACATTAAAAATTACTTGGATTCACATGCTATAACTTGACTAATAATCAAAGGAACACATTATTTTATATATTTTCAAGGAAGAATTAAAGAGAGATCATAATCCATACCCTATATGAATAATTCATGACAAGAAACAAGGAAATCCCACACCACATGTTTTATTAGATCATATTTGACAAATCACAAACACCTTTCAAAAACTAGCACCACCTTCACATGTGAAAACACTATAGATAAATGGAGAGAGGTTTGTCACATGTTAAAGGTAAAACAAAAAAATCTTCTTTAGACAAGTTAGACCACCACCATGTATTTCCATGTGACTCTATATAAATTTTCCACCACTCCACATGTGTGAGAAGATCCTCGATGCCACATCACCTTCCTACATCATCTACCACATCATCAAAAATAGTACTCATGAATAGTTCTTTCCCATCACATCATGAAATTGACCATAAATATCTCTCTTCACCCTAATCTCTAACTAACATGCTTATTTTACTATATAATTAGCTTCCAGGTGAGACTTAAAATAGGATTTAAATTTGTAATAGATGAACATACCTCTAACACATATAACTAGACCTATTAGGACCATTCTCAATGGTCCAACTCCTTTAAAACTAATCACTATCATTCCAAACCTTTGTAAGTAGTTCAAATTTTTAAATTATTCATTTTAAAGGGAAAATCTTATAAGACTATTATAGACCTTAAATGGAATATTTGAAGTCCTTATTCACTATTAAAGCACTCCTACTATTTGACAAGGATATAAACATGTAAAATTTAGATATTTATATCATTTATGTAATATCCTAATACTCTTTCATCATGAATAAGATACCTTGAATATACTTATAATATTATAGATGTGTCTCTTAGGTATGAAGGTCCTTGCAATGTAATTAAGGTATCCAATAGAAGGTATCTCCTTAACTTCTAGGAAATAACTTGAAGTTATTAAAAGGACATTCATCGTACTTTAAGGTATATCTTTCATTCCTATGAAATATCTTGAAGTACCATGAATGCCATTATAATAGCTTAAAAATATCTCCTATTTATTAAGTTCATTGTAATGTATTCAAGATATATCCGAGGAGATACCTTTAAGGTAGTATAAAAACCACCATATCTAAGAAATACCTTGAAGCTATTACAAAAAACTTATTATATAAGAAATAATTAGTAGATATTACAATGACCTTCAAAGAGATAACTTGAAGGTATTAAACTAAGATTCATGAAGATTCTTTGAAGTTTATTGTTAAAACTATTATTACATATTTTGAAGGCATTACAAGGAATTTAATAAGTAGGAGATACCTTGATGGTATTACATATACCTTTGTATATAGGAGATATTATAAGGACCTTTAACAAGATACCTTAAAGTTCCTTCTAATACCTTTAAGATATCTCTTTAAAGGTAATTGTAATACATTGAAGGCATCTCATAGGAGATACATTTTGATTCATTTGAATACCTTCAAATCATCTTCTAGGAGATACATTGAAGTTGGGTATTATAAGGACCTTCAAGGATATACCATGAAGTTAATTTTAATAGCTTCATAGCTTCAATGTCTCTCCTTGAAGGTCCTTATAATAATTTGAATGTATCTCATAAGAGATACCTTATAGGTCCTTGAAATACCTTCAAGGCATATAATAAGAGATACCTTGAATCTATTTCCTTGTAATACCTTCAATGTATATCCTATGAGACACCTTAATGGTTCCTTTTTATATCTTCAAGGTATGACATGGATCTTTCAAGGTATCTCCTAGTCCTTGTAATAAAATTAAGATATTTTGTAGGAGATACCTTAAATTTCCTTAAAATAACTTTAATTTATATTATAAGAGATACCTTGAAGGTAGTTTCCTATAGTAATTTCATGGTATCACTGAGGGACACCTTAATGGTTCATATTCATACCTTCAAGTTATTAAAAGGATCCTTCAAGGTACCTCATAAGAGATACTTTCAAATTATTATTAAAACCTTCAAGGTATCAATACATGTAATACATTCAAGGTATCTCATAGGAGTTACCTTAATCTTGAAGCTAGTTCCTTGTAACCTATAAGGTGTCTCTTATGAGACACCTTAATGGTTCCCTTTTATACATTCAAGGTATTACAAAGATCCTTCAAGATATCTCCTAAGATATACCTTAAAGGTATTATAAAAACCTTCAAGGTATCTCCTAGGGTGGTGACAGGTGAATGGTCCCCATCTATATTCTCTATATTGGGAGAAAAAGGAAATGACTTAACCATATCCCTATCCATATAATTAGATGGGGATGTGGATAGAAATAGGGGCTAGATATAATAGAGAGATACCCATATGTATAGTTTATATATGGATGGGGCCTATCTATATATATGGGAGAAACCCTATCTAATTCCTTATAATTCATTCAAGACACCTCATAAGAGATACCTTAAAGATCCTTGAAAAACCGTCAAGGCATATTATAATAGATACCTTGAAAATGTTTCCTTGTAATACATTCAAGGTAGTTATTATGAGATACCTTAATGGTTTATTTTTATACATTGAATGAATTACAAGGATCCTTGAATCTATCTTCTAATAGATAACTTGAAGGTATTGTAAAAATGTTTACGATATCTCTTAGTCCTTGTAATACTAGGAGATACCTTGAAGGTATTATTAGGACCTTCAAGTATATTCTAGGATGTATTTTCAAGATATCAAAATGACCTTCAATGTAATCTTATTATAAGATTAAATCTCATATTTGACTCAATCACTTCATTCATTAAGGATAAGATGATATCTTATTATGGATACTTTAATTTTAGGTTATTAATACATTAGTTTTTTGTTAAAGCCACTCAACATAGTATAACCATTAATTAATCCAATAGATTATTCAATAGTAAATACTATAGATATGAGAAAATGAGATCATATTTTAAATTGAATGTTACAACAAATATGACTACATCAATGTCTATGCATTAAGCATGAACTTTTAAAACTTTTCAGATTCTTATTACATGTTTTACACATAAATAAGTTACACATAATCTTTACAAATTTAGTCAATAGTAGACTTGAGTCCTTTTGAACTCATTGGTCAAGTGTAAGATAGCCCCCACTTAAAGTGACCATTGATCATATATCCACGACTTCTATACTATAAAGACCCAAACTGGGTGATAGTTGTTTTTTATTTTGCCCCACTTTATTTTCCAATAATGAATGGTCATATCATCATAAGTTTTGCATAAATCTTAGAATACCCTAAGAGTTAGAATTAATAATCAAATTAAATGCAAACTAACATTATTAAATTATATTGGTGACTGATCAAGTTTGAACCATAGATAAATAATCAAGTTTTTATCATGGCTAAACCCTTAGTCATGAACATTTGCACCCACTATTATCCAATATTTCTAGTTCTTTTATGTTGCATGACTATCTTGTAGTCAAGATCAATTGATCCTCAATTTTCCATTTAGATTGCTTAAATTTTATTGTGACCTTACATTGGTTCCTTTATGTAATAGAAGGCTTACCTCATCCAATCAGGTCATGAGTAAATAGTGTTATTTGAGATTGATTAAGGCTCTTAGATTTACTAACCCTTGATTTTATTAGTGGTGTTACTCCTTCATTTATTTCATCACACAAGAGAGTCTAAATATTGAATGTATTATCGAGGACCCATGTATTCTCGATATACATAGGATTAAAATGACTAGATATACCTTTAAATCATCAATTTTTACCATTTTATTTTCATATTTCAACATACTCTTTTATATTATTGCACCATTTGGAACTGCAGACCTTATGACCTACATAAAATCCCTCTCATGGTGTTATGATTTATTCATTTAATTTGTATATATTTTTTAATTATCAATTCTATTTTTTCCATGTAATAAAAATATTATTATAGGTTATTTGAATATCATTTTATCACCTCATTATTTAATTTGGATATCATAACTCATGAATTGATTTTTTAGTTTTATAAGCAAATATTCATTTGTTAGGGTAGTTCAACATATTGTAATTCATTAATCTAGACCACATATTTTCTTTCCATTTTTGATATCACACATGTGATAAATATTTATCATTATATTAATTAATGTTACATCAAAACCATTTAAATTATTGTCTATGCATCAATATTGGTAATGTAAGACTTCACTGAGTCATAAGACTTATTTCCCACATTCATCAATTATACTTGTTCAAATGCAATTATGATTTATTCACTTAATTTGTATCTTTGTTTTAGATATCAATTCTATCTTCTCCATATAATCATAATCTCATTACAAGTGATTTTAATACCAAATTATTACCTCATTAGTTAATTGGGATATTATAACTCATGAATTAGTTTTTTTAGTTTTATAAGTACATACTCATTTTTAGGGTAGTTCAACATATTATAATTCATTAATGTAGTCCACATAATTCATTTCCATATTTTTATATCACACATGGGAGTAAATTCAATCATTATATTAATTAAAATTATACCAAAATGCATTTACATTATTGTCCATGCATCAAGCTTGGAAAGTTAAGACTTCGCTGAGTCATAAGACTTATTTTCCACATTCATCAGTTATACTTATTCAATTACAATGTTGAATCAAAAGTAATCTTAGGTTATAACAAACCCTTTTTTCCTTCAAACCAAGGCATAGGGACAAACCACACCAAATGTAGTCTTTTCCTATGCCTCAAAGGATACCATAAATACCCATAAATGGGATCATTACCAATGTAGTTTTGTGGCACTCAATAAATCACAAAATTTACAATTATAACATGCATCCAATACATTCTTAGTTTATTTTAGTCCTAAATGTTACCAAGTACATGACATCACAAGTGATCCACATGTCCATAGATCATGAATCTATCTAATAATTTAATTTAACAAGATATCCCAAGGTATCAATCTAACTACCACTATCCACTCAGTTAAACCATTGATGCAAGTATGCACATAATTTTAGATGAAGCGATCTATAAGTATGTGAAAATTTGTTCATTTGTGTATAATCCATACATATTAGTAATAAACCATCATCACCATGCCTATACCACATTATCCACCATTGTTTAATCCACCATTATTCATAATGTCATTTGAATTTGTGGATATAATTTAATTTCACTTTTAATTATAGTTTTTATTTATGATTGATAATTATTATATATAAATTTTAATTTAAAATTTAAAATTTTAATTTTAATTTTATATGATTTAAAATAATAAAATTACATCTATAAATTTTAAATTATAGATTATAAATTAAAATTACTAATTATAAGTTATAAATTATAGTATCATTTGAAATATTTTAGAAAATATAGTAGAATTAGAATTTAAAAATAAAAATAAAAATAATAAATTATTCAAAAATTAGATTAGAATTAAAATTTAAAAATATAAATAATAAATTAGAAACTATAATTCATAACTAATTAAATTATATTATTTTATAATTTAGTAATATATAATTATACTAACTTACCAACTATAAATTATAAATAACAAATTAGATTATAAGTTTTAAATTCAAAAATTATGAGTTATCATTTATAAATTAGATTAGAATTCAAAATTATAATTTAAAATTATAACTAATAAATTATAATTTATAACTAATTTAATTATATTTTTTAATAGAATTTAAATTATAATTGAAATTATCAAATTTGAATTTGTGAATATAATTTAATTTTAAATTAATATTTAATTTTTAATTTATGATTTTTAATTATAATTTATAAGTTTTATTTATGATTTATAAATATAATATATCAATTTTAATTTTAGACAATTAAAAATTATAAAATTATATTTATAAATTATAAATTAAAACTATTAGAACAATTGAAGGGTTTTTAAACTATTATGTTTTAGGTTAATAATTGATGAGGTTTTTATGTTTGTTGGCCCATATAATGATAAATATGTTTATCCTTTTGAGTATCATGTTTTTTTGGGGTTTATATGATAATTATACTCACAATCATACTAATGTTCAAATTAGAGTTCTCTTATGCATGAAAAATCATTCCAATGTCTAAATTAACCCTTGAAAATGTATTCCCAATCATACTAGTGTTTAAATTGAGCCCTTTCAGCTATGAAATCCATCATTATAATATGTGATTACATCCATGTGGGGGTTTGGATTTTCAGTCATATGAATGCAAGTTTTAACCCAACCATATCATACCTTCACAAGTATGCATATCTATTACAATTAAAAAAACATACCTTCACAAACATGCATATCCATACAAAGGTAAAAATCAGCGTTCAAAAGTAGCATATCCATACCAACGTATGTTTTAACCCAGACATGTAAGGGTATGTTATCAGCCATGGATTTAAAAATTTAATTATTATAATGGTGTACAAATCCCCCAAAATAAATTAACGCATAATCTATATCAATTCCTTCAATATGGAGCAATACATTGCAAAATAAATTTTAATAAACATGGCTGATTTCATCTTACCTCGTAGATATTTTAAATATCCAAATAAGTCCTTTACATTGAATTTTATCCTCTCCTTCATGCTACAAGATTAAATTAATCTACTTTTTAATAGATGGGTGTGGCTATGTCTTTCATAACTACCATGGATGCATTTTTTCGTACCTCTTCTCCATGGATTATCCTTCTTCCTTCTCATTCCCTCCAAACTATAAAATAATACTATGTGAATATTGGTCTCCCATTGGAAAAAAATTACACAACATCCCACTTGGTAGGTTCATTCTCAAGTAAAAATAATCTACTACCAAAAAATTACACAATATCCCACTTAGTGGCTTCATTCCTAAGCCACACTTCTCCCACTTGCACATGTTTTGACACAAATCCAAGGGAATGTTTCTTGGTCTTATTTCTCTTCAAAATGTTCCATGATACTTTTACGAGAACAATAAATAATGCAATTTATTTATTTATTTTAAAAATACACATTCCCCATGCCTTTAATTTCCCCGCTTGACTTAACTTGACCTTATCTACCTCCTTTAGTGATAAAAGGACATGGTTGGACTAATATTTATTATATTTATTTAATTTTTCTCAAGTAATTAAAAAAGTGTCATAATATTTTCTAAATAATCAAATTTAATGTACTATTACATTCTAAGGAAGGTGGCAGTAATAATGTTGTATCACTAATAGTAAACTAGTAATCAAAGACAAGTGGTAAGAGATACCCACTAGACCACGAAACCAAATTATGCATTGGCACTCTCTCTTAGACATGAAAAAATTATCATTTTTGTATTTAAAATAAATACCAAAAAGTCATAAACCAAAAAGAAGCTCATCAAGCTAAATTATCCTTGATGCATACCGAGATACAAATTAACGCAAAAAACACTCATAGGTTAAATTCGATCATCAACATTAATGACCATGATTATGAATAATTGAATAATGTTGTTTAATATTAATCACATAATTTTTTTTAATTGTGATGAAAGGAGTTTCCAGCTTAACCAACATCCATCATCAAACAAACCAAACAAGTTCTAGATGGCATCAAAGTAGTATCTCTGCAGTACTGAAGGGACCTAAGTGATGCATGGTATGTTGTTTTTTATGGATATTTTTTTAGCCCTGATTATGTGTTATCTCCATCACATACCTATTTATTACATGTTAACAATCATAGCTATTTTTATCAAAATTATAAAATAATATAATTTAATTAGTTATAAATTATAATTTCTAATTTTTCAATAAATTATAATTTATTATTTGTATTTTTAAATTCAAATTCTTATTTATAAATTATAATTTCTAATACTTGTCTATAGTTTCAATTAAATTTAAAAATCCTTATTGTTAATTTATGATGAAAATTGTAAAAATTCAATTTATCCTCATTGGTCATCATTATCCCTAATCACACCCTAGTTTACTCTCTTCATTCCTAATACTTCCTAATCACTCCCTCATCATCCCTCAATATCCTTCATCATCCCTAATCAGTCCCTCATCATTATTCACTATCCCTAGTTACTGTGTCATCATCCATCAATGTTCATAATCACTACTTTATCAACCCTCATATTCATCCCCTGATCGACCCTCATGATCCCTTATGGTCCCTAATCATCCTTAATCACTCCATATTCATCCATCCTTTTCCCTAATCAATCTATATTTATAATTTATAACTTATTTTTTTAAACTCTAATTCTAATCTAATATTTAGATAAATTATAATTTATTATTTGTAATTTTAAATTTTTATTCTTTTTTTAATTCTAATTTCTAATGCTTGCCAGAAGTCATATTTGATAATTTAGATATTTATTATTAATTTTGAATTAAATATAAAAAATACTATTTGTAATTCATATTTTATATTTTATAATTTATAATTTATATTTTACAATTTACAATTTATAAGTGGTAGTTTATAATAATTGATAAAGTATAATTGGTAACTAATAAATTTTATAATTGACAACTTATATTTTTTTGGATTTTTTTTTTAATTTACAATATGAATTAGTAATTCATAATTTATAGTATTATAATTTATAATTAGTAATTTTAATTTATAATCTATAATTTATAATTTGTAAATGTAATTTTATAATTTTTAATCATCTAAAATTAAAGTTTAAAATTCAAATTGATTTATAAATTCTAGTCATCATTTTTCATCTTCCTTAATCATCCCTTGTCAATCCCTCATTAACCCTCATCATTCCTAATCATCCCTTGTCACTCCCTCATTAACCCTCATCCTCCCTTATCATCCCTAATCACTCCCTCATTAGTGCTTGTTATACAAAATCACACCCTCATTTACCCTCATTATTCCTAATCATATTTAATAAATCCCTCATTAGACCTCTTTTTCCTTGGTCATCCCTAATAACTTCCTCATTAACCCTCATCATCCGTATTCATCCCTAATCACACCCTTATTTAACCTCATTATTTTTAACCATCCCTAATCACTCCTCATCATCCCTTATTATCCATGATCATTCCTATATATATGTAGATGATAATTATGAAATATATAAAAATTTCATCTTATACAGATGGAAAATATAAGCCTTATCTATTCTTGATATTTATAAAAAAAATTGCTTCTGCATGTCTCACATCTATTATCTCTCTCCACTCATTGATTATCACCTAATATGAATAGTATGATTCTAATTGCCTGGTTCTTATATATTTCCAATAGTTATGTAAACATTATTATTTTCCACCTCTACATGTTTTGAACATTAACATATTTTATAACTTCCTAGACACTTACATCCATGTCCTATGCCTCTATTGGTTGAAGTGTCTTATCTAATTGCAAGTGGCTAGTTCCCTAAAGTCATCTAGTTTATAACTTAAATGTATTAATATGGTTGGCCTAAGTTAATTAATGTGATAAATTATCTAAATGGATTAGTATAGATACAAGATCAATCTTTTTTCATCAAAAATCTAGTAAAAATTGTAAATACCTAGCAACTTATAAGGAAACTTACTAAAAGCACTCAATGAAGCACACATGTGAGTAAATGATTCCATGTTTTATCTTATTTCCATACCATCCATAGGTATAACACAAATATAGGTATGAAGTACTAAAGAAGTAGATCAAGAGTCATATTTACCAAGTTACAAGTTAGGTCATTATTTTTACTTGCTTATCACACATTGCATGACTCACACATATGATAACAAATATGGGAGAACTACATAAGTTTGAGGCTCTCTTACGAGTAGTGGATTTGTAGAAACAAATCTTTGAAAAAGGGGTCTTTGGGGTTAATTCGACACCATGATCCTACTTATCTATTTTTTGTAAGGTCACTATGAAGGTGAAGATATAGGGTTTTCTCATTCTAAAAGGATTGATAGTCCATGAGCTATAACTAAATGATCCATAGAAAAAATGTCATAGGACCCAAAAGCATCTAGGTGGTAGCATCTAGTTTTACTAGGTATTTTATACTAGATACCTACATTTAATCTAGATATTAGTGTGGATGCCACCATCCCAAGCTGATGCATGCATCAGAGGCCATAAAGGATCTTAATCCAGAGTTTGGAAACTATTATATAATATTATTCTAGTATGCTTCCTGATTGTTCTAGATCTACATTTGTATTAGCATGAAAACCTAGCATCTTATTTTCATTATTATTTCAATATCTAGAATAGCTAGTTTTTCACTATTTTTTTTATCATATCTCAACATAATAAATTTAGTATATGTTATATCGTAGTTTTGAAATCAATTGACCTACTATATATATGCTTATCACCTTTGTGCTTATTAACTTATATATTATTAACCCTATCTATCCCATTAGTATCCATATCTAATTTAAGGTTAAATAGTGTATAGGCTAAAACATGATAATGAAAAATTATCATAGAATAATATAGGCTATGTGTATCATGATAAGAGAAGTGAATGCCCATAATGTCTATATGACATGAGTAGAGGAAGGAAAAACATCCAAAATTTCATAGATCATGTGTTTGGGTATGCCTGTACCACACTAAAAATATGTGTGAAACATAGTTTTTTTATCAAAATGAATGATATGCTATATCCCAACATGGAACTAAATATAATATGAAAAGGAGATAATAAAATATGAAAGTTCCTAAAATATTTTTGTTTTTTTATTTTTTGTATTTTTTTTTGTATTTTTAGAGTAGTGGAATGTTTTAACCTTAGGTTGGATCATTTTAATTATTTGGATCATGGTTAGATATTTTAAAACATTACATGGGTCTTTTCTCCTCATAATTTAATTTTGAAGTAGAAGAATGATTGTCATCATGAAGAATATGGATTAGTTTTCCCTCAAGATAAAAGGAGATACCTTATCAATTTTGGTCACTATTTTCTTTCATCTATTATAACCGAAGGGTTCTTACTATAAATTCATATTGATATTATTTATGGCATAACCCAAACCCTTGATTGAATCACTTTTATAAAAAAATCAATTGTTATTGTTATGTTTCCAAGGAGTCTTTCAAATGTCATTTATATTGTAATAACTTTATATCAAAGCCATGTTGTTGAAACTTTCTTAAATTTCAATTAATTTTTACTAGTTTAGGATAAACATGGTTATGCTAAAAGTAATCACCACTTAAGAATAATGTTATTGTTATGTTTTGTTGGCATGGATGTTTTTTTATTTTTATAACTTGAGTAGGTTATTATGGATGTGTATCTTTTATTTATCCCATATTTAGTAATTATTTTAAATATCCCATATAAATATGAGGAACACAACATATTTTATCATAATGGTCATTTGTTACATTATTTTACTTATTTATATGTGTAATAAAAAATTTGTATTTGGAAGGAGATATGCTAAGATCATTTGTATGTGTGAGTAATAAATATGTATATCTATGAACATTTGAGTATAAGTGGTCAATGATTCATATTACTTGTGTAATGATTTTTACCTTAATAAAAAAATAAGACCTAAATTAAAAACGAATTATAATTCCAAATATGAGGGTACTGATGTTAAGGCATATGTTTTAATTTTAAATAAAATAACATAATATTGAAGGGATTAATCATCATATTGTTTTAAATTATGCAAATGTTCTAATGCATGTCTGGGCACCTTGTGTATCTTTAAATCCAAAAAGACTGCATCCTCTAACTATGCAAAAGTGGATAATGACCATATAGGTAAATGTTTAATCCTAAGTTTGATAATAATAATATTGGTATTGATAAGTTTAACAACATAAAAATTAATAAGAACAAGGGTAATAAATATACCTATAACAAGCCAATAAATTTTAAAACTCAAATATAACATTTATTGAATTTATTATACTAATATAATAAAGATATGGTAATGAAAAATAAATAAGATAATTAGATAGTTTTGGTGATAATACAGATCTAGATTTAGAATATGCAAGAATAAAACTAGAAGAATATTATGTAACAATCATCAAGTTCTATGTTAAGTGCCTCTATAGCCATAGGCATTCACATTAGCCTTGGAAAACTGGTTGAAGCTACTATATATGTTATACAAAAGTGTCCTCTATAATATATCTAATAGGATATGGTGCTACCACCTACATACTTTTACACTTTTTATCACCTTTGATATAGTGCATTCATATCTGGTTCATGGATTGTCACTACTTGTCAAATCAAAAAACCCTAGTTCTTCATATTCATATTAACTATGGAAAAAATAAGTTAATGGGATCATAGTATCGAGTGACGCTAAATAATTGTCTATCAATGAACACTTCCTAAATATCCAATACTTTTATGAGGACCTCAAACTATTTTATTTATCCCTTATGTGTTGTAATATGTGTGAATCATGTAATAGGTGGAAAATAAGTACAAAAGTGACTTAGATTGTAACATGGAAAATTTGGTTCTTAGGCTACTCATTCAGTACTTTAGACCTATATATGTATGTTTTCTATAGAAATTATATTGAAATAGAATAAATTAGGAAATATTTTCTCAATTGAATTCTTGAGAGAATGTTTTTGATAATTTTCCTTGGTTTGTGATAGGTAGTGAATGAATGAGTATTTATATTGTATTTATATTAATACCTTTAGAGAATACATTACATAATAATAATTTGGCCAACCACTAGGATATGTTTCATTTGAAAACTAAATGAATTTAAGGAACTATACACTTGCATGAGAAAATGACATTTACATCGATGTAGGTGTCTATCTAGGACATAAGTGTCTAGGGAGAATGAAGATAGCTATAGGATTATAACTTGTAGAGGTGGAAAGTAAAAAATTGAAAAAATAGAAGGCCTAGGTCATAGACATAATACTTTTTAGACTAAGAGGCAGGCCAAGGGAAATATAAGAGAGTAGATGCAAGACCTATAAAAGTGGGAAAGGTCTAAAAATGATTGGAATAACCAAGTTCTAGGTTTATCATGTGTATAAGATTGAGGTGATATATAATTCTTAAGTAGTTTCTACATACTCCTACCCATTTAATCTAGTAATGAAATTTCTAGTTTAAAGGAAATCAAAGCATACCTAGGTGTGTATGATACACCTTGTCCTTACTTGAGTATGACTTGAGTTCTTTGATGATAATTGACTTGTAACTAAAGCATATTATATTATATAATCAATACATATAATATTAAATTGAAAGGAATAAAATTTTTGGAGTACACATTATATCAATACAACCATCTTCCCTATTGGAAAGATCATTTGAATTATGTATCATTATGAATCACTAAAACTAATATTAGAACAAATATGTAAATATAAAAAGTTCATATGTATATACATATATATATATATATATATATACATACATACATACATATATATACATATATATATATATATATATATATATATATATATATATATATATATATATATATATATATATATATATATATATATATATATACATATATATACATATATATACATATATATACATATATATGTATGTATATATATATATATATATGTATATATATATATATATATATATATATATATATATATATATATATATATATATATATATATATATATATAAGGAGATAGAGATAGAAAGAGATATTAGGGAACATGCCTAAAACATGTAAAAAATATGAATTTAAATCTTGGAGTTTAGACTATCTCAACTATGTAACCCAATCATACTTATAACCTATTGAGTGTGAGTTAGCCACATCAACTGACACTGTGGAATTTGATGTAGAGCATCACAATCAACCAAGAATGTAGATAAATTTAAATAGTCTCATAATGATAATTTATAGTTTATTTTGGGTCTGATTGTTATTATAGGAACCATGAGGTTGAGTGGAGTTATTAGGAGGTCTTATTTGTGTGTCTTTAATATTCTATAAGTTTTCCCACCAAATTCAAGAATTTGAAAATTTGAAATTCTATAATAGCTTTGTGAGGTATTTTGGAGTTTTGAGTGAAATGTAAAGGTTGATTAATGTTTATAATAATTATTTTAAGTTCCTAAGAGGAATTTTAATGTTTTTTTATGTATAATTAATTAACATCACTAATATAAGCAAGAATCAAGAAAGTTTATTTACCGCTTGCATGAAATTGGCAGGAAAAAGATGTTTGTTTACATGTTTGGCATGGGAATTAGTGTAGAAGGAGGAAATATTTATAGAGAGTGTGTAGTAATGGTAGAATAAAATATTATTATTTTATGAGAGGTCAAAATAAGAATGAAAAAATATCAATAATTGAGCAACTCTATCTACCATTGATCAATATTATGTATATATGACTATTTGTTTTGTAAATAATCAATAAAGAAATAATGCTAAAAAGTATTTATGAATGATTAGTGTTTTTTGATAAATAATAATAAGAAAATAGTGTACCTCTTTATGTGTGAGATAAAATATACATGTTTTTTAATGACACTATCTTGAGCATAATCATGAAAGAAGAGACCAAGTGTATCTCAGAGGCCCATTCAAGGGTTTTTATTAAATTTTATGGGGTATTAGGTATGATATAATTATATTATTATTATTTAATATATTATTAAGGTGATTATGAATAAAATATATCCTAAGGTTTATCATACATTAGTTGGAATACTTTGTGAGTTGATACAGTTGAGATGAAAATTCATAATTTGTTTTAAGTGCATGTGGAAGGATTTCAAAAATTGATCAAGGATAAATAAAATTTTAAAAATTTATAAATGTTTTTATAAACCTTATAAAACCATCATAAAATTTATAAAACCCATTTTCTACGAAAAAGTGTAAAAGCTCACAGAAACTTGTACACATCATCCTGGAAAGAGCCCAAAATTCTACATATTAGCTTGTTGGGAATGTTTTATGCTTGTTCATGGAAATATAAAAATTGAAGAGGGAATTAAAAATAGAAAATTTTCAACTAAAATAAAAATTTTAAATTTCCTAAAACTAAACTATGAAATTTATAGTGCTTGATACCCTATACATAATAAGACTGGGGTTAGAAAATGGAAACTTAAATAACTTTTGAATCATTAAGTCAAAATTAATAAAACATTGGATTAATGTGTTTTTTAAGGTTATATATAGGTTTAAAGAGGTTTATGGTTGATACATGACCATATAATATGTTCAATAAGATTGTGGGATTGAATGGGCATAAAGAGATAAAATTAATAAGAGGGGTCTGACAAAAAGTGTAGTTGGGTTGAGAATTGATCTTTAAAAATTTATATGAAGATTAAAATGGATAAAAGGTATAAAAAAATTTCTTTAGTTTCATATGAAAATTTATATATTATTCCAAACTACAATATTTGTCCTAAAACATGGGTACAAAGAAATAGGGCTAAACAAGAAAATTGAAGATTGAGTGTGAGTTCTAACTTTGAGATTGTGTGATTGGATGGGATGTTTATGGAGCTATAATATACTAGTGAAAGGACATACGATACCTAGTTTAATATTTAAGATTCATGGAATCATGCATGAAGTATTTAATCCTTTGAGCCTAAAAGATAAAGAATTAGTTTGATTCGAGAATGAAGAAATGAAAGTTATGAATCAGAGGATGGTGTAAAAGGATGTGAAAGTGGAGAGGTATATGATGAAATATATATATTTAATATCAAGGAGAAGTATATTCATGCAATTAAGACTATGATATAGTGAATCAAGAGTGGTTAAGAGTGTTTAAGAGATAATTAGTGTACCTTTAGAGGTAAACTAAGTCAGAAATGATTGAAGGCATCATGGAGAAGATCAAAGCTATCATGATGGAGGAGTATTGTAGGCATAGGACCTTAGTCAATTAGTATATGAGTAGATAAGCTCCTAGTATGGATTATGATTTTTAATATGATAGGTTGTTTTTTATGATATTGAAATTTTTTTGTGAGATTGTTGGATTTTTCATGAATTTAATTTTCAAGATTAAAATAAGAGAGATATTAATGATTTTGTGTAGATCAACCCTAAGAATAGATCTAGAAGAAATCTGAAGAGAATAATAGAATAGAGAGACTCCAAGTGAGATTAATAGTTCTAAGGTAAAAAAGATGTGGAAAAGAGGGTCCCAATATTTAAAATAATTAAACAAGTGAAAATAAAGGTAGAGAGGGTAAAGGAGGAAAAGGGAATGGTTGAGTTAGATTAACACCATGACGTAAAGATGAGTGAACACCCAAAAAAAGAGGGTTAGATGTTGAAATGGGGATGAATGAGATAGATAAAGGGTTGGAGAGGATAAATATATTTATGGAGATCATTCATGAAGAATAAATCCAATGGTATGACTGACTTGTGAAGAGGAAGAGGGTTAAGTGGCCTATAAGGCTATGCATGGAAATAAGGAAGAAGATTTTCATGAGGAATAATGAAAATAAGAATAATTTGATATGAAAGAAACTAAAGGAGGATATGAATAGTCTTATGAGAGATGAACATGATGAATATGAGAAACACCTTCTGGTTAAAGAGATGGCCACATAAAAAAAATAACATAAGAAAGAGAAAATGGAGACAATAAATCCTCATTTTTTTCAATCCAAGGATTTATCATCACACATATATATAGGTAGAAGAGTGAAGAAAGAAAATGTCCATGTTGTGGAAACCAAAGTTAAAAATATGAAGGATAAAAATCATGAACAACATGTTTATGATTAATAAGGATTTGATTGGGTAGAAACATATGGGGGTATAATGATTTTCTATCCTAAATAAGGAAAATTATTTGGAGAAGAGGATCTTCAAGAAGGAGAATGCCTCATGAAAGGCATCAAAGAGAGATAATTGAATCCAATAGAATTTTAAGATGCTTAAGGGATCCAAGGTTTGGTTTTCAATGCTATTTTTTATGATTAATATGTTTGTATTTTAATTAAAAAAATATGTATTGTATAAAAAAAATGGAATTGATGTATAGGCTTATGAAAGGCAAAGATGAAGTTAAACCACCATATGAAGTGATTGTAAAAGGTGATGAACAATAAAAAATGTGTCTAATTTTAATATCATTAATGATGGAGACAAAAAACAAGTTGGTTTAAAATATTTAGAATCAGATGAAGCTAGAAAACAGCCTATGTAAAACTATATAGAGGAAGAAGAAACAGTATGGCAACAAACTATGGAAGAATCAAAAAGCTTAAACCTAATAGGAGATGAGGAATCCATTTCAGAATTTTAGTTTGAGTTAATAAATATTTTGAATAAATAAAGTGATATAGAAGGTGTTCAAAATGATGTTTCAGGTCTTATAGAGATAGAAAAAAATCAAGCAAAGAATTTCAACCAAGAAGATGAACAAGGTGATGTAAACAAAGAGGTGAGCCAAGGTAAGTACGGAATATGTATAAGTATGTGAGTTGATTAAATAAAATTTATGGTCATATGATTATTCACAAAAATATAAAAAATGACAAGTGAAGGATCTTTAGAAGATAATAAAGAAGCTGAGAGAGGCATAGATGAAGCCTGAAAGAGAAAATGAGAGTGGACAAGATGATGAGATATTTAAAGAGACTAACAAGTCTAATTAGTGTTAATTTAATTTTTTTATATATGATTTTTTAGTTTTAAATATGATAAATAATGTCTCACTCCATGATCACATGGAGTAAATAAAAAAGAATGTATAAGAGCTCATTATTGAAAAAGAAAGAGAACATTGTATCTTAGAAGGCAGGTTGATGGAGCATGTGAGATTAGAGGAGGACAAGATAAATACTAAGAATATTAAATTAGGAACAAGTGGAGAGAGATAATATATGGAATTCTTATACCAAAAATTATTCAAAGTAGTACATCAATATGTGAAGGATAAAGGCTCATCAAGGAAGAGCCATAAGCACATGGAGAAGGAACAAGGTAGGAGGTTAAATTATTTAATAGGTAAATTTTAGATTTAATTTTTTTATTTTTGATAATTATAATATATATGATATAATTTTCCAATAAATTTGGTGTTATGTGGAAGATGCATGGGTTGATGAATTGTCAATGCATGATGGGAAAGAAGGTTATGTGAAGACTCACCACGGAATGGTTGAATGTCATGAAGAGACATAAATAGAAGATATGATTGATAATATGAAAATAATATAATAAAAATTTATTCATGAACAAGCATTAAATCTTGATAGTAATGAATAATGCATGGTCAAGAAGCAAGACCAGCCAAGATTGCAAAAACCAAGCAAGACAAATGATAAAGAAAGTTATGAGTTAAGAGCAAGATGGAAGAATGAGAATCAATCCTTAGAGGAATATCATGATATATAGAATTTATATATGGAGGATATATAATATGAAGTAGATAAGGATTTTTATCAGGTTATACACCTCATGGAGATAGAAGATGAGTGTGCAAAGAGTTAAAATAAAGCAAGAAGATAAATGTAAAAGTACCAATTGAGGAGAAAGGAGAAATAAAAGAGGCACATAAATAATATAAGATAAAAAAAATCATAAAAATAAGTAATGTAAATTAATAAACAAGGTGGAAAAGATAATTTGAGAAGGATCTCAAAAAAATTCCCACTGGGGGAGTATGATATAGAGCCTCACAGTGAACAAAGACCGTAAATAACCTTAAATATTAATAAATACTAGCAATTTGTAGTTTTTTTTGGTTTGAGTGGTATTATATGTATGATTAGGTTGATTTTGAGTCATTATGTGGTTTGTTTTGTGTGTTTTGATTCCTTTATAAGTTTTCCTGCCAAATTCAAGAATTTTGAATTTTGAATTTTCAGATTAGCTTTGTGAGTTATTTTGGAGTCTTAGGTGAAATTTACAAGTGTATTAATTTTTATATAAGTTATTTTAAGTTATTAATATGAATTTTAAGGTTTATACACTTATCATTTATGAACATGACTACTATAGGAAATATTCAAGAAAGTGTAACGGCCACTTACATGAAGTTGGCAAGAAAAAGATGTGTTTGCATGTTTGGAATGGGAGTTAGTATAGAAGGATGAAATAGTTAAAAAGTGTGTATAGTAATGGTATAATATAATGTTGGTATGGTATTTTATATCTAAGGAATAATTAATAAAATTCAATGATGGAATAACTCTATCTACCATTGATCCAAATTATGTATATATGAATGTTTGGTGTGCAAAGAATAAATAGAGAAATAATGTTAAAAAGTATTAATGAATGCTTAGTGTTTTATAATAAATTAAAATTGGTGTATTTTTTTTTATAATTGAGGCATATTATAAAAATAGTGTGCATCTACAAGTTTGAGATATAAGATTCATGTTTTGGAAGAACTCCGTCTTGAATAAAGTCAAGAAAGAAGAGAACAAGGGAGCCTTGGAGGCTCATTCAAGGGGTTTGATGAATTTTGATGGGTTATTAAGTATTATATAATCATTTAATTATTTTTTCCTTGATTAGGAAGGTGATTGTGAATACAATATATCCTTAAGTTTATTGTACATCAATTGGAGCACTTTGTTATTTGACATAGTAAAGATAAATAAACTAAGAATTTTGTTTAAGTGTATCTGGAAGGATTTTAAGTATTTAATAAGGAAAATTAAATAGTTAAAATGTTTTTACATGTTTATACAAAACTTAAATAGTCATCATAAAATTCATAGAAACTAATCTCTATGTCAAAGTGTAAAAGTTCACTCAAACTTGTACACACAGTCCTAGAAAGAGCCCAAATTTATGCATATTGTCTTCTTTGGAATTTTTTATGCTTGTTCATGGAAATATAACCATTTTATAGGTAGATGGAAGTAAAAACACAAATTTTTAAATTTTAGTGAGATTTAGAATGTTTTGATGACTCAAATTATGTAATTTATAGTACTTGTTCCCCTGTACATAACAAGACAAGCATTAGAAAATGGAAACTTGAATAAATTTTGACTAATCCAGCCAAAATTAATAAAATTTTTGATTCATATTTATTTTACATTTATATATAGGTTTAAATATTTCTTAGGTTGATACCTAATTGTATAGTATGGTCAATAAGGCAATATGATTGACTAGGCCTAAAGAGACCTAATTAATAAGACGGGTGTGAGACAAATTTTAATAGAATTGATAATTGATGCTTTAAGTTTTTTGTGAAACTTAAAGGGTATAAAAGGTATCCAAAACTATTTTTGTTTTGATTTTAAAATTTGTATATTTTTTCAACTACAATATTTGTCCTAAAATATGGTTTGAAATAAAGATGCCTAAAGAAGGAAAGTGATGATTGAATGAGAGTTATAACTTTTAGGTTGTGTGATTTTATGGGATGTATATCAAAGTTTTAATATTCTAGCTAAAGTTGGTATGATACCTAGTTGAGTATTCAAGATCCATGCAATCATGCATGAAGCCTTTAATTCTATAAGTCTACATGAAAATATCTAGTTTGATTCAAGAATGAAGAAATGACAGTTATGAAGGAGAGGATGGTGTTATAGGAGGTGAAAGTGAAGTTTTATATGAGGAATTATAGTAATCAAGAGAAAGGAAAACTATATACGTTGAAGGAGGATTTTGAGCTATAGAAGTAAGATTGATCAAGAGAGTTCAAGAGACAATTAGTGTACCTTTAGAGGTAATCTAAGATAGGATGATATAATGAATCAAGAGGAAGATGAAAGACAACATGATGGATTGTGTATTTTTATTCATAGACCCTATATAATTATTGTTGAGTTTGTATGATAAAAGCAATCTGAAATTATAAATTTATAAAAATTAAGTGATTCAATCACCTCAACCATAAAAAATTATAACTAGCTAATATAGTAAATTGGCTCAATATAGTTCATAAAATAACAACCTAGTGGATGGTGACAATCCATGAAAGTGTTCTAAAATTGAATCTAATTTTTATTTTACAATATTAGGTGCACATTGCATAGCATATGCACCTTAGGTATGTCTCAAGCTAAAACTCCGTGCAACAATGGTTCCAATGTATATAAATATACCAAAAATGTGTATCTAAATCATATAACTATGTGATTTGGCCAATTTGGAAATTTGAAAAAGTGTGGGTGACATGTTACCATGGCATGGACCCACTCTATATGCAGGAAACTAAAAATTTCTATAAGTTCCAAGGTGGAGAACAAGTTACTAAAACATCACCCCACTATAATATGGATATGTTATATATATAATAAATGTGTAGAACATATTTCTAAAACATGTCCCCACTGTATATCTAAAATTACTGATGTGTGATATCCATTTGTCTATGACATGCTCCTAATGATATGCCCCAATTTGAAGTGATGAAAGATAGAAAATGGTAGTTATATCACCTTAAAACTATAATATAACCATATAATTATGAATTAATCATTCATCATATAAGATGACTTGTCTGGGTAAATTTATTATGGAAACACATAGAATGTGATCACATTAAGGACTAAGATTCATGATAAAGATCATGGAAACATCTAGATAGTAACAATACAAGCTTAAAAATCAATCAATCACACATGAAATAGAAATAAAAATATAATGGTATAAGGAAATTGAAAACAAGGGTAATGTTCAAATTCCACACAATAAAATGGACAAGACTTAGTCAAATGCCCACAGTAATAATAATGGCATATTAAAATTTCCATAGAATAAGAAATCACATATGAAAATGTCAAATAATCTAATAAAAAGATGAGGACCTAAAATAATGGAGCATATTGAATGCTAAATAAATAAGAAAATATCAAGGTAAGACACTCAAGAGAGTGCTTAAATCCAAATATAAGCAAACACTATAAAGATATCAAAGTAGCTCATGGATAAAATATGTTAGCCAAAATGTCAAGTACTTAGCATATCAATTATATTGTGAATGATATAAGCGTGGATAAAAGCATGTGTAAGTACATAAATGATCTAAAACATGTTAATGTAAATTGACCATTTAATGATGTAACCTCGATGTATTACAATCATAGAGGTAGGTTCACCATTGTCTCGATGATGTGAGTAGAGGAAAAGCCCAATATCCAAAAGTCCATAGATCACGTATATGTGTATGCCTCAATCAAACTCAAATAGAAGTGTGAAACATGTGTATGTAGAAGTGATTAATATTCTATCCATATACATTAAAGTAACACATAGATGCTAAGGATTCAATCTATTATATAGATACAAAATATATTTTTGGATTTTTTTTATGTTTTTGATTTTTTGGATATGTGCAGCTTTTCAACCTTATGTTGGATATTTGAAATTGTTTACATCATAGATAAATAAGTTTAAATAGTACATGGGATGCTCCTTCTCACATTTTGCATCTGTAGTAGATGAATTAATGCTATCATTTGGAATACATATTAATGCACCTTTGTGAGAAAATAAAATTCTTTGTTGATTTAGATAAATTCAAGTTTTCATTTCATATAAACAAAATTTTACCAATGTAAATTAGTGTAATGGAGTATGGGGTAGGACCAATACATTTCTAAGGAAAGCACAATGCCCATAAAAAATATGAATAAGAAAGAAACCCAACGAATCTTTTCATTTCCCCTTATCATGTAGAACTTTGGGATGGTACCCACATTGTCAAAAATACCTTTCACTACAATAGTTTTCCTATTTTGTAGTATGAACATCGTTATGACAAATCTAATCACTACTCATGAATAAATTAATTTTTAAATTTTGGTGACACGAATGCTTTTTGTGTTTTTCACCTTGGGAGTTTTGCATAAGATGTGGACCTTGGATAGACCCCATCTTACGTAACATTTGTATTTTAGTTTTATAAAGAGTTGGAACACCACATTTTTTCATAATTCTCCATAAGTAATTTATCTCCTTTGTTTGTGTGATAGATAAAATTCTGGTATTTAGAGGGAGATATATTAAGTTCCTTTCAATTATTAAGTATGAATGAAGCATATATATGAACAACATTATTTAAATGGGTAAATGAATCATATTGTTTATGAAATTATTTTCACCTGAATTAGGAAAGAATTCCTCTACTAAAAATATTATGTAGCCCCAAATTAGAGGGTCTAAATGGTAGCTTATATGATGTACTTTTGAATCAAATAGTATAATCTTGAATGAATTCATCAACACCTTGTTATAAATTGTTAATATTTTATAATATTAGTTTTGGAAACTTTTGGATATTGAAATACATGTATAAGTCATCTACCAATTGTGAAAAGGTGGTTAATAGAGCTTTTGGTTGGCCATAAAACTAGTTTTTAGCCTCATCATAAATGTTCATATAGAATACTTTTACTAATAGTTTTCCAAAATTATTTCATTGACCAAAATAAATACATAATTAATCATGTCATCGAATGGGTCCTTATTATTTAAAAGGAGAGGTAAATATGGTAGCTACAAAATTTTTTGTTAATGATATTCATGTATACATTATGCAAGAGGTTGGTTGTTGAATGAGCTCACATTTACATTAGTATTATGGAAAACTGTTTGCATTTTAAGTACATAAACTTATTTTTAAAAAATTTATGATAGTGATCATCTTATAAATAAAATATTCCATTAGAATGGTGGTATTTATCATGGGTGATATCATTAGTTCTAACCCATCGTTATTCTCAAATCTAGGTATATTAGTATCATCGTCATCATGGATAACAACTATAAGTTCGTGATCACTAAATTTAAGATACCTTGGTAGTGATATTGGATATTTGAATTTTTATACCTTTGACATATCATTTTGATTTATTATAACATTGGAAAAAATTGATTCATTCACTTTTAGTAAAAATATGGTGATTGGAGCTTGAAGAATCTTTTGTAAATCTGTATTTTTTTATATAGTAATAATTTTTTGTGCAAATACATTATTTGGAAGATAAATATATATTAATTTACAAGTGATAGTTGATATTTGTAATAGTGAAATATTTGGAACATTAGGAGCCTTTTTCACTTTAGTTTTGTAATGCTTTCTTCTAATCAGTGTATGAATGTTACTTGTTAAAGATGTCATGATGTCCCGACTAACCTTTCAAAAAATTAAATATCAAGTGAAGGAAGCAATAAGTCATCACCATTGATAAGGTGAGAATTTTTTGTAAGTGTTGTAATATTAGGGGGTTTTATCAATGATTTTAAAGGAACATCACCTTTTTGACATGTTTACAAATCCTCAATGATATCTTGTTGGAGTTGGTGAATGTTATCTCGATAAAATAAAGGAATAATTTTTCCATGTGAAAGAAGTTTTTGTGTAAAAGATAAAGGTAAAGAATTTTTATCTTCCTTAAGATGTAAAAAATCATTTTTTGAAATGGTGTGAGCATGAACCTGATTAGAGGCGTTGCAATAACGACTATTCAACACTTTTATATTATGCACTTTATCACTTGGGGGAATGCAAGATAAATCAATTTTAATGCCTTCCTTGAAGGATATTTGGAGAGTTTTTCAATAATAGCCATAAAAGAAATCAATATCATCTATGATGAGAGAGATAAAGAACACACATATTAGGACATGGAAAGGAATAAACATCTAAAAGAGAATGCCCATGCTAAATTTATAGTCAAAGATCAGGTTTACCTAATTTTTAACCCTAAATTGGGTAAGGATACTATTGATTTATATACATGTTAAAAATATACAAATGAATAATCATAGTCATAATAAAAAATCTATAGTGGGTCAATTAATTACAAATATTTGATTGAAAATTTACTAAATTTAATATACTGAGATGTGATAAAAATGGAAAATACAAATATGTCATATATGGCAATGACAAATAACTAAGATAATTAGTTGGTTATACTTAAGAGTACAAATTCAGATTTGAAACATGTAGGAATCATACTATAAGAATGTTATATAATAGTCATCAAACTTACTATAAAAGGTTCTCTATAGCAAAATTCACTTTCATCAACATGGGATAATTACATTGATTCTAGTGTCTTGATTAGGCACAAGTATCTTGTAAGAAGCATCTGATAGGATAAGTTGCAATCACCTAAATTATTTTATATTTTTTATCACCTTCACTTTGGTACATTGAGGTTTGGGTCATGGACTATCTTTCCTTGTCAAATAACATAACTCTAGTTCTTCATCTTTATATTGGTTATAGTAAAAATGGGTTAGTGGGAAGATGGTGTTGAGATGCTCCAAATATCCATCTATTAATGAGCACTACCTACATATACAAAAAAATTGAATAAGGCCTTAGAATAATGTATTTATCCCATATATTTTAGAATTTGTGTAAATTATGCAATATGTGGAAAGCAAGTACAATAGTGACCTAGCTTGTAACTTGTAAAATTAGGTTCTTTGGTTGATCCTTTAGTAATTCAAGCCTGTATATGTGTGGTACCTATGAGTGATATGGAAATATGATAAATTATTGGATCTTTTCTCATTCAAATTCTTAATAGAATGTTTTAGATAATTTTACCTAGTCTATACTAGGTGGCTTACGAACGCTTGTTACTCTTGTATTTATACCAATTTCTTTAGAGACTATGTCGAATAATAGAAATTAGAATGACTATTAGGATATGTTTCATTTTCAAATTACATGAATTTAGGACACTAGACACTTGTGTCAAATAAGAACACCTATATTGATATAGCTATGTGTCTGAGACACAAGTGTTCATCAAGCAGGAAAAGTGGTATAAGCTCAAAACTTGCAAATGTTAAAGATAAATCATTTTTAAGTACTCTGGGTCAGATAGAAGGCCTACATAATCACCATAAGATTGGTATGACTAAGAGATATGCCTAGGTGCACAAGAGAGAATATATGTGATACTTACAAAAGTAGTAAAAGTATAGAATTAAGAGGAAAAACCGAAGTCTGAGTTTGTCAAGTATACAAGACTAAGGTTCTATATAATTAATAAATAATGTCTATAGTAAGATATAAAACAAATTATGAGATAAATGAGTCATACTGATGAAATATTGTTAGTAATATCTTATCATTTTTAACTGAATGACCATAACAATGTACATATTTAATCATTTAATCAAAGAGATCTTTATGATGAATAAAAAGTTGTAATTATTGTAGTTTAAAACTTAACATATAAGGATATTCTACTATAGATTATGAAATTATTTGATTATGTAATGCGGCAATACTTGCATTGGTATTATGGCAGGCCATTTGCATTTTAAGTATATAAAATTATATTTGAAGATGTCTAATAGAACTCATCATGTACCTGATATCCTTTCTAGGAATGTTGGTGATTGGCAAAGATGTTATCATTATCTTTAATCCAACACCTTGTTTAAAATTTGACATATTAGTGTCATCATCCTCATGAATAATAAGTGAAAGCTCCTCATCAATAAATTGAGGATATGTTGGTAATGGTATTGAATCATGAAATTTAGAAACTTTTAGCATATCCTTTAATAGTTCATCCAAATTTTGTAATGATATAGTAATTTGATTTTTTGTTGTACTGCTAAAGGAGATTATTTTGGAACATTGGGATTTTTTTATCACTTTATGGTTATAATGCACCCTTCTTTGTGATGCTTTAATTATATTAGGGAAAGAGTATATGATGTTTTTATTTGCCTTTTGAAAATTTCCTCGATGTCAAATGAAGTGAAAGGAGAATCATTACCCTTAATGAGAGTAATATTATTTTTAAATGTTGGGATGATAGGAGTTTCAATCAATGTCATTATAATAAAATAACCTATTTAACTAGTTTCTAAATTAGTTGTGATATCCTCATGGATTTGAAGAAAGTTAGCATGATTGAAAGAGCTAAATGTTTAACATGTGTAGCTAATTTGGACTTAGAAGGTAAAGGAAAATGTTTTTTATCTTGTTTAATATTTTTCAACTCATCTTTTGGGATGGTGGCGGCATGCACCTAGTTATAGGAATGGTAGATATGACCATTAAAATCTTTGAGATGACATGATTGGGTATTAATCAAAAGAAAACAATATCTTTTTTACTCTTTCTTTGATAAACAGTTTTATAGTTTAACAATCATAGTTATCCAAACAATCCATATCATCCATGATTAAAGAAAAATGTAAAAGGGTTAGGGCAAAATAGGTGACAAATATAGATTAAGTAACATTTATGTGATAAGCTATATTATATTATAGGTTCACCAAATGTTTAACCCTAATTTGAGATCGATCAATATATTATAAGTTTAAGAATATAGAAATAAATAGACATAACGGTGTTAATAAAATCTCTAACATCTCAATCAATTATAAAATTAAATAAATAGTATCCTGAAATAAAATGTTGAGATACACTAAAACTAATTAATACAACTATAATTTTATATTATGATAAAAGGAAAACAATATTACTTAGTTGGATTACTATACATAATCATATATTATATAGAATGAGATGGAAGTATATTGGACCTGGATTCTTGATCAAGCATCAATTTTTATAAATTTACAATATGTTGCCACATAGGTTTATATCAAATCTAAATTGTTGTGTTGATACACCTGTCTAACCTAGAAATATGTGTCTAGTATAAAATATTGAATGAATCTACATATAACAATATGGAACCTTCTATTTTTTTGTATCACCTTTGCTTTGGTGTGTTTAGACATCACACACATGTTTTCACTCTTTGTCAGATAATCAAACCATTTCTTCCTCACCCTTGGAGTCACTATATGAAAAATGGCTTAGTGGGTTCATAATATTGATCTAACCCAAGGACTACTCTATCAATTGGTGTTTCTCAAATATCTAATACTCTAAATATGATCTTAGACATATGTAGTTCTCCCCTACATGTTGTCTTTTGTGTGAATAAATATGCGATGTGTGATAATAAAGTACATAAAGTGACTTATCTTGTAACTCCATAAATATGGCTTATGGGATGCTCATTCAAAACTTAAGATCTATAGGTGGATTGTCCCTATGAATATTATTTAAATACGAAAGAATAGGGAAGTTTTTCTCACATAAATGTTTGATTCAGTGCATTTGGTAAGTTTCCTTGTGAGTAACTATGTTTTCTTCTAGGTGAGGAATGGATGAGGATCTTGATCATGTATATATACTAACCCTTTTAGGAAATATCATTCACATGATAACACTTAGTCTAACCATAAAAACACATTACAATTGAAAATTTGATTAATTTAGGGCAATTGACATTTTTGTTAACACGACACTTGCATCGATATAGACATCTAGCTAGGGTGGAAACATTCATGAAGCTCAAAAGTAGGTATATGTCCAAAACATGTAGAATAGGATAATAATCAGGTTTATAACACTTTTCATAGTATAGAAGACTTGGTCATTACAATGACATATGATCAGACTATGAAGTAAGCAATAGATATAGGAGATAGAGAATGTGAACCTTTATGTAGTGGGAAGGCCTATGAACTAAAGATAAAAACCATGAGATGTATTTGCAAAGTATATAATACTAAGGTGTTATATAATTCAGAGTTAGTAACTGCAATGGGTACATATTATTTATAATTATTGGGTTGAAAATCAAAGTATATAGGTCCCTTAGAAAAGATTTAAAAACACAAGTTTTATGTACCCATGCATTATTTTAATCTTCTTACTTTCTTCTACTTCTTCTTGAACTCTCGGCATATCAATAAGTCATTGGAGATTGATAGATTAAAATGGACTGGAGATCCTTCTAGTAATTTCTTATTGAAAAAAGGTTATAATATGTTACTCTCTCATCTTAATATACATTTAGGACATATGGAACAAGTTTGTATCCCTTGGGGACTTCGTAAAGATACCATTAATTTATTACTCATTAGGAAGAAGAAATATATTTTTTAGTACAAACCCCAAAGGATTGGTTTTCAGGGACCATCTTGGTGCATCTCCTATCATGATAACTATGAAGCCTTGAACCATGTTCTAATTCATTACTCTTTTTCCTAGAGCATTTTGTCTTGGTTCCTTAACAAAATGAACACAAATTAGGTAGTAGTTGTCTCTATTAAGTAACTTTTGATTAACATGACATAAGAAGGAGGGGATTAAGCCAGTAATATTTGGGATATGGCTCTATCTCTAATCATATATAGCTTATGAAAATAAATAAACAAAATAATCTTCAAGAAACTATCCCTATCTAAACATCCCCTCACCCTTAAAATTGAGGCACTCCTTCAAGAAGTCTTTATGTATATAATGCGGCCTCCTAAAAATAGAATCACATGATAAGATTTTCATATTGTCTATAAAGGGATTTTAGTGGAACACATCTTCATCCTTGTTCATCAAATCAATATAAAGCTTTTGGATTTTTAAAAGTCTTAGAATGACAATTTTGAAAAGTTAAATTTTGATATGACATCCAAAAACAACCTAAAGATTTTTAACAGTGAAAGAATCTTCAAAAATAATCACGGACAAGTATTATCACGTACTTGCTTCCACATTACACATGAAAATTCTACATCAAAATACACAATTATATAAATGAACACAACTCAAAAACATGTAATCAAAAAAAAATTTACATACCAAAAAACTTAAAGCTTAAGATTAAAAAAAAAGAAAAACAACCTTGAAATCTAAAAAACTTTTGAAGGCCCCTAAGCACTGAAGGAGAAATAGAGCATAAAAGAAAATAAAAACACACTCAGATTGTTATAGCAATGGAAAAAACAAGATTTTCTTGATTTTCTTGATCTTCTTGATCTTCTTGATCTTTCTCACAAAGTTGTGCCCATGGGTCTCTTAAATAGATTTGAAGGCAAACAATAATTAGAAAAGCAAATTCAAGACTAATTTTAGTCTTTGCATGAAAACTAAAACTGAAACAAATTATCTAACTAATCTAAAACTATTGTTCATGCATGAGAGCTAAGGGAGGTAGTTAAACATCAAGTGGAGAAATTATCTCCTATTCACTTCAGTTTATAACACTCCCTCTTAATTTCTACCACTAACTACTTCAACATTTGCAATGCCTAAATTTTGTCTTAGATAATCAAAGGTCTCGTTTGCTAACACCTTTGTGAATTTATCTACCAATTGGTCTTCAAATCTGTAGAACTCTAGACGGATTTCTCCATTGTTCACTAAATCTTTAATAAAATGAAATCTTGTATCAATGTGCTTGCTCCTTTTGTGAAAAACATGATTTTTTGATAATGCAATTGCTGATTTGTTGTCACAAAACATTGGTGTTGACTCTATCTGTGCTTGTAATAAATCTATCAATACTCTCCTCATCCAAGTTGCTTGACATGCTGCTGATGTGGCTACTACATACTCTACTTTAGCAGATGAAAGTGTCGCTATATGTTGCTTTTTGGATGCCCATGTGACCACACCTGTTCCTAAAAGAAAGGCATGTCAGAAGTACTCTTCCTATCATCAATGCTACCTACAAAATCACTATTAGTATAACCAATCAAACACAAAGCATTAGTTGTGGAATATAAAATCCCATATTCTATTGTTCCTACCACATATCTCAATATCCTTTTTCCAACTTGCCAATGTGAGTCTTTTGGTGACTCCATGAATCTAGAGATTAAACTGACCCCATACATGATATCTAGTTTTGTAGTTGTAAGATACATCAAACTAACAACTAGTCTTTTGAATGTTGTAGAATCAACATTAGACCCTTTGTCTTCTTTCCTAATTTTGGTCCCTATGGGAACTGGTGTAGGTGCAGGTTTACAATTCAGCATCTTAAACCTCCTTAACACCTCCTTTGCATTTTTAGTTTGAAAAATAAAAATTCCCTTCTCTGATTGTACAACTTCTATGCCCAAAAAATACTTCATTAATCCCAAATATTTCATTTCAAATTCTTTCTTCATTGTTGATTTAAATGTGTCTACAGTCAAATTTCTAGTGAAAATCAAATTATCAATATACAAACACACAATCAAAATCTGACCTCCTTTGTTGATTTTTGTGTACAATGTAGGCTTACTATTGCTTTTGCTAAATCCATTGTTTGTCATGTATGAATCAATCCTGCTATACCATGCTCTTGGTGCTTGCTTGAGACCATAAAGGGCCTTCTTCCATATGTAGACTTTTTCTTCATGTCCATGCACTTCATAACCTGGTGGCTATTTCACATACACTTCTTCATCTAGGAAACCATTCAAGAAAGCTGATTTGACATCCATTTGATATACATTCCAATTATTTTGAGTAGTTATTGCTAAAACCATTCTAATAGTATCAAGTCTAGAAACTTGAGCAAATGTTTCATTATAATCAATTCCATGTTCTTGTGCAAAACCTTTGTCTACTACCTTGCCTTGTGCTTTTCAACATTTCCATCTACATCAAATTTGGTCTTATAAGCCCTTTGAATCCTATGAAATCCTTACCTTCAGGTAGATTAGTTAGATCCCATGTTTGATTTCTTTCAATATCATTCATCTCTTCATCCATTGCTTTTATCCAATGTTCCTCATTAACTACTTCTTCATAATACATAGGATCATGAGTGAAAAGAGCAAAATTTGAACACAAATCTAACTTCTCTTCTTCTTGAATATAAATCTCATTCAAGTTTCTCATTTTCTTACCTTTAAATCTTGATCTTAAAGTGGCAAGAGTTGGATCTAATTCATCACTTACTTGTGAATTTGGAGTAGGATGACATGCATGACCAAATGATTCACCTTGTACTAAGCTCCTAGGTGTTCTTATTGGAGTGCTTGTTCTTGCTTGTGGAGAGGATTGATCACCTTGAAAATTTTGTTCTTTAGATTCTTCTTCATTTTGTGGAATTGGTGCTCTAATTATGATGGTGCTATCATCCCATGCTTCTTCTTCCTTAAATTAAACATCTCTGCTAATAATCACTTGCTTTGAAATGGGGTTATATAACCTATAAGCCTTTGATTCTTCACTATAGCCAATAAAAATGCATTTCTCACCTCTATCATCAAGTTTTCTTCTTAATTTAGATGGTATAAGAGAATATGCAATACAACCAATTTTTTTGAAATGATGTACACTATGCTTCTTACCACTCCAAGCTTCTTGTGGAATTCGATCTCTGACACTCTTTGTTGGGCTTCTATTCAGAATATATATTGCACATGCTACTGCTTCTGCCCAATATTCATTTGACAAATGTTTGGCTTTCAACATGCTTGTAGCCATCTCCATGATTATTCTATTCTTTCTTTCTGCTACACCATTATGCTGTGGTGTGTACCTTGTAGTCAGTTGCCTTTTAATGCCATGATATCTACAAAAATCTTGAAATTCATTAGAAATATATTCACCTCCTCTATCTGATCTAAGTACCTTGATGTAAAGGCGACTCTAATTTTCAACCATAGCCTTGAATTCTTTAAACTTTCCAAAGGCTTCAGACTTATTTTTGAGAAAATATATCCACGTCTTTCTGCTAAAGTCATCAATGAAGGTTAGAAAATAATTACTACCTCAAAATGATGTAACTTGCATTGGTCCACATAAATCACTATGGACTAGCTCCAATATTACCTTTGCTCTATATGAGGCTCCTACTGGAAAGCTCTCTCTATGCTGTTTTGCCAGAATGCAACTTTCACATAAACTTCTTGGCTATTTTATTGGTGGTAATCCCTTCACCATATTTTCCTTCTATAACAAATTCAAACCTCCAAAATGTAAATGTCCATACCTTAAGTGCCATAGCCATGAATGGTCTAGATGCATGGTTTTGAAGTGGGCTTCCTCTTCTCCTTAGATGCACTGAATTCGAAGAGGGAACATCCGATTCTTGGTCATCTCCACTTTTCCTATCAACCTGTCACTTGGAAACTTGTCTAGTATTGTGCAAACATTATCCATAAAAGATACTTTGTAACCTTTCTGTACTAACTATCCAATACTCATAAGATTATGCTTTAGTCTAGGTACAAAATAAACATCAGGTATAAACCTTCTTTCACCATTTTTTGCCAAAACATTTATTACTCCTTTACCCATTTCATCCACTTTGTTATCATTTCCTAATTTCACTTTAGATTTTATGGAATCATCAAGACTAGCAAAGAATTCTTTATTTCTTGTCATATGATTACTGCATCCACTATCTAAGAACCAAATACCTCTAGCATTTTCTTGAGTAACATGACAAGTGAGAAATAAGCTTCTAGGATTAGAACTAGACTCATTTGTGTAATTAGCATTCTATTTGTCCACATTTCCTTGTTTCTTTCTGCATTCACTTGCATAATGTCCATAGTTTTTGTAGTAATAACATTGAATGTTAGATTTATCAAACCTCTGTGAACTTTATTAGAAGTGATTATTACCACGTCCTCTATTGCTGTAGTTTTGATTACTGTTTTCACCTTGATCTAGATTGTTCCTTCCCTTTCTGCCTTTGCATCTTCCTCTTCCTCTACCAAATGATACCTATGAATTGAAAGCATTCTCAAGAGAAGTATTGTTATTTTGTTTCATTCTGGATTCATGTGTTCACAAAGAACCCATTAATTCATCTACTGATAATTGTTCCAAATCCTTGGTTTCCTCAATATCTACAACTATTGCATCAAATTTGCTAGGTAAACTCTTGAGTATTTTTTTTATGATCTTCTGATCTGTTATAGTTTCTCCATTAGATCTAATTTGATTCACTATATTCAATACTTGACCCATAAACTGGTCTATTTAATCTGAATCATTCATTTGCAAATTTTCAAAACTTCACCTAAGAGATTGCAATTTAGCAATTTTTACCTTTGTATTACCTTTATAGGTAGTCTCAAAGATTTTCCATGTCGATATGGATCTCGTTGCTACTACAACTCTAGAAAAAATAGATTCATCCAATGCTTGTTGGATTAGAAATAAAGCTTTTGCATCATTTTTCTTGTTCTCTTTTAGCTCTTCCTTTTGTGCTTGAGTTAATGCTTGATGGGTATCCTCATCTTGTGGTTCTACAAAACCATTCTCTACCAAATCCCAAACATCTTGTGAGCAAAACAATGTTCTCATCTTAATTACCCAAAAATCATAATTCTTAACATTGAAAACAAGAATCTGAGGCTAAGAAATACTGTTATTCATTGCCATGTCTCATGCTAAAGTGACTAAATCCTCCTTGCACTACAGCTTTTCTTTGACTGTGATTGGCAAATCTGATTTGGCTATGATCTTTTGTCCTTTTTTTTTTGTCTTTATCCGCTAGTGTTTTTTAAACGATCTGACATTGAAAAAAAAATTAATGCATTCAAACACTCACATCAAATATGTTTTAGCTGATTTTTGAAATAAAATTTACTATTTGTATTACATTTGTAGACATCTGCCATTCGAATCAATAGCGTAATATACAATGGAATTTCTAGCACTTCTGCGACACCAATAGCAGTGAAACTTGCATGTAGTGAATTAGTACCATGCATCGTCTAGGCTTTCCACCAACTCACTACGCACCTATTGCATTGACTTTGCTTCAACAAATATCACTCAGTCTATAATAAAATATCTTGCAGATATATCAACACCTAGTTCTAATGCTAGACTAGGTTATTTCTACGCTCTACTGCGTCGATCCAAATGAAGACAAAAGCTCTTCTCTCCTAGGGTTCGCCATTCCTTTCCCACGATCCACATGATTTTAAGGCTCTGATACCAAATTTGAAGGAGAAATAGAGCATAATAGAAAATAAAAACACAATCAGATTGCTACAGCAATGGAAAAAACAAGATGTTTTTGATTTTTTGATCATGTAGATCCTCTTGATCTTTCTTACAAAGTTGTGCCCATGGGTCTCTTAAATAGATTTGAAGGCAAACAATAATTAAAAAGCAAACTGAAGACTAATTTTAATCTTTGCATGCAAATTGAAACTAAAACAAATTTTCTAACTAATCTAAAACTGTTGTGCATGCATGAGAGCTAAGGGAAGTAGTTAAACATCAAGTGGAGAAATTATCCCCTGTTCACTTCAATTTCTAACAAGCCCTTGGGTTAAAAAAATTGAAAAACTAATAAAGATAATAAAAGGGTCTAAACACTTATAGCATCAAGCTAAATCGAATATACAAAGATGGAAAAGCCTCCCTACCTAAAGGCATAAGAAAGAAGGACAATGCCAAGTCACGAGTTCCAACAATAATATGTTGTCATTAGATTAATCAATCACAGAAACTAAAACTAAATTGGATGAGGTGCAGCTCGAGATTCTCATCCTTTGTCGTACTTAGAAAGTAACTTGCCCACATGTGGAGAAAGAAGAGAATCATGCGAATAAATATTATAGTCATGCAGAGAAATAATATAAGTGGAGGAACTAAAGAATAATTTTTTTTGGGAGAGTACTACAACCACAAATATTGGCTAAAATGTATATCATTTGATGTGACACTTTTATTCCTGTGATCGTCTTAGATAAAGGGGTGGAGAAAAAAATATTAGGCTAGCGTGTTAGATTTTTTTGGTATTTGGAAAGATAATAATTATCATGCACATTTTGCAAAGGAAGTGGAAGAAAATATTATATAGAACATAAGGGCAGTAGAATCAGACATGATGTTCAAATTTAAATTTGGTATGAATAGGAGTTCTCATGTTTTGATATTTATCTTTATTTATCTATACAATCTTCTTTTTATATATAAATAATTTATTTTCGGGAGAAATTATATTAGATTTAAATGATCAACACATTTTAGATCCCAATTATAATTTATATATATATATATATATATATATATATATATATATATATAAGTAACAGAACCTAAATTCATAAATAGTAAAAAGAAAATAAATGTTACAAAAAATTACCTAAAAAGAAAATTGTCACTTAATCGTGGTAAATTTTGCAGAGCAGACCAGAGCAGAGGAAACATGGTTGGGTAACAATATTGAGTGTAGCCAATGCCTATAAATTGGAGCTTAAAATATTATCGACTCAAACCAACTGGTGAGTGGTACAATAGAAAAAGAGTTAAAAAGTGAAGCAAAGCAATGGTGAACAATGCTAAGAATGGCCGATGTGGATGACCGACATGGATGACTTCTACGAATGGGTGAGCGATGAAGAAGTTACGTGGTTCATGACGTGGGAGCCCTTCAAATCCAAACAACAGGCAACAGTGTATGTTGCCAAGGTGGCAATTCCCCATCTATGGATATGTTATAAACTGAAGTTGATTAGAGATAATTTCTCCACTCCTCATGCATGCAAGCAGTTAGCTATAGTTGAGCAATCATTTAGTTTACATTCAGCTAGTTTAAGTAGTTAACAAATAGTTAGTTAAACTGTTGGAGAAGCAATTTAGTCTCAGTTAGCATGGAGTTAATTTTAGTTAGTTATGTAGTCTATTTTTAGTTATTTTTGGATTTAAAATCTATTTAAAGATGCCTTGGGCACAACATTGTAAGCAAGGAAAATTGAAGATCAATAAAATTCTTATTTTCAAGAAATTGCTGTAGCAATTTTATTCTATTCTTGTTTATTTCTTTAAGTTCTTGTTTTTGCATGCTCTCTTTATTTCTACAAATTGGTATCAGAGCTTCAAGTTAGAAAGAGTAAAGCCAATAGTTTGAAGCATAGCAAAAGAAAAAGCCAACATGGAGTGAAGGAGTGAAGCGTAGCAGTCATAGTCCAATGCATGAAGGAAGAGCCAACAGGGAGCATAGAGACCAACATCGGCAACCCAACCGATGTCAGCCAACTACCTAACTGACCTTGGTAGTGCCAATCGACATCGGCACTATTTCCTGACTAACCTCAGTAGATTAACTGACATCAGTGACTGTATTCATAAATATCAAATCAAAAAGCCATTTTAGCGTGAGACATGGTAGTGAATAATAGTATTTCACAGCCTCAAATTCCCATTTTCAATGGTAAGAATTATGATTTTTGGGCAATTAAGATGAGAACTTTATTTTTCTCACAAGATGTTTGGGATTTGGTAGAGAGTGGTTTTGTAGAACCGCAGGATGAGGCAGCTCATCTGGCATTAACTCAAGCACAAAAGGAAGAGCTTAAAGAGAACAGGAAAAAAGATGCAAAAGCCTTATTTCTAATCCAACAGGGATTGGATGAATCAATTTTTTCCAGAGTTGCAATAGTAATGACATCTACAGAGGCATGGAAAATCTTGGAGACTACCTATAAAGGTAATACAAAGGTAAAAATTGCTAAATTGTAATCTCTTAGGAGAAGTTTTCAAAATTTGCAAATGAATGATTCAGATTCAATAGACTAGTTTATGGGTCAAGTTTTGAATATAGTGAATCAAATTAGATATAATGGAGAAAATATCACAAATCATAAGATCATAGAAAAAATACTCAGGAGTTTACCCAGTAAATTTGATGCAATAGTTGTAGTTATTAAGGAAACCAAGGATTTGGAACAGTTATCAGTAGATGAATTAATGGGTTCTTTGTTAACACATGAATCTATAATGAATAGGAATAACACTTCACTTGAGAATGCTTTCAAGTCATAGGTATCATTTGGCAGAGGAAGAGGAAGAGCAAGGTCAAACCTTAGAGGAAGAGGCAGAGGCAGATATGGAAGGAACAATCCAAATGAAGGTGAAAATAGTAATCAAAACTATAGTAGTAGAGGACGTGGAAACAATCACTTCCAGAAAAGTTCATAGAGGTTTGATAAATCTAATATTCATTGTTATTATTTCAAGAAATATGGAAATTATGTAAGTGACTGCAAAAGTAAACAAGGATATCTGTACAAGTAGAATGCTAATTACATAGGAGAATCTAGTTCTAACCCAGGAGAATCTAGTTCTAATCTTGGAAGCTTATTTCTTACTTGTAATGTTACTGAAGAAAAATATAGAGATATTTGGTTCGTAGATAGTGGATGCAGTAATCATATGATAGGGAATAAAGAATTTTTTTCTAGTCTTGATGATTCTGTAAAATCAGAAGTGAAATTAGGAAATGATATCACAGTAGATGTCATGGGTAAAGGTGTAATAAATGTTTTGGCAAAGAATGGTCAAATAAGGTTTATACTTGATGTTTATTTTTTTTACCTAGACTAAAGCATAATCTTATGAGTGTTGGACAATTAGTATATAAAGGTTACATAGTATCCTTTATGGATAATGTTTGCACAATATTGGACAAGTTTCCAAGTGATAGGTTGATAGGAAAAGTGGAGATGACCAAGAATCAGATGTTCCCTCTTCGAATTCAGTGCATCCAAGGAGAAGAGGAAGCCCACTTCAAAACCATGCATCTAAATCAATCATGGCTATGGCACTTAAGGTATGGACATCTATATTTTGGAGGTTTAGATTTGTTAAAGAATAAATATATGGTGAAGGGTTTACCACCAATAGAATAGCTAGGAAGTTCATGTGACAGTTGTATTCTGGCAAAACAACATAGAGAGATCTTTCCAGTAGGAGCCTCATATAGAGCTAAGGTAATATTGGAGCTAGTCCATAGTGATTTATGTGGACCAATGCAAGATACATCATTTGGAGGTAGTACTTATTTTCTAACCTTCATTGATGACTTTAGCAGAAAGACATGGATATACTTTCTCAAAAATTAGTCTGAAGAATTTGGAAAGTTTAAAGAATTCAAGGCAATGGTTGAAAAGTAGAGTGGCCATTATATCAAGGTACATAGATCAGATAGAGGAGGTGAATATATGTCTAATCAATTTCAATATTTTTGTAGATATCATGGCATCAAAAGGCAATTGACTACAAGGTACACAACACAGAAGAATGGTGTAGCAGAAGGGAAGAATAGAACAATCATGGAGATAGCAAGAAGCATGTTGAAGGCCAAACACTTGCCAAATGAATATTGGGTAGAAGCAGTATCATGTGCAGTGTATATTCTAAATAGAAGCCCAACAAAGAGTGTTAGAGATCGAATTCCACAAGAAGCATGGAGTAGTAAGAAATATAGTGTACATCATTTCAGAATTTTTGGTTGTGTTGCATATTCTCTTATACCATCTAAATTGAGAAGAAAGTTTGATGATAGAGGTGAGAAATGCATTTTTATTGGCTATAGTGAAGAATCAATGGCTTATAAGTTGTATAACCCAATTTCAAAGTAAGTTATTATTAGCAGAGATGTTGAATTTAAGGAAGAAGAAGCACGGGATGGTACACCATCACAATTGGAGCACCAATTCCACAAATTGAAGAAGAAGTTTCTAAAGAACAAAACTTGTGAGGAGATCAATTTTCTCCACAAGCAAGAACAAGCACTCCAATAAGAACACCTATGAGGTATGAACAAGGTGAATCATCAGGTCATGCATGTCACCCTACTCCAAATTCACAAGTAAGTGATGAATCAGATCCAACTCTTGCTACTTTAAGATCAAGATTGAAAGGTAAGAAAATGAAAAATTTGAATGAGATTTATAATCAAGAAGAAGAGAAATTAGATTTGGTTTCAAATTTTTCTCTTTTCACTCATCATCCTATGTATTATGAAGAAGCAGGTAATAAGGAACATTGGATAAAAGTAATGGATGAAGAAATGAATGCCATTGAAATGAATCAAACATGGGATCTAACTATTTTACCTGAAGGTAAGGACTGTATAGAAGTCAAATGGGTTTATAAGCCTAAATTTGATGCAGATGGAAATGTTGAAAAGCACAAGGCAAGGTTAGTAGCAAAAGGTTTTGCACAAGAACATAGAGTTGATTATAATGAAACATTTGCTCCAGTTGCTAGATTTGATTTTGTTAGAATGGTTTTAGCAATAGATGCTCAAAATAATTGGTATGTATATCAAATAGATGTAAAATCAGCTTTATTGAATGGTTTTCTAGATGAAGTGTATGTGAAACAGCCCACAGGTTATGAAGTGTGAAGACATGAAAAAAAAGTTTATAGATTGAAGAAGGCTCTTTATGGTCTCAAGCAAGCACCAAGAGCATGGTATAGCAGGATTGATTCATATATGATAAATAATTGATTCAGTAGAAGCAATAGTGAGCCTACTTTGTACACAAAAATCAACAAAGAAGGTCAGATTTTGATTGTGTGTTTATATGTTGATGATTTGATTTTTACTAGAAATTTGTCTGTAGACACTTTTAAATCAACAATGAAGAAAGAATTTGAAATGATAGATTTGGGATTAGTGAAGTATTTTTTGGGAATAGAAGTTGTACAGTCAGAGAAAGGAATTTTTATCTATCAAACTAAATATGCAAAGGATGTGTTAAGGAGATTTAAGATGCTGAATTGTAAACCAGCACCTACACCATTTGCTACAGGGACCAAACTTAGCAAAGAAGACCAAGGGTCTAATGTTGATTCTACAACATTCAAAAGACTAGTTGACAGTTTGATGTATCTTATAGCTACAAGACCAGATATCAGTTATGGGGTTAGTTTAATCTCAAGATTCATGGAGTCACAAAAAGATTCAGATTGGCAAGTTGGAAAAAGGATATTGAGATATGTGGTAGGAACTACAGAATATGGAATTTTATATTCCATAACTAACGATTTTAGTTTGATTGGTTTTATAGATAGTGATTTTATAGGTAGTATTGATGATAGGAAGAGTACTTTTGGACATGCCTTTATTTTAGGCACAGGTGTGGTCGCATGGGCATCCAAAAAGCAACCTATAGTGACACTTTCATCAGCTAAAGTAGAGTATGTAGTAGCCACATCAGCAGCATGTCAAGCAACTTGGATGAGAAGAATATTGAAAGATTTATTACAAGCACAGAAGGAGTCAACACCAATCTTCTGTGATAACAAATCAACAATTGCATTATCAAAAAATCATGTGTTTCACAAGAGGAGGAAGCACATTGATACAAGATTTCACTTTATCAGACAGTTAGTGAACAATGGAGAAATCCATCTGGACTTCTACAGATCTGAAGATCAATTGGTAGATATATTCATAAAGGCATTAACAAAATAGACCTTTGATTATTTGAGACAAAATTTAGGCATTGTAAATGCTAAATTTGTAAGTGGTAGAAATTAAGGGGGAGTGTTAGAAACTGAAGTTGATTGGAGATAATTTCTCCACTCCTCATGCATGCAAGCAGTTAGCTATAGTTGAGCAATCAGTTAGTTTACATTCAGTTAGTTAACTGATAGTTAGAGATCAGTTACTTTAAGTAGTTACCAAATAGTTAGTTAAACTGTTGGAGAAGCAATTTAGTCTCAGTTACCATGGAGTTAATTTTAGTTAGTTATGTAGTCTATTTTTAGTTATTTTTTGATTCAAAATCTATTTAAAGACGCCTTGGGTGCAGCATTGTAAGCAAGAAAAATTGAAGATCAATAGAATTCTTATTTTTAGGAAATTGCTATAGCAATTGGGTTCTGTTCTCGTTTATTTGTTTAAGTTCTTGTTTTTTCATGCTCTCTTTATTTCTACAGGATGAAATCCATATGCATAAATAGAAGTAATAAGGCCATCAGACACATAATGCTGAAGCAAGGAAGAGGTATTCACAGCTACCAAGCTGAGCTGGCGTACGCCATCTCTAGAAAATATTGGAAAATGAGTGTGACCACCCGAGCTGTAGTAGCTACGGTGAAGATGGGGTTGAGAGATTTGAAGGGAATATAGAGAATAGAAGCTCTTGTTCTACCTGACAATGTGACATCCAAAAGAGTGCTGGAAAAGGTGAGGTTTAGGAAGGAAGCATTGCTGCCTAACTACGTCCATCTCAAGGGGAGACTTAGAGACTACTTACTCTATAGCTATGTCCCTTTCTAACTATGATCTACACTCTAATGTAACCATGCCTCATATTTATATTTGTAGGTGTTTCACCTATGCATTTGCCTTCCCATTGCATCCATTAATATGTCATTTTTATTATTCACATAAGCTACAAATCGTAGCTATGTCTCCATGGCATTAGCCTCGTGATATTATCTTTATCATAAAAATTCCGTGACTAATTTAATTGTAATGACTTTTGGTAGTGGCATTTTCTTGCTTCTCGAATGTGGATTCATCATGGTTCTGAAGCTTCTAAACTTAAATTTCTTATCCTCTCTATAGAAATTTGCTTGTTAGTTTTTTGACTAATTAACATTATGGCTTTCATTTTCTCTGGAGGCTTTTAATATTTCTTGACATATCAACTAGCCATATCCTTTTGTTCCTAAAGGTAAGGGCCCGTTTTCCCTAATTTTAATCTATAAAAAACAATAATATCATGTTGAAAGGATAATCAATCATTGAAACTAATATTAAAACTGGATAAAGTGCCACCCAAAATTTCCACCCTTTGTCATACTTATAAAGTAACTATGCATTATATGTGGAGAAAGAAAATAATCATGCAGATAAGGATAACAATAATGCAGGTAAGTATAATATAACTCCGAATGGTTACATACACTGAGAAATAAAAAAAATCATGCAGAGAATGATATAACCCAAACTATTGGTTAAAGGTATATCATTTCATGTGATAATGTAATTTACGTGATTATATAAGTTAAAAGGGTTTGAGGGAGAATTTTAGTGTAGTGTGTCAAGCTGTTTGTGTATTTAATGTTGAGAAACATGGTACATATTGATGGCAGGAAGAAAATATCTATTATGCACATTTTTACAATGAAGTGGAAGAAATCAAATAGAACTCAATGGTGGTAAAATGTTTCGTGATGCTAGAACTTTAACTTTTCTAGAGATATATAGCACTCATGTTTTGACATTCATTTTTATTTATGCAAAGAGTCCACAACCCATTTTATATATGCACTTATGTTCTATTTCATAGATCAGAGGATACATGATTGGATGATAATATTAGGATAATTATGAGAGGTTTAAGGAGGTATGTTTCTTTTAGAGGTATAAGTATTCATTTTAGAGCTGTAACGGGGAAAATAATGCAAGTGTCATATACTCTTTCAATTATACAAGTCTTGATGAATTCCATGTTTAATAAATTTTCATTTGTGCATACTTTGTTATTTCATTTCTTTAGTTCTTCACAATCATAGTGATTGTCTTTTCAGAAATTATTACACTTTATTCATCTATTTAAGGTGTGTCTCTTTCCTTTTGGATTGGGTGCTCGGGCTATGCATGAAACTCACTTGATGAGGAGTACATGTGGTGATTCTTATATTATGGGAAGTCAAGCACCCTTATTTGGCATATTTTGAAAATTTATTAAAGAATTTTGGAGCTTTAATACTCGTGTGTATGTTTCCCTTCTTACATCTTGGATCATGACTTTGTGACATGATGGTTTATCTCATATGTTCTTTTTTGGCATCTGAATCCTTTCATGTTGTTTAAGAGGTTCTTGTCCATTGTGAATCATTGTTTAAGAGATGAGATTTTTTATGATTTTTTTTTTTTTTTTTTAAGTATAGGCGTTTATATCTCTTTTATGGAATATTTTATTTAATTATATTGAGACAATATTCTTAACCCACATTTATTTGATATCCATTCCTTTTATGTTTTCATAATTTTTTGTTTTCATTTAAATAATGGTTTGTAACAATGCTTCTACTTTCTATTTTTTTAAAGCTATTTTTCACAATGAGTAAATGTGTATTTGTTTCAACAATAATATTGAAATTCTCTTATACATTACATCACTTTCATTTCAAATTATGATATTGTTAGTGAAATGGTACAATAATCTTTATATAATATGCAATTCAATGTGTTGTTAATATTGTAAATAAAATAATAAATTTAAGTTATCAATTATATATTAGAAAGTTAGAAGTATTTTTCATTGATATGAAATGGTGATACGATGGAAATATATACAAATAGTAGAACATGTTGGAAAGACCAATTTATAGAAATTTTCTAAAAATAATGGAATATTTGTCTTATCTATATAGCATTTGGAGAAATATAGAAGGTACCATGCCAATGTTGTGTTGTCATTCCCCCCCGCACCCCCACCCCCATATTACATTATTTTTACAAATGTACTCCCTGAACATTTCAAATTTTACCTTCCCAAGATATTTGGTAAGAATATTTGCTATTTGTGCATATGTAGGGCAGTATTGGAGCTAGATTTGATGATTTAAAACTTGTGCTTGAATATAGTGACATTATACATCTGTGTGTTTTGTCCTTTCATGATAAACATGATTCTTAACAAGTTTTAACACACATTTATTGTCATAGTGAATAATAGGTGGCTTCTTTTCTTCATAGCCCATATCTGCTAGTATGCAACTTAACCATGTTACTTCACACATAGCTCCATGTGCAGTATGATATTCTACTTCAGTGGATTGAAGAATAACAACTATTTGATTCTTACTAATCCATGATATTGCTCCAGATCCAAGATGAAATATGTATCCTGAAATTGACTTTTTGTCATCAATAAATCTAACGTAGTTTGATTTTGTATATACTTTTAATAAGAATTAAGTATTATTCTTATACTCTAAACCATATTGAAGTGTACCTCAAACATATCTTAAAAAACGTTTTTTTGTTATCCAGTGACATTTATTTGGGTCCTGCATAAATTTGGAGAGATAAATCACAACAAAACATATATCTGGTCTATTTTAAGACAAGTAGATGAGACTCCAGATGAGTTGTTTGTATAGAATTGCATGTACTTTGAGGTGAGTAGTATAATTGAGAAATTTTTAAGCCTTTCTCCATCAGTGTTGAAGGTGGCTTACATTCAGACATTCTATACTTTTCCAAGAGTGTCTTGGCATATTTGATCTGGGAGATAAAAATGTTATTCCATTTTTTCCACATCTCCATGCCAAGACAATAGTGTAGCAACCCAAAATCAATCATGTCGAACGATCTTTTGAGGTCATTATTCACAATATTACCCTAATCTTCTGAACTTCCTGTGATCACAAGATCATCTAAATATAGAACAAGAATGATGATTTCTATTCCAACCTTCTTTATATACAAGTTAGAATCTGAGGGGCTACAAGTAAAACCATGCTACAAAAGGTGATCATCTATTTGGTGTACCATGACCTAGGAGCTTCTTTGAGTCAATAAAGTGTTTTGATGAGACGACATACATTTTTAATATGTTTTTCATCAATAAATCCTTTTGGTTGGGTCATATATACTTCTTCCTTTAGATCACCATTAAGAAAAGCACTTTTGACATCCATCTACTAAATTTGACATCCATTATATGTTGTGAGTGCAAAAATAACTCTAATGGTCTTGATTTTTGTAGTGGGCACAAAGTTTTCTTCATAGTCAATGCCCTCTTTTTGAGTATATATTTTTTCTACAAGTCATGTTTTATGTTTATCAATGGATCTATCTACCTTATATTTAGTTTTGAAAACCCATTTTTAACCTATGGTTTTCTTTCTTGTAGGCAGATCAACCAGTTCCTATGTCTGGTTCTTTATGACTGAGTCATACTCGACATCCATTACTTTCTTCCACTAAGGTTGAGTTAAAGATTCACAAACATTGTCAGTTTTTGAGCTATCAATTATTGTACTCATGAGGGAAAAAATTACCTCATGCCTACTCTGAATCCTCTTTTTGACTCTGGATGAATGAGTGTCTCTACTATTACCTAATACCAACTTCAAAAGATAAATCTACCACTATTCTAATGAACTACTTGGTGGATGTGAAAAACTTTATAGTGGATGTTCCAAATATCCAAGATCAACATATAACTCTCCTTGTGGCTCTAGAGGATATAATTCTCCAAGATCAACATACAATTCTCTTTTTGTCTCTAGAGTTTCTTCATTATCTGACTCAGGAAGTAATTTGTGAGAGGTGATTGGTGTTGATCCATCATTCTATACCATTGAGTCAAAAGATGACTCATCAAATACCACATCTTTGCTCTCATAGATTTTCTTTATTTCTGGATCCCTAAGATGATATGCCTTTGAGGTAGTGTTGCATCCTAATAAGATGCACATAAGTGTTCTTCACTTGAGTTTCTTTCTCTTCTATGTTAATATTTTCATATAAACTATGTAACCAAACACACGTAATTGAGAAATTAAAGGCTTTCTAGCACTCCATACCTCTTTTGACATTTTATTCTTTAATAGTTTTGTTGGTGACCAATTGAGAAGATAGATAGCAGTTTGGATTGCTTCTACCTAATAGTGATTCTTCAGCTTTGTTATTGATAATATATAGTGAGCCATCTCCATCATGATAGGATTGCATCATTAAAAAACACTATTCTAATATGGTGTGTAGGGAGCAATCAAATTTTGTTTTATACCTTGCTAGTTTAGGAATGCCAAGAACTTTTCTAACATGAATTCACCTCTTCGATCTAAGTGGAGTTAAAGTAGAGGTTGTCCTATTTCCTTCACAACCTACTGATAGAATATCTAGAAATGATGAAGTGCTTCACTCTTCTTTTTTAGGAAGAATACCCACATCTTCTGGGAGTAGTCATCCATCAATAGTTGGAAGTACTTGTATCCTAAGAATGAATCAGGTAGTGGGTCATATTGATCAGTGTGAACAACCTCCAATCATTTCTTAGCATGAAAAGAGATTCCTTTGAATGGATCCCTGCATTGTTTACCTATAAGGTAACCAAGGCAAACAAGGAAGGAACTGGATAACTTGGAAAGTCCACGTACCATCCCTTTATTAATTAACACCTATAATGAATTGGTAAATAAATGATAATATCGATAGTGTTAGAGGGTAGCAGATTCTACTATTAGGGTAGATAATGCTATTGTAGAAGATGAAATATCATTTAAAGAAAATAGTTTGTCTTTAAGAAAAGATTTAGCAAAAACTTTACCTTTTTATGATATCAAGAAAGTTTTGATGCCATTTTCGACAAGAAATTCCACCTTCAAATGATTATTCAGTAGCTGATAAACTAATAAGAGATTAGACATCAAACCAAGAATGTATAGTACTTTTATTAGTGTACATTTTCATGTTATAAGAGGAATGGTATCTTGTCCTCTTACTTTTTCCACATCCTCTTTTTCATATGTGATCCTAATTCAATCTCCAATGGATTGGTCTAACAACAAGTTGTATAGCTTTTTGTCACCTGATATATATTTAGTGGCACCAAAATTGATCAACTAAGAGGTCTACGAGATAAGTACTAAGTTCTTGTCTTCATCAGATATCTATTCTTCAAATATATAATCTTGTTGAGTAGTGAGATGTCCTTTCTACTTCCATTGACAAAGACATCTTTTTGATTTTTTAGAATCATCTCGCCCTGATGTACTGGTAAACCCTTATTTTTTAGCATTATACCAGTAATTGTCTATGTCATGATTATTTGTTTGATAGATATGACACCATTTCTTTGACTTCTAAGATATATGATGTTGAGACTATTGTTATTACTTCTATTTATATGACTACTTCTCTGAATTCCCTTTATAAAACTTCTAATCTTGTTGCCTCTTTGAGATAAGAACTTTATCTTCAAACTCATCTTGGACTAAGTTGATAGCTTCTTCTTGATGCAAAGGGTTCATGAGCTCTTCAAATGATATTGACTCTTTGGTGAAATTGAATGTCGTGACAAACACTCTCAATTTAGAATGTAGTGCTCTCAAGATAATCTGGACCAAGAGATGATCTTCTACCTTCTTACCAATTGCTAGTAACTCCATCTGTATTTCAGCCGATTGATGT
>JARHVA010003036.1:175000-237500 GCA_037957365.1 Torreya grandis | reverse complement strand
ATAGGACCGAAGTTTCTATAGGATCATGTTATCATAGGTCATGAGGGATGTAGTGTAGTAAATATAGTGTAGTAAAGATAATAAAAAGGACATATGTTTCTTATGTGGAGACTAATATCATTATGCACAAGAGTGGCCACTTAGAGTTTGTTTTGATGGTTGGTAGAAGAGCACTATATCTAAGTAAATCACTAGCAATGTCATCCATGCTCAACACATCCATGCATAAGTGGTTAATTATTAGGTAGAACACCAAACTAAAATTATTGAGACAATAATTATTAGTCAAGGGATTTATATATCTGTATTATTTTATTCATACACTTTTGGTTCTTTTATTACACCTTGTCTTGTAGTTCTTTGTGTATTATTAGAATATAGGTAGGGTGATAGATGATATTTTGAGTTAGATTCTATGGCCAAGATTTTAGTATAATCCTTCATCAATTATTGTGTTATGAATTTGAGAGTTTTCACCACTACTCTAAATATTTGTAACATACCCTTGGGTTATTATGATATTTTGTGCGTGGATTGGCTTGGGACTCATTAAGCTAAGGTGGATTATTTTAATGAGATTATCAATGGGTATGATGAATTATGAGATTACAAATTATCAAATGGATTCATAGGTCCATATCCTTTCATGTGATTTTTAAATGCAACTTAGATAGAGTGAAAAAAATGGATACCAGATGTATGTAATCAGTTTTATTGATAGATCAGATTAGGAGAGTTCATGGGTGATGCTTGATGATGATTATATATTATACAATTTTTCAAATGCATTTTATAATGAGTTCCCTATGATACCTCCTTCTAGGGAGATAGATTCTAGGATTGATCTTGTGCATAAAGTCTTATATCTATAAATCACTATAAGATAAATAGACCTAATATTTTCCAGTTCAATATACATTTGGAGGAAATTTTGGAGATGGACCTCATTATTTTGAGTGTTTTTAATTTGGAAGCACCCATGATCTTTGGGAACAATAAGAATGTTTCTCTTCACTTTTGAATTGAATACCAAAGCTGAACAAGGTGACATTAACTACTAATTGTTGCCCCTCATGAAGATTGATGATGTATTTGACAAAATGAGAGGGGTCCATGTTTTCTCCAATATGGATCTTAAGTCTTGGTATCATTTTTTGAGCATATAAAAATTATATATTTATAAGACATCTTTCAAGATACAATATCAACTCTATAGAATATTTACAAATCATCTATGATATCTTCATTGAGTTGGTGAAAGTTGTCATAAGAAAATGAAGGAATAGTTTTTCCATGTGAAAGTAGCCTTTGTGTAAAAGGTAAATCCAAAGGAATTTTATCTTCCTTAAGATCAAAAAAATATTTTTTTGAAATGGTGGGAGCATGGCCCTGATTAGAGGGATAAAAACAAACACCATTCAACATTTTTATATTATACACTTTATCACTTATGGGAATTCAAGAGTAATCAATTTTTATCCCTTTTTTGAGGGAGAGATGGAGTGTTTCATATTCATAGTCATAAAAAAAATGATATCATAAATGATGATAAAGCTAAAGAGCACAAATATTATGATAAGGAAGGGAATAAACATATAATATATAATGCCTATACAAGAATGATAGTTAAAGACTGAGTTCACCAAATCTTTGACCCTAAATTAGATAAGTATCTTATTGATATGTATACCTATTAAAAATATATAAATGAATAAGTATAAAGGTGATAAACAAAACTATATCATAGGCCAATTAATTATAATTCTTGGATAGAACATATACTGTACTTATTATACTGAGATATGCTAAAAATGGAAATATGACTATTCCATATATGGAAATGATAAAAAGTAAGATAATTATTTGGTTCTAATTCTAATGCAAATTTGGATCTAGAACATGTAAGAATTAGACTGGAATATTGTTCTAGAATAGTTGTCAAATTTTCTATTTTCTCTATACTTATAAGAACTTGCATTAGCTTAGGATAGTTGCCTTGATTCTAGTGTCTTGATCAAACATAGGTGTCTTGTAAGAAAAATCTATTAGAATAGGATACAAAGAAATTATGAATTAATATTATTTATCATATTCACTTTAGTGTATTCATATCTAGGTCATGGACTATCCCTCCTTGTCGAATAACAAAATTCTAGTTCTTTATCTTCATATTGATTGTGGTAAAAATGGGTTAGTGGCAATAAGTTTTGAGATATCCCAAATGCCCCTATATAAATTAACACTACCTATGTATGTAATGATTTTAATAGGGCCTTATACTTATGTATTTATCCCATGAATGTTGGATTGTGTGTGAATCATGCAATATGTGGAAAGGAAGTATAATAGTGACCCGGCTTGTAACTTGAGAAATTAAGTTCTTGGGTTACTCTTTTAGTACTTCAAGTCTATATATGTGTGGTCCATATAAATGATATTAAAACATAATATATTAGAGGATCATTGCTCATTTGAATGACTAATAGAATGGTTTTGATAAATTTACTTGGTATGTACTAGGTTGTTGATGAATAAGCATTGCTCTTGTAATTATAACAATGTCTTTAGATAATATATTAAATAGTAGAACTTATGTCAACTATTAGGATATGTTTCATTTTCAAATTAGATGAATTTAGGGCACTATACACTTGTGTCAAAGTATGAAACCTATATTGACGTAGGTGTGTGTCTCGGACACAAGTGTCCATAGAGTAAGAAAATAGATATAGGCTTAGAACTTACTAAGGTTAAGAATAAATAATTTTTAATTATTTTGGGAAAGATAGATGTCTAGGTTAATCAACATAGGACTGGTCAGGCTAAGAGATAGGTGCAAGTGTACAAGAGAGAATATATGTAAGACTTACGAGAGTAGGAAAATTAGAGAACTAAGAGGAACAACCAAAGTTTGAGTTTTTCAAGTGTACAACACTAAGGTGCTATATAATTCATAAATATCTTCCATAGTAAGATATAAATCCAATTATCAAATACATTAGTGAAACTCATATCAAATATATTTATTAATATATTATCATCTTTAGTCCAATGGCCACAATAATCTACATACTTAATCATGTGATCAAAGGGATCTTTATGGTGAGTAAAAAGTGGTAATTATTGTTGTTTAAAACTTAGTAGATAAGGATACTCTACTATAGGCTATGAAATAAATTGATTATGCAATGGGGTAATACTTAAACTAACATTATGGTAAGCCATTTACATTTTAAGAATATATAATTACATTTAAAGCTCTTCAATAGCATTCATCATGGATATGATATCATCACTAGGAATGGTGGTGCTTGGCAAAAGTGTTATCATTAGTTTCAATATAACACCTATTTTAAATTTAGGCATATTATAATTATCATCCTCATGAATAACAAATGCAAGCTTAACATAACTAAATTTAGGATATCTTGGTAATGTTACTATATCTTAAAATTTTGGAAATTTTTGCATATCCTTTAATAATTCATCCACTTTTGTAAAGATATAGCAATTGGAATAGTAGGTGTATTTTAAAATGATATTATTTTAGAATATTTTATTTTTTTTAACTTTAGGTTTATAATGAACCCTTATTTGTGATGGTTTAATGTTATTGGTCAGAGTGTCTATGATGCCTTTATTTAACTTTTGAAAATTATCTTGATGTCAAAAAAATGGAAAAGAGAATCATTAACCTTAATGAGAGGGATATTATTTTTAAATTTTGGGAGGATAGGAGCTTCAATAAATTTACTTGTAATAAAATATCCTTTTTAACTAGTTTGTAAATCGAGCATGATATCCTTATGTAATTGATGAAATTTAGCATGATTGAGTTGGGTAAATGTTTTATCATGTGTATCTAATTTGAATTTAGAAGTTAATAAAAAATGTTGTATATATTTATTAATAATGCTTAACTCATCTCTAGGGATGGTGGTGGCATGCACCTGACGATATAGATGGTAGCTATGACCGTTAAAATATCTGAGATGACATACTTTGGTATTTAGAAAACAAGAACAATAATCATTTTTACTCCTTTCATGATAAAGATTTTTAGAGTTTATAATCATAGTCATCAAAACAATCCATATCATCAATGATGAAGGAAAATAGGTGATGCATATATATTAAGTAACATTAATGTGACAAGTCCACCCAATGTTTAACCCTAAATTAAGATGGATGAATATAATATAGGGTTAAAAATGTATCAATTATTAAATACAAAGGTATTAAACAAATAGTATTCTAAATTAAAATGTTGAGATACACTAAAAATATAAGTACTACTATAAATTGATATTGTGATGAATGGAAATCAAGATTACATAATTGGATTACAGTTCACAATCATATATTATATAGAATGTGATTGAAGTATATTGGACTTGGATTCCTGATCAATCATTAGATTTTATAAATTTACACTGTGTGGCCCCTAATGTTGGTATCATATCTAAATGGTTATGTTAACACACCTATCTAAGTAGGAAAGAGGTGTCTAGTATAGAATAGTGAATGGACCTAAATGCAACCATCTATAATCTTATGGGTTTTCTATCACATTTACTTTAGTGTGTTCATAAATCACACAAATATTATCCTTATCTGGAAAATAATCAAACCATATCTTCCTCACCCTTGGAGTGATTTTATAACAAATGAATTGGTGGGATCATAATGTTCAGTTGCCCTAAGGACTACTCTATCAATTGGCAGTGCCTACATAACCAATACTTTGAAGAGGACCTTAGACTTAAGTAATTATCCCCAACATATTGGGTTATCTGTGCATAAGGATGCAATGTCTGATAATAAAGTACATAAAGTGACCTAGCTTGTCACTTAATAAATATTGCTCATGGGATGCTCTTTCATAACTCAAGACCTACAGGTGGATTGCCCCTATAAGTAATAATGAAATAGGAAAGAATATGAAATATCTTTTCACTTGAATTCTTGACTGATTGCTTTTGTTAAGTTCACTTTTGACTTACTAGTTATTTTGTAGGTGAAAAATGAATGAGGATATTGATCACGCATATATACCAATCCTTTCAAGATATACCATGTGCATTATAATAGCTAGTCTAGTCATAAAAACACATTACAATTGAAAAATTTATGATTTTAGGGAACTTGACATTTTTTTTGACACATGGAACTTGAATTATATAGGCATATAGCTATGATGGAAGCATTCATGAAGCTGAAAAGTAGGTACATGTCCAAAATTTGTAGAGGAAGATAATAATAAGGTTTATATCATTTTACATAGTATAAAAGACTTGGTAATCAGAAGGACATATGGTCGAAATAAGAAATAATCAATGAATAGAGGAGATAGATGATGTTATACTTTTAGTAGTTGAAAGTTACTTAAAATAAAGTGTAAAACCATGATATGTACTTGGCATGCATACAATACTAAGGTGCTCTACAATTCAGATTTAATAACTACATTGGGAATATATTGTTGTAAATATTAGGTTAAATATCAAAGTTTATATAGCCCTTAGATAATATTTTAAAAACCAAGTATTTATGCATCCACACATTCTACTAATCTTGTTACTTTGTTCTACTTCATCTTGAACTCTTGCCATATAGGTAGCTCATTAGAGATTGCTGAATTAAAATGGACTAGAGATCCTTCTAGAATTTTTTTGTTGAAACAAGGTTATAATAAATTAATATCTCATATTAATAGACATTTATGGAATGTGGATTAAGTTTGTATCCTTTGGGGAATTCATAAAGATAATGTAAATTTTTTATTCATTAGGAAGAAGAAATATATTTTTTGGGATAAACTCCAAAGGATTGGTTTTCAGGAACCTTCCTATTGCGTCTTTTGTCAGGATAAGTCTTAAACCTTAAACCATGTTATAATTCATTGCACTTTTACCTAGAGAATTTAGACTTGGTTCCATAACAAAATTAATAAATATTTGGTAGCAGTTGGATCTATTAAGTAACTCTTAATTAAATTGATAGAATGAGGGGATTAAGTTAGTAATATTTGGGATATGGCTTCATCTCTAATCCTCTATATCTTATGAAAATAAAGAAATAAAAGAGTCTTTAGGAAACTATCTTTTTATGCCTACTTTCTATATCCACCCTAAATTTTTCAAAATCTATAGTTGCTGCCATAGAGATGACCCTATCATGAAACATAAAACTATGTCAGAGGCCCTATTCATTGATATTATTCTAGATGCATCTTTGATTATTAAATAATAATTATTGATTGATAGAATTTTATTTATGTTTCTAATTATTTTCAAAAATCATGGTGGATTAATGAATAAAATATGTATATATAGTTATAAATGTGATCAATTTTTCTATTAGTCAGATTCAATTCAGTTTTGATAGTCTCAAATCATAAAATGACTTTTAGTTTTCAGTCATTTTAGTTGATTTATGATGTTGTTTTGATCTTCATAAATTTATTTGATTCATGGTTCAGGATAAATTATGGTCATATGGCACTTTGAAAAACATTACAATTAAGTTCAATACATTTGATAGCTATTCTAAAAGTATATATTTGATATATAGATTAGTTTCATTCACTAATAATGATATGATAGATATTTTAAATAACAATATGCTTTGGTTGGTTTAGTGATGTTGATACTCTAGTTTATATAGCTAGCAGTCTTATTCTTTTGATTCTGCAACTTATACATTGTTCAATTCATGGAAACCTAATTGACATAATAAGTTTAGTTGTTTCAAGATTTTAGTAATAGTCCAATTTGATGATCATAGTTCTCAAAGCATGTATATCATTATTTACATTTTGAAGATTGATGTGGAAGAAAAGGACCAATTGATGATACAGGTTAATAGCATGTAATTTCTTTAAAAACATCATATACTTCTTTAGAGGGTCAACTTCATTTAAGAATGAGAAAAAGGGATCTTATTTATCACATACCTTTCCTTTTAAACCTTAAAGAATCATAATGCTAAAATCTTGCAATTTGTTTAATTAGTGACTTCATCATCAAATATGTTTTTAACTCGAGAATGGGCTATGGTTTGTAGTCTTATACCATGATTCTTTGTGAATTATAAAATCTCAAGGTGTATCATAAGATTTGTATAAAATTAAATAAGTCTAAATGACCCTCAAATAGATGATAAATCAGGGTCAAAACATAGTTGATTCGTGAGGTGGAGATCACTTGGTAAAATGAATATCGAGGTAGGTGAGTTGGCATTAGCATTTGAGACTGATGGTAAGGTTTTCATGGTTTGGGATTGATTAAATATTTGGTGTCTTGAAAGTTAATTTGGATGATGTTACCTCAAATAATAGAGATTAGTTGATGTTTAGTGTGAGAATTAGTGTGAATAATAACTATCACTAACTTTGGTTGTTTTGATAAAAAAAATTGGTAGAATTAATAATTACATGATTAGTAAAACAAAGAAAATAAAATTAATGCAAGTTAGTTGAATGGTTACGGTGAAAGATGGGTAAATAAAAGTTTTGTTTTTCTCGATTATTGTCATTTGATAAAAGCTTATTGTGAAAGTGGAGCTCTGGTTACCTAAGGTTTGGGAGATCATAGTAAAGTATTCTTGGAGATTTCTATTGTAAAAATCTTTAGAACATTACCAAGTATGGTTTTATAAGTTTTGAATAGTTTCTTTGACGTATTTATGAGAAAATTACAAGTTTAGTGAAAAGATAGTTATATTGAATCTATATGCATGTGAATGAAAGCTCACAATATTTATTTTGTGGCTTTCTGTAAAAGATGAGGATTATGATTGAGAAAATATAAGGCTTAGTCTACATGCAAACCTTTTTTAAAAGTTAAAATGGTTTCTTTGAAGTTTTGAGAATATTATTTGTTATGCATGAATAATAACAAAGAAGATTACATGATTATGTCTATGAATATTTAAACCCTTATGAATAATAAAATAATAATAGCCTTTGGCTTTTGGTTAATAAAATTTAAATTCTTGATTGTCAAAATACAAGTCATGATTTTTTTTAAGTGATTCTTTCAGAAGGTTGTGTCAAGGACTATTTTTGAATATAGATAGTGGTTTTAAAGTTTTGTAAACCCTCCTCATTCATATGTTATAAGATTTTGTGATTTTTTTATTGAGTATTTGGGTACTCTGTTTCATGTGCCAGTTATGCATGGATTTATATGAATAATGAAAGTTGAAGTTTGGTGGTTTTTGATTTTGGTTAACATGCATGTGAAATGTTTGCTCGAGTTTTGAAAGGCTATATCAAGTTTTTCAGTCTCTAAAATATCTCCATTATGATTTGATGTTAGTGCATGAGAATTTTATGGAATACAAGATGTTAAATACTGAGTAAAGTTTGTGATGAAAATGGTCTCAGTCATTTTATCCTTCAACGTATTATGAAATTTTATTCTGAAGCATCAATTTACTAGTTTGTTAGAGTTTCAAGTTATAGATCATCATTTTTATTTTGTATACATACTTGAGTATTAGAAAAAAATTAAAACTTTCATTTGATAGAGGAAAAAATATATCATAATTTTGGTATCAATTATGAAAAATATCACTCGGGTACTTATGACTGATTGTTTCTAGATGCCTATGAATGAAGTTCATTTACCATAATATGGATGAAATAGGGTCAGTTTATGCATATATGTCTATGTGCATGAAAATCATAAGCTACAAGATGCAGTATTGTTTGGATTTTGATGAATCTTGACTTAAGGTTTATATCCAAAAATATGCATGCATATAATAGTCTACGTTAAATGTGTTTTATAATTTGCATATATGTTGAAGTTGATTCTGAGCTCATGCATATATGTTTTAGAAATGTCAATGCTTATGAACTTACAAAGAGGATATTATTTTTAGTTTGTTACCTATCTCAAATTTGTTACTTCATAGTGTGTTTAGAATGCCCATTTTTATTTATTATAATGTTTTATGGTTGATAGTTTTATGGCTTGAAATGATGGACTATTTTGTTGAAATATGTTGGATCAACAATACATATTTATAGATATTTGTGTTCTTATCTACATTAGGCTTTTTAGTCATAAGTGTTGATGTCTTTTTTAAAGTAAGTGGATAAATATGAAATTTTGATTAAAGATACAACTTACAATTGAAGCAATGGTTTTTAATTTGAATATTGATAATAAATTGAAGGTGCCCTGACACTTCTCATCTAAAATATATATAAGGAGGTATGTTCAAAGGAAGTAATGATGGTTGAATAGGTACCTCCATATATAAATTTTGTGTCATTTCATCTAATAGCTTAGTTAACTATTCATTTTGAATTAATATATTTAAAGATATGTAGTTTCATTTTGAAACGTTTAAGAATGATGCACAGAAAGTGAAATCATAAGGTTTCCAAACTTATGAGATAAAATGATGGTTTTACATTGATAGTTGTATTTCAGTTTGAGTATAGTCAATTAAGGTTGAAACACTATGATAGATTTTAGTTTTTGTTTTAATTTTTGGATCATTGTGGCTTTTAGTTTTTTTCTTGGACACTTGTTTCCAATCTTACCTTTTGCTATTCTAGTTTAGATTATTCACTATGTTTGTGTGGGTTTAGCTAGTAGGAAGTAATGATAATAGAGGATGGAGATAAAATAAAAGTAGTAATGTTAACCAGTTAAATTATAGTAGAGGTTTTCATAGGGGTGGATTTTGTGCAAGGCATTTTGGACCTAGATTTTATAGAGGGACAAGAATATCCATTCACGTTGATGTTTATGACCTTGAATTTTAAGATTTTTGAGTAATTTGCCTATTAATCTAGTCAATAGAGGTTATAGAAGTTATAAATATTTTTATGACCATAGGTTTAGAACCTATACACCTTCCCAAAGTAGTTCATCTCACCATTTAGAATATGATCCTCGGCATTTGCCTCTACAAACCCTTAATTTTAGAGATTAACCAATTGATGATCATTTTATTATAAACCAATCCACACAACTTCAACTAGAAATAGTCCATGCTAAAGATCTTAGGAAGATAGCCGTTCCTTCTGATGCACCTTCCTCTTCTCATGTAGATCTTGTTGGAAAATGTAAAAGTTGAATCTATCTTCTGACCATATTTAGCCTCTCTTAAAGCCTGAGTGATTGAATATGGGGATTTAGAGTTATGTTGATAGAAAGAAAACCATATATATTATGCCTCACACTGCTAAAAAGAGCACAACTAGAAAAACACTAAAAAAAAGAGAGCTACATTTGAATCAAAAACACCAAGGAAAGTCATATTGCTCAAAATAATTAAGATGAAAATTAATGATAACACTACATATTTAAGGACAAAATTAGTGCCATTCCCTGCTATTGAGATGGAGTACAATATTTGTTTTCCTAAAGGATGACTATTGGTCATCCAAAGGATAATTTTTATTTAGTGATGAATTTTCATGGTATAACTTGATATTTTAGTTTAATACTTTGATTTTTATACTTTGATAAATTTTGATAATTTTGGTAAATATAACAATTTTGAAGTTCTGACATAGTTATATATGCTTAAGTTAATTAATATGCCTTATAGATTAATGTGAATAAGGTTTATTAATTTGTGACTTATTTGTTTTATGATTAATAAGTATTATATTATATTATTAATTAATATGGATCCCACCCATTAATATTAGTGCCTTGAGTCTATTACGTTTAAATATATTGATAAATTAAGTCTTAATTAAATCTATTCTTAAGCAATTTTAGTATATAATAAACTAAATTTATTAAAATTTAAGTAGTTAACATTAAATAATAAATAACTAAAGTTAGTTACAACTATTTTACAACTAAGTTGAAGGTATAAGAAGAGATCAAGGATTTATTTGAATATAGAAACATACTAGGTATTGAAGACATAAGTAATTTTTGTAGTCAATCATTTATCTCTTCTTTTTATGCAACTTCTATGAGATAGTACAACTTTTATAGATAGACTCAATAGTAACTTATCTGATGGTTGAGTAATTGCTTATACAACACAGGTATATCTAATTTTATTTAATATTTAATATTAATTATTTAAAGTTTTTTAAGCTTAATATCTTTTGATAATTTCTATTTTTAATCTTATGTTTAGATTCCAAGTATTCAACCTCAATAATGATGAATATTTCATTATTCTATGACACTTCATTAATCTATTTTGATTGTAAAATTATGATTCAAATTTTTGTTGATAAAGGATGTTGGTTTTCTCAACAAAGTTATCTTTTTCTGCTAAGACAACTCTCCTATTGAGACTCACACACCTTTTGTAATTTATTTGAATCTAACTTTCATATAATCAAATATTTTAGATTCCTTCTAAATCTAATTTTTGTCTCTATCTTTTTAAATATAGTTTCAATCTTTAGTTGTTGTGTATTTGAATTAGTTTTATTTTGTTTCTTTTTTTACTAGTTCTTAGTTTAGGTTTTTTCTTTTCTCTATTTGGATAGTTATAGATTTTTTTAAAGTTATTATTTCATTGGATAGTTATAGACTATTATCCTTTAAGTATATAGATTTACATCTTTTAAACTTTATCATTAATTTAATAATCTTACATTTTTCTAACTAATCATTTGATATTTATTTCATAACTTATCTCTTTTAGTTTATCTTGTTTTATATTTAATTCAAATAGATTATAGGTTGGTTTTAATCATTATATTAATTTCCTTTACTTTTATATGTTTCATACTTGTTCCTTAATTAATTTTATTTTTAGATTCAATTTTGATTCTCAGTCTTTGTTTATCTTTTAATTTTCTTAGAATAATTATCTTAATTATATTATTTGGCTTTGCTTACTTTAAATTTTGTTTGGTGTTTGTGTCTTGTTTAGATTAGATTATTTTCTTAGTCTGTTGTCCTTACTAGTTTTTTTCCTCTTTTCTTTAGACATGGTTGTTTATCTTTCTTAATTTTCTTTTCTTGGTTAATTTGTTATTGGTTTTCTTGCTCTTTTATTTTTTTGTGTTGCCTCTTTCTCTATCTTTGATCTATCTCTTCTATTTCAGGTTTTCTTTTGAACATTGCAAGTAAGAAGCAAATATATTATCTAAATACATATATCATAGAATCATATTTCTATTCTTCAAGAGAATATCTAACTCATAGGTTTTCTCTATCAGATAAAATAGATCACATATTCTTATCTCAACTAATTCATAATTCGACAAATAAATTTCTGATTGTTATAATGGAGTAAGTTGTTTTTATAATTTATTAATTATTTCCTATAATTTATAATAAAACCCCCTCACATCTTTAAGATCCTTGATGAACTTTTGTAACCCCCACAATTAGATTGGTATGATTCTAATTTGACCTTCACGATAGGCGAAAGGATTGATTCATCGACGATAAAATTTCCATCATCAACATATCCCTCTCTGCACATCTCCTCATGTTTAAAATCGAGGCACTCCTTCAAGAAATCTTTAAGGGTAAAGTGTGGCCACCTAAAAATAAAATCACTTGTTAAGATTTTTATATTCTCTTAAAATGGAATTTAGTAGATAACAACTTCATCTTTCTTCATCAAATCAACAAAAGGATTTTGGCTTGTTAAAAAGCTTTGAGCGGCAATTTTCAAAAGCTAAATTCTTATAGGACATCTAAAGGCAACCTAGCGCTGTCTAGCAATGGAGAGATCTTCAAAGATAATCACAGGGAAGTGTTCTCATGTACTTGCTTCCATGTTGCACATAAAAACACTACATTAAAAAACACAATTGTAAAAAAAAGCACAACTCAAGAGAAACGAAAACCAAAAGACCTAAAATTTCACCGACAAGAACATTAAAAAAATCTTAAAATTAAATTTAAAATCTTAAAAATCTTTTGAAGTGCCTTAAGCCCCTAGGTAACCCATAAAAGAAAAAGAAAAAAGAAACTGAAAAAAACTAATAAAGCTAATGAAAGGCTCTAAACACTTTAGCATCAAGCTAACTCGAACATAGAAAGATGGAAAAGCCTCCCTACGGAAGGCATAAGAAACCAGGGCATCGCCAAGTCACGCGTTGCACCAAGAAAAGGCTAAAATAATAATATGATGTCGACAGATTAATCAATCACGCAAACTAAAACTAAACTTGGATGAAGTGCGGCGCGAGATTCTCATCCTTTGTCGTATTTATAAAGTAATTTGCCCACTACATGTGGAGAAAGAAGAGAATCATGCGAATAAATATAATAGTCACACGGAGAACTAATATGCTTGGATGAACTAAAAAGTAAAAAGTGATTGCAGAGGAATACAACCACAAATATTGGCTAAAAGGTTTATCTTTTGATATGACACTGTTATTCAGGTGATTATATCGGATAAAAGCGGTCGAATAAAATCTAATAGGCTAGCGTGTCAGGCTTTTCGTATCTGTAATGTTGAGCTTGGGAAAGATTGTACTTATTATGCACATTTTGCCATGAAAATATTATATAGAACGCAACCATGGTAGAATCAAACGTAATGCCCGAGATTTAAATTTGGTACGAATACGCAGCTCTCGTGATTTGACATTCGTCTTCATCTATCTATACAACCCACTTTTTATATTCTTCAATCACGTTTTATTTTCCAGATCAGACCAGAGCAGAGGAAACGTGGTTGGTTAACAATATTGAGCGTAGCCAATGCCTATAAATTGGAGCTTACAATATTATCGACTCAAACCAACTGGTCAGTACTGAAGTCTAGCAATGGTGAACAATACTGAGAATGGTGAGGGCCAAGTCCAAGTGCAATTGAGAAACTTCTGCATGGCCGACGTGGATGACTTCTACGAGTGGGCGAGCGACGAAGAAGTGACGCGGTTCATGACGTGGGAGCCCTTCAAATCCAAACAGCAGGCAACAGAGTATGTTGCCAAGGTGGCGATTCCCCATCCGTGGATGAAAGCCATATGCATAAATGGAACTAATAAGGCCATCGGACACATTATGCTGAAGCAAGGAAGCGGCATTCACAGCTGCCGGGCTGAGCTGGCATACGCCATCTCCAGAAAATACTGGAAAATGGGTGTCACCACTCGAGCTGTCGTGGCTGCGGTGAAGCTGGGGTTGAAAGAGTTGCAGGGAATACATAGAATAGAAGCTCTTGTTCTCCCTGACAACGTGGCATCCGCAAGAGTGCTGGAAAAGGCGGGGTTTAAGAAGGAAGCGTTGCTGCCTAACTACGTCCATCTCAAGGGGAGACTCAGAGACTGCTTACTCTATAGCTATGTCCCTTTCTAACTATGATCTACACTCTAATGTAACCATGCCTGTTATTAATGTTTGTACTTGCTTCACGTATGCATTCGCCTTCTCATTCCATCCATTCATATGTTATTTTTATTTTTCACATAATCTACAAATCGTAGATAATTCTCAATGGCATTAACCTTGTGATATTCTCTTTATCAGAAATATTTCGTAAGTAATTTCATTGTAAAGATTTCTGGTATTGACGTTTTCTTGTCTCTCGAAAGTGAAGTCATGATGGTGCTTCCCTCATAAATTCAAGGACCGTTCTGGGTTCTGAAGCTTCTAAACTTAAATTTCTCTTCCTCTCTATAGAAATTTGCTTGTTGGCTTTCTGACTACTTAACATTATGGCTTTCATTGTCTCTGGAGGCTTTTTTATATTTCTTGGCATGATCGGCTAGCCATATCTTTTGTTCCTAAAGGTAAGGGCCCTTTTTCTTAGAATAATCAATCATTGAAACTAATAATAAAACTGGATAAAGTGCCAGCCAAGACTCCGACCCTTTGTCGTACTTATAAAGTGAATCCGCATTATATGTGGAGAAAGAAAATAATCATGCATGGTAAGTATAACAATCATGCAGATAAGTATAATATAATTCCGACTGGTTAAATACACTATGAAATAAAAAAAATCGTGCGGAGATTGATACAACCCAAACTATCGGTTAAAGGTATACCATTTCATGTGACAATGTAATCTACGTGATTATATAAGTTAAAAGGGTTTGAGGGAAAATTTTAGCGTAGTGTGTCCGGTTGTTTCTGTATTTAATATTGGGAAACATAGTACATATAAATGGCAGGAAGATAATAGCTATTATGCATATTTTTATAATGAAGTGGAAGAAATCAAATAGAACTCAATGACGGTATAATCTTCCAGAAGTTTAACTTTGTTATAGATATATAGAACTCTTGTTTTGACATTCATCTTCATCTATACAAAGAGTCTACAACCCATTTTACATATTCAATCATGTTTTATTTTGCAGACCAGAGGATTGTTAGTTGACAATATAAGGAGAATTATGAGAGGTTTAAGGAGGTATGATTCTTTCAGAGGTATAAGGAATCATTTTGGAGGTGTGACAGGGAAAATATTGCAAGTGTCATATACTCTTTCTTATATAAGTCTTGATGATTATCAAGTTTATTATGTTTTCATTTGTTCATACTTTATTATTTCATTTCATTATTTCTTCACAATCATATTGATTGCTCTTTGAATATTCTTACACTTTGTTCATTTGAGTTAAGGCATGCCTCTTTCCCTTGAGATTGGGGGCTCAAGGTATGCATGGAACTCACTTGGTGAGGAGTACATGTGATGATTCCTATAATATGGGAAGTTAAGAACCCTTATATGGCCTATTTTGAAGCTTCCTTGAAGTGTTTTGGAGTTTTAATACTCTTTATGTATGTTTCCTTTCTTACATCTTGGAGCTTGATTTTGTAGCATGATGGTTTAACTCATATGTTCTTTTTCAGCATTTCAAGCCTTTCAAGTTGTTGAAGAGTTTCTTGTCCATTGTGAATCCTTGTTTTAGAGATAAATTTTTTAATGATTTTTATTAAAAAATATTATAGCCTTCGATATATCTTTTATGAAATATTTTCTTTAATTGTATTGAGACAATATTCTTAACCCATGTTGATTTGATATCCTTTCCTTTTATGTTTTCATAATTTTTTTTGGTTCCTTTTAGATAATGCTATGTAACAATGCTTCTACTTTCTCCTTTATTAAAGTTATGTTTCACAATGAGTAAATGTTTATTCGTTGAAAGGATAATATGGAAATTTGTTTATACATTACATTATTTTCATTTCAAAATGTCATATTCTTAGTGAAATGGTAGAATAATCTTGATATAATATGCAATTCAATGTGTTGTTAATATTGTCAATGAAATAAAAAATTTAAGTGAATATTGGAAATGAAATAAGAAATTTAAGTCATCACTTGTATATAAATTTATCTTACCTATTGTGACAAATGGATTGACTAGTCTTTATTATAGTAAAATAGAAGAAATATATCTATTCCCATTTAATCCTATGGAAACTAAAAGTGTAAGGGTAAATTATTTTTTTGATTTGGGTGTAGTTTATTTTGGAAAAAAATCTCCTTCCTCAGTTATATAAGTACTAAAAAATTGATTGCATTTTGACACTCTTTTATTTCATTCTCCCTAAAATTTCTCTTAAATTAGAGAAGGAATTGAATATAATTATTATTTTTTATTTAAATTATACTGAAATCCATTTACTTAAGGAAATTACAAATCATAGAAAGTAGATTGATATGTTTAATTTCATTTCATCTGATCAGAAACTACATTTTACAAATCAATTTGGTAAGGAATATTATATTTAGACCTATTTAATCATTAAAGCATGGGTATGTATAGATATTGATATATGTCTATGTGTTTGTCTATGTGTGAGTATACACATACACATGTATGTATGTATGTATGTATGTATGTATGATTACAGACACATGAATGCATGCATGCATACATACATATGTAGATAAAAACATAAATATATGAAATAATATGGGGAGGGGTTGGGCCAGTTAACCCTCCCCATACTGATTATTGGAGTGTAGATTGTTTATAGCTGAGCTAATGAGCTCACATAACTTCCATAGTTTATTCCAGGCTTATGTAGGAATTCATCAAACACCAACCAAGAAAATTGATGATGATGACGATGAATATATATATATATATATATATATATATATATGGTTTTCAAAAAAAATATAATAAGTGAGGAATTTTAATATGGGATCTTAATTTTTTTTTAAAATAAGGGAATTAAATTAAATATATGTTTATATAAAATAAATATATATGCAAAGGATGGGCCTTCAATATTTGGGTCTCCCTCCTTGATATCTTCCTTCCAAACTATCCTCCATCTTACAAAATTAAATTGAAAACAAGAAATTAGATCAAGATTTAGGAAATGACTTTTATTTTGTTGACATTAAAAATTCGGTAAAGTTTTGAAACTCTATATCCTACAAATTAATAAATTTTGATCCAATGATGGTCACTGAACCTACCATTTTCAAGTGGGAACACACTTTTTAACTTAAATTAATTTTTATTTAGCTAATGTAACTTGAAAATAAATTTTGCTGGACATTTTTAAAAAATAAACCTCGTCACCTAGGCCCTTCAAAGTGTTAAATTTATTTTCCTAATGAATAAATTTAGAACCAATGTATTATTACATAATTTTAGTTAACTATTTAATTACTTATTAAATAATAAATTAGGAAATAAGTAATAGGATAACCACTAAACTAATTAAATAAATTTTAATTTTAATTATTTATGAAACTATAATGGTTTAAACAATATTATTTTGACCCATTAACATGTAAGATTAGTAAGAATAAATAAAATAAATTATTATTCCATTTTATGGGGTTTTTAGTGTGTGTATTATAGGATTTACATTTTGGTATTAGAGCATGGTTTAACAATGTAAAATTTTGGTTGATGTTTATCTTAAAACCTTCCTTTCAAAAAGTCCTAAAGCTCATCTTGTGTTCATGTTAGATGAGTTTGGCGAAGGGTAAACATATGGATATAGTATAGGATGTTGGGGTCCCTCTTCCTAAACAAAAACCACACCATCTAGTAGACTATTTATCATAGATTATTCATGCCCTTCAATAGATGATGTAGGTACATAATGATAAATTACTCATGGTTAGGGATGACTCATAGATACAGTCCTTGGGCCCACCATAAGAGTCCACTTAGCCAAGAGAAATGTCATTTCATCCATTACAATAATGGGAAAAGAGAGCTACTTTACCACATAGAGAGAAGCAAGATTAGCTATCATTTTAGATTTGATGAGACTTAAACCACCAACCTTTAATGGATAGGTTAACCATTCTATTATGAAGGCATGGGTTTTTTGGTTGAGACATTTGCTTTAGTTTACAGGCCTATGAGGCAATTAACAATTCCTAATTCTATATCTTCCTTCTCAAAGATAAAATAAGCATATGATAGAGGAAGGAGGGGTTACTATTTGTTTGGATTGAGAGTTTGTTACTAGGGATATTCTTGAGTAGTGGTTTTATACATGATACCTATTAGACCACTTCATAAAAAATAGGATCGAGGACTTACACAACCTTTGATAGGGTACTAGTATTATGGCCTAAGATGAAAGTTAATTCCTAGACTTGATTTACTATGTGAAGTTTATTCAAAATGAGAAATTCTAATTCTTATTAATCATCAAGCGATTAAATGTGGATATAGATGTAAAATTTTATCTTGTCTAGTCTCCTCCAACCCTTAAGGTTATTGTTAAGAAAACATATTTACAGGAAAACTCTAAGAGGGTCAAGATCATTTGTGGGGATAATTATGAGATCATTGATATTTCATATTATGAAGCACCTATCCTGCACCATAAGGTGGTCAAAGGCACTCTTATTTATCATCTAGTCCTCCAAAACATTGACAATGGTAGTCTTAACAACACTGTCAATAGTAATGCCATCGCCTTCATTAGATTATCAGAGAGATATAGAATAGGGTGGCCAAGAACAAAGTAGATATAGGATAATTGATAGAAATTAGTAGGGGGAAATCATGTCTTAGCAGCACTATATAAATAGGCCAATAGTTTTTATAGGATCATGTAAACATTGGTCATGAGGGATGCATTGCAGCAAAGATAATATAAATGGGATATGTTTCTTATGTGGAGACCAATATCATTATGTATAGGAGTGCCCACTTAGAGTTTATTTTTATGGCTAGTAGAAGTCCTCTATATCTATGTAGACCACTAGAAATGTCATATATGATCACCACATGATGCATAACTAGATAATTAGTATGTAGAACACCAAACTATAACTGTTGAGACCATAATTAGTATTTAATGGATTTATATATCTATATTATTTTATTCAGGTACTTCTAATTCTTTCATTATACCTTGATTTATAGTTCTTTATGTATTTTTGGAATCTAAGTAGGGTGATAGATGAGATGTTGAGTTAGATTTTATGGTCAAGATTTTAATATAATCTTTTATCAATGGTTGTGTTATGGATTTTGGAATTTTCACCACTACTCTAAATATTTGTAACATGCCCTTGGGTTATTATGATATTTTTGTTTGTGGATTGGCTTGGGACTCATTGAGATAAGATGGATTATCTCAAGAAGATAACAATTTTTCATGATGAGCATAAGAGCTAGGAAATTATCAAATGGATTCATAGGTCCATATCTCTTTATGTGATATTTAAATATAGTTTAAGTAGAATGAAAAAATGGTTATCATATTATTGTAATTAATTTTATTGATAAATCAGACTATCAGAGTACAAGGATGCTATCTATTGATGATTCTATATAATAGGATTTTTTAAATGTGTTTTCTAATGAGTTCCATAGACTACCTCCTTAGAGGGAGTTAGATTTTAAAATTGATCTTGTGCCTAGAGTGTTATATCTATGAATCACTATAAGATAACTAGACCTAATATTTTCTAGTTCAAGATACATCTGGAGGAAATTTTTGAGATGGGCCGGATTTATTTTAGTGATTTTAATTGAGGAGCACCTATGATCTTTGTAAAAAATAAAAATTGTTATCTTCAATTTTGAATTGAATACCAGATTTGAACAAGGTGACATTAATTAGTTATTACCCCTCGTGAATATTAATGATCTATTTGAAAACATGGGAGGAGTTGGTGTATTCTCCAAAATGGATCTTAAGTCTTGCTACCATTTCTCGAGGATATAAAAATTATATATTTATAAGACCTCCCTTGTGAAACATTGTCAGATCCATAGAATGTTGACAAATCATCCATGATATCTTCATAGAGTTAGTTAAAGTTTTCATGATAAAATGAAGGAATATTTTTTCCATGTGAAAGTGGTTTTTAATGTAAAAGGTAAAGGAAAAGGATTTCTATCTTCCTTAAGATGGATATATATTTTTTAAATGGTAGGATCATGAACCTGGTTAGAGGGATAATAAAAAACACCATTAAACATTTTTATAGTATGTGCTTTATCACTTATGGGATTGCAAGAGTAATCAATTTTTATTATTTTTTTTAGGGAGAGTTGGAGAGTTTTGTATTCATAGTCATCAAATAAATCGATATCATTGATGGTGAGAGAATTAAAAAACATAATTATTAGGACAAGGAAGGTAATAAACATCTAAAAGATAATGCCTATGGTATAATGATAGTTAACAACTGGGTTCACCAAATATTTAACCCTAAATTAGATACAGATCTTATTGATATATATACCTATTTAAAATATATAAATGAAGAAGCATAAGGGTGATAAATAAAATAGAATAGGTCAATTAATTACAAATCATGGATAAAACATATACTATACTTATTATACTAAGATATGCTAAAAATGGAAAACACAATTATGCCATACATGGCAACGACAAAAGAGTAAGATAATTAGTTGGTTGTAATATTAATATAAATTTGGATCTAGAGCATGTAGGAATAAAATTACAATAATGTTATAGAATAATCATCAATTTTTCTATTAATTTTCTTTATAGTTGTAGGCATTTGCATTAGCATCAGATAGTTGCATTAATTCTAGTGTCTTAGTTAGGTGTCTTGTAAGAAGCATATAATAGAATAGGATATAACCATGTAGATGAATTAATATTGTTGATTTTATTCACTCTGGTGTATTCAGATATGGTTCATGGACTATCCATGTCGAATAACAAAAATATAGTTCTTTATCTTCATATTGGTTGTGATAAAAATGGTTTAGTGAGAACATAATGTTGAGTTGCCCCTAATGCCCCTCTATCAATTAGCACTACCTACATATCCAATGCTTTGAATAGGGAATTATAATTATGTGTTTATCCCATACATGTTATATTGTGTGTGAATCAAGTAATATATGGAAAACAAGTACAAAAGTGACCTAAATTGTTACTTGAAAAATTGGGTTCTTGGGTTGCTATTTTAGTACTTCAAGTTTGTATATTCATTGTCCCTATGAGTGATATTGAAATAGGATAAATTAGTGGATATTAGCTCATTTGAAACATTAATAGAATGTTTTTTATAAGTTTCCTTAGAATGTACTAGGTGATTGATAAATGAGCGTTGTCATTTTATTTATAGCAATATCTTTTGATAATATATTAAAAAAATCACTTATGTAAAACTATTAGGATATGTTTAATTTTAAAATTATAGGACCTCAGGGAACTTGACACTTTTTTCAGAGTAGGACATGTATGTTGTTCTAGGTCTGTGTTTGGGACACAAGTGTCCATGGAGTACAAAAATTGATATAGGCTCAAAACTTTCCAAGGTTAAACATAAATAGTTTGTAAGTATCTTGGGAAAGGTAGATGTCTTGGGTAATCAACATAAGAATAGTCAAACTAATTGATAGGCCTAGGTGGACAAGATAGAGTAGATGTGAGACTTACAAAAGTAGGGAGTGCAGGGAGTGTATAAGGCTAAGGTGTTATATAATTCAAAAATATTTTCTATAGTAAGATTTAAAACTAGTTATGAGTTACATTAGTGATACCCATATGAAATACTTTTAGCAATATCTTATCATCTATAGCTAAATGACCACAATAATGTACATACTTAATCATCTCATCAAGCGGATTATTATGATGAGTAAAACATGGTAGTTTTCATTGTTAAAAAATTAGAAGATAATGATATTATACTATAGGTTGTTAAATCAATTGATTATTGAATGGGGAAGTACTTGCACTAACATTATGTCAGGCCATTTATATTTTAAGAATATAGAATTATATTTGAAGCTCTCTAATAGCATTCATCAAGGAAATGATATCCTTGCTAAGAATGGTAGTGCCTGGCCAAGGTGTTATCATTAGTTTTAATCTGACATATATTAAATTTAGGCATATTGTAACTATCATCCTCATGAATAATAAATGCAATTTCAACATCACTAAATTTAGGATATGCTCGTAATGGTACTATATCCTAAAATTTTAGAACTTTTGCCATATCCTTTAATAATTCATCCATTTTTGTAATGATATAGAAATTGGAATTTTAGGTGTATTGGTAAAGGAGATTACTTTAGAACATTGGGTTCTTTTTTAACTTAGGTTTATAATGCACCCTTCTTTGTGATGGTTTAATGTTATTGGGCAAAGTATATATGATGCCATTATTTAACTTTTAAAAATTATATTAATGTCAACTAAAGGGAGAAGAGAATAGTTAACCTTAATGAGAGGGATATTATTTTAAATGTTGGCATGATAGGAGTTTGAATCAATGTTATTAGAATAAAATATCCTTTCAACCTAGTTTGTAAATTGGGCATGATATCCTTATGGAATTGATGAGAGTTAGCTTGATTGAATGAGGGAATTTTTTTTGTCATGTATAGCTTAATTGGTATTAGAATGTAATGTAAAATGTTGTATATATTTATTACTATTGTTAAACTCGTATGTTGGGATGGTGGTGGCATGTACCTAGTTGTAGGAATGGTAGATATGACCATTAAAATATTTGAGATGACATTCTTGGATATTTAGTAAAGCAGAATAATAGTCATTTTTACTAATTATTTGATAAATATTTTAGAGTTTCTTAATCAATGTCATCAAAACAATCCATATCATCCATGATGAAGAAAAAAAGAAAAAAAATTAATGAAAAACATGTGATGAATATATATAAAGTAACATTTATGTGACAAGTTATATCATATGTTAGGTTCACCAAATGTTTTACCCAAAATTAAGATGGATCAATAGAGTTAAGAATATATAAATGATTAAAAACAATGGTGTTAAATAAATATATAACATCCCAATTAATTTTAAAATTTAAATGTATAGTATTCTAAATGAAAATGTTGAGATACACTCAAAATATTAAGTACTATTGTAATACAATATTGTGATAAATAGAAAACAAGATTAATTATTTGGATTATAGTGTCCAATCAAATATTATATAGAATGGAATGGAAGTATATTGGACCTATATTTTTTATCATTAATTATACTCTATAAACTTACACTATGTGGCCTCTAATGTTTGTATCAAATATAAATGGTTATGTCAACACACTTATCAAACACAAAAAGAGGTGTTCAGTATAAAGTATTGAATGGACATAAATATGACCATATTAAACCTTATGGGTTTTCTATCACATTTGATATTGTGTGTTCAGACATCACACACATGTTCTCACTCTTTGTCAAATAATAAAACTATATCTTCCTCACCCTTGGAGTGATTGTATGACAAATGGATTAGTGGGCTCGAAATTTTGAGCTACCCAAAAGAGTACTTTATCAATTACCATTGCCTACATAGATAATACTATGAATAAGACCTTAGACATATTTAGCTATCCCCTAGGTGTTGGCTTGTGTGTGTATATAAGGATGCAATGTGTGATAATAAAGTACATAGAGTGACCTAGCTTTTGATGCAACAAATATGGATCATGGGATGCTCCTTCATAACTTAATACCTACAAGTGGACTATCCCTATGAGTAATAATGAAATAGGAAATAATAGGGATGTTTTTCTCACATGAATGCTTGATTTAGTGTTTTCGATAAGTTGTCTTGTGATTTATTAGGTATTTTTTTGTTAAGGAAGGATTAAGAATATTAATCATTCATATATACTAATATTTTATGGAAATGTAATGTGCATTATGATAGTTAGTTTGACCATAAAAACACATTATAATTGAAAATTTGGTGACTTTATGGATCTTAACACTATATTTGACATATGGCACTTACATTGATGTAGGCATCTAGGTAGGATGGAAGCATTCATGAAGCTCAAAATTATGTACATGTCCAAAACATGTAGAGGATGATAATAATCAGGTTTATATCTTTTGGCATAGTATAATAAACTTGGTCACCAAAATGACATATTATCAAACTAAGAAATAATTAATATATATAGGAGATAGTGGATGTGAGCCTTTTAGTAGTGGAAAGGTCTATGAAATAAAGGGTAAAATAATGAGATGTACTTGACATGTATACAATACTAAAGGTGTTATACAATTCATATTGAATAACTACAATGGGAACATATTGTAGTCATATAAAATACAAAAATTGGTAACTTGAGTGTGGATAATGACATCCAACCCACAACTCCCTCTTGATTATTCTCCTAACCATATTATGTTTATTTTCATTGATTGCCAATCATCTGTAGACTTTAAAACTTGATCTCAACTGAGCTAGACCCTTATTTCTTTGACAGATCCATCCCATTATGTCTCATCTATTTAGGATAATAACACCACACTAAGACTATAACATCGATGCCACTCCTATCCACTTTAATTTCTCTTATCCAAGTCCATTTCGAGACCCAATGGTCAATTTATTCGGGTTCCCCATCCTTCTCCTTGTCAGCCTAATATGAGTACATTGAAGCTATGACCAATAGATCCATGTAAAATCTAATTCAAAAATTATTTGGAAAGGGTTGGTAATTATCAGTAATTAAGTAAGAATACAAGCAGGGCTACTCAAGAAATCTTCCCTATTATTTGCATATAGCCATCCAACACACTTACAAGCTTACTCAAACTATTATACCAATCCCTAGCCACCTCAAGCACATCCAGTTTAACATTCTACATATTCATACACATAATTTCACAAAGCACATCAAGTGGCAGAATTACATATCGCTTGATCTCATTTCGTAGTATTGGTATGTAGGTAGCTTGTCCTCTAAACTAGTCAAAGTATAATGGAACATAGGTGTTTAAGAGGAAATATTCTCTACAGAGAGCTCTATAGACTTTCAATTATCAAAACTTCATAGATAAGGTCACACTGAATTCATAGTTACATCTCCTAGGTCCTCTTAAGTCACAAATTTTCTAATGAAATTTTATTTTTTTTACTTACATATCTAACCCAAAGATTCACTTTAAATTTCAAAATTTCATAGTAGTTTTCCAAATTAACTATCTTTCAAACCCTAGCTGCATATACTAGGTCCTATTGCTTCTTGAGGTATCACCTTACATGTTTGTGAGTTTCATATCATATTTCTACAATTTCTAGTTAACTATTTTTAGGACATTACATTTCCTATATTTGGTACTTTCATTTTTTATAACTTCGTCTATTATAAATTATTACAAAAAATTCAATCAAATATCAAATTATTTTTCTACTTTAACAATGGCTGAATATACTAGTTTTGATGAAATTAATAAAATGAAAATTTGAGAAATCTCAACTAAACACCCTAACATACAAGATGACATGCTTAAAGTACTAAAACAAGAACAAAAAAGAGTGAACAATGGTCAATCTTCCCAAACCACATAGTAACTAGTTAAAAATGACACTACGAGGGTAACTATGTCTCAGCAACCCCCTATAGTATCCCAACCTACCTCTATACCACTAGATACAATGAGTACATATTTGTCTCCTAACACAAAAACCCTTGTCAAAGAAATATGATGTCTTCATTCCAAGGTTCTATATCTTGAGCAAGGTCCCTCTAGACCTATGTAGTCTTTGGATTCTTTTTCTCTATTGCATACACCATTGGCACGTCACATTACTTCTACACCTTTTCCATAGGGTTTTGTTCAACCCAAGCTTACTCTATATGATGAAAAGGGAGATCTAGAGACACATTGGAGAGATTTTCCTGTAGCATGCTTGGAGTATGTACCCAATGACTGTCCACTTACCAGGATATTTCTATGGATCCCAAAAGATTATGCTTTAGAATGGCTCTATAGGCTATCAAATCAATCGATCAATGCATTCAATACTTTATCCAACATATTCCTATCTCATTTCAACATGAACATTGGTGATAAGGTTTCCTATGCCCAAGTTGCATAATAAAAATAAAGGTCAAATGAGCATCTCATAATACATGTTCTGTGATATAAAATTATTTTGGCTAAGATAACTAGCCCCATGGTTGATCAAGGGTGACAATTCCTCTATAAACAAAGTATTCTACCAGCTTTGCATGAATCAATCAAGTTTAAAAGATTGTCTTACTTCATTGAATTATGTCACACACTAAAGGAATGAGAAGTCAAACTAATTTTAATGGGAAAAATCAAGTATACAAGTATCTGAGACATATACACAAGAGTAACAACAAAGTACAATACAAAGTCAAGGTCAATGATAACAAGATTTAGAAACAATAGATAGTTAATGCAGTTTCTAATCCCCCTTAGCAAGTGGTTTTATTAGTAGGTCCTCAATAAATCTTCACCAATATAGAAATTTCTCTAGCTTGAGATTTACAACAGCTATTGAAATGTAACATATCTCTCCCTCTTATTCAAGAAGTTGAACCAACAAAGCCTCTTCCATGGGGATATGATTATCATGCATTTTGAAAGCTTCACAGGACACTTGGCCATACAATAAATAGATGCATCAGTTTGAGACACAAGATATTGGATTTGATAGATAGCAATCATATTGAAGTTAGCACTTCAGTTGAGCCTCCTTAGGCAAAGCAAACATAGGATAAGGATTTGAAAATATTCTCAGATGCCTTTTTGAATCATTCTAAACATGAGACTAGGGACACATTAGGATTTCACTAAGCATATCATGCACATTTACCATCAGATACATATAAGGCACCTTTAGTTGAGACACAACTTTTAAGCAACATGATTGATGTATACAATTCTATAATTCTAATTAGACATTCCATCTACTTCTCAAAGTAGGATATCATTATTAAGGATTCAGATTATCATGTAGTTTTTATTAGAGCTTATATTCAAAATCATCTTATTCATAGTATTCTCATAGATAATGGATCTAGTGTGAACATGTACACTACGACATTATTATAGCATTTACTATATTTCAAGCAAGATATTACCCTAATGGAATAGTCATCAGTAGATTCAGTGGGCACATATAGAGTTCATTATGTGAGAATGTACTTCTTTTATTGGTTGGTCCAACACTCATGGCCACATCATTCACTATAGTTTCTAGTGTAGGATTTTTTGATATGTTACTTGGTTGATCATGGATTTGGAAAATTTGAGCAGTAACTTCTACAATTCACAGATGTATGAAATTCATTCACACTAATTAGGTCATTACATTTGGTGGAGTTTTATATGAGTTACCACTCCCTACTTTATAACCATCTTCTATTTTTAAGTTACCAATTTTAGTTTTTCCACTAGTTTCAATTTTATCACTAGTTATAGTTCCTCCTCTAATTCTGATTCAGACATAATTAAGGCATCTATCATGAGCACAGAGAGTTCATACACCTCCATAGCTTCAAGATTCTATATAGCTTCTACTGTAGCGTTTACACTTAGGGTAGTATCATTGAGATCTCATGCATCTACTCATAAAACACATGTTCAAAGAACTTTTCCTACTACCAAATGGGTCCCTAAAAGCCCTATAGTTGCATCCAATTGTTAGAGTTATAGGGGAACCCCACAGTGTGTTTATAATTTAGATATTTTACAGCATTTATAGCACATATAACTTTTAGAGCCATAGTCTCAACATTTTCATCATGCTTCACGATCACACATGATTCCTCTCCTTGATAAAAGACACCATGATAGGGACTCTCTCATGAGACTCATGATGACATCCCTATTTTTTATTGCTTCACTCTACCCATTGAGGGGGCATCTTACTTCTATATTGAGACATGCATCGATATACATACCCACTAGGGACATCTTCTATTTGACTGTGGTTTTCATGTCAACCTCACTTATTTTAATTATATGTGTATCTAGAATTTGAACATGCCTTATATACTTGCTTTCCAATTTGAGTGACTTTTTCCCATGTCCATTAATTGCTTGGCCCATTGGCTACCCTTTTATGTATCTTGCTTCTTTTTTTGCATGCTTTATTGCCTATTTGCTCCTCATTGCTTATAATTCCATGATGCACATCATGCATTATCTTGCTTTCTTGGATGTCATGATGGACATCATGTACCATCCCTCTTACTAACAACTAATCATACTTTTATTTCTATTTTAGTACATTACACATGTTATTACATTGTTATATCCATCTAGGCGTAACTCTATTGATCTAAAAATCTCTTAATACAAATCATGTCATATAATGAGATATCTTGTCAATTGTCATTGATATATCATATATCTTAATATCATAAAACAATTGTAGGTATTTTTATTTTGAGGGATGTCATTGTAGGGTCTTCATTCCTACCCTTAGAAGAGGGAGAGAGAAACAAGGGTTTTATCACAGATATCAAAGCTCTTAATAGAAAAAAATCTAGCTTTTAGAACACCTAGAAGAATAACCAAACATCAAAACAGTCAGAACAGACTAGGGAGATAGTGAGAATATCATAATAGTTACCAAATTTGGCCCAAAATAATAATTCCCAATGTGGACTATAGTACCGGTGCTACTAGTGTCCACTTTTGGTGCTCTTATCCAAACAACAAAAAAATCTAACTCTCCAAAATAGGTATAAAAATAGGTTTAGCTATAGTTTTTCACACTAAGAATAGTTCAAAATTAGTATTTTTTGGTACACTTTCACTTATAAAATCTTTATAGAGGGGGTATTATGCATGACATGATGACTCTCACTTTCAGTTTCAGATACGATAGTTTATATGACTTCCAAATCAGAATCTATGTTTTAGACACTAGTGATTGGGGGCAATGTACATGACACATTTATTTTCATTTCTTTATGAGTTCAACATCACCTACACATTCTTAGTAGTTGTGTGCCTTATTCGATCTATATGTGGTTAGCATAGTTCTAGAATGGATTTTATACAAGCTTAACTTCTACATTCTCATGTACCTAAGTTTTTGAGTGACTTTCATATAAGCTTGGTGCACTAGTTTTGAAGTAGCTTTTATACAAGCCTAATCTCCATCTTTTAGAGTGGTCAAGACTATCCCATTTTCTAGCATACATTTAACTATCCATGCCAACATTGTGAGATCATAGTACATTCATAGGACTTAGGATCTATCTCATATGACACACATTTCACACTAATATCATTTCATATCTTCACTTGATTGGGTAATGATGGAGCAAAAGGACTATCTAGCCTTTGTATTCTTGATCCATCTATTTAGATGGATAAGACACATAGTCCAAATATCGATCAACACACACATGATTAGCTAGCTTCACTTAGTGGGTGATGATGGAGCCAAAGGGATAACCTTTGCATTCTTGAGCCACTCTCAGTAACTTAAGCACTCAATTCTTCTCACAACATTACTTTTGGTACAACATCATCTAGCATTACTAAATATGACTCAAAATGACAAAATGTTTTGTATTCCCCTGTGTACTCAATGAGGTGTATTAATTCCTTTCTCTTCCTTTTTCTCTCTTACCTAGCCTTGTATATTCTTATTTTAGATATAATGTATTTAGTAAGAAATTATCTACTTTTGGTTTTTCTTATAGAAATACACTTCACGACATGCTCTCTCTATGCACACCCAATATCAGATAGTTTCATGAGCTTTACTCTTACAAGTAAGTTCAAGTACACTTTCAATTTTCTATTATCCTATTATTTTACTTTGTTTCATCTCTAAATTAAAGGGGGGGAAATGTAGTCATATAAAATGCAAAATTTTGTAACTTGAGTGTGGCTAACGACACCCAACCCACATGTCCCTCTTGCTTTCTCTCCTAACCCTCTTAGGCTTAATTCTAATGAATCCTAGTCATTCGTAGTCTTCTATACTTGATCCTAGTTGAGCCAAACCCCTCTTTCTATGATAGATCCATCCCCCTATGTACCATCTACTTAGGATAATAGTGTCACACTAGGATTATAGCACTAGTGCCACTCCTATTCACTTTTGATGCTCTTGTCTAAGTCTATTTATGGCCTCAATGATCAATTTTTTCTAGTTTCCCATGCTTCTCCTTGTCTGTCTAACATGAGTACATTCAACCCATGACCAACAGATCCCTATAAAATCCTATTCAAAGATCATTTAGAAAGGGTTGGCAATTATCACTAAGTAAGCAAGAATACAAGAAAGACTACTCAAGAAATCTTCCCTATTCTCTACATACCTCTAACCAACACACTTACAAACTTATTCAAATCTTTATACTAGTCCATAGACACCTCAAGTATTTCTAGTTTAAAATTTTACATCTTCATACCTACAATTGCATAAAGCACGTCAAGTGGGAGAACTACATATGGTTTGATCCCTCTTCAGAGTATTGGTGTGTAGGCAACGTGCCCACACAAGGGATGTGGATCCATGTCCAATGAATCTTAAACACACTAACCCCCCCTAGTGTCCACTTTTGGTGCTCTTATCCAAACAACAAAAAACCTAACTCTCCAAAGTAGGTATAAAAATAGGTTTAGCTATAGTTTTTCACAGTGAGAATAGTTCAAAATTAGTAGTTTTTAGCACACTTTCACTTATAAAATCTTTATATAGGGGGTATTATGCATGACATGATGACTCTCAATTTCAGTTTCAGATACGATAGTTGATATGACTTCCAAATCAGAATCTATGTTTTAGACACTAGTGATTGGGGGCAATGTACATGACACATTTATTTTCATTTCTTTATGAGTTCAACATCACCTAGACATTCTTAGTAGTTGTGTGCCTTATTCGATCTGTACGTGGTTAGCATAGTTTTAGAATGGATTTTATACAAGCTTAACTTTTACATTCTTGAGTTCTTAAGTTTTTGAATGACTCTCATATAAGCTTAGTGCACTAGTTTTGAAGTAGCTTTTATACAAGCCTAATCTCCATCCTTTAGAGTGTTCAAGACTGTCCCATTTTCTAGCATACATTTAGCTATCCATGCCAACATTGTGAGATCATAGTACATTCATAGGACTTAGGATCTATCTTATACGACACACATTTCACACTAATATCATTTCATATCTTCACTTGATAGGGTAATGATGGAGCAAAAGGACTATCTAGCCTTTGTATTCTTGATCCATCTATTTAGATTAGACACATAGTCCAAATATCGATCAACACACACATGATTAGCTAGCTTCACTTAGTGGGTGATGATGGAGCCAAAGGGATAACCTTTGCATTCTTCAGCCACTCTCAGTAACTTTCTCACTCAATTTTGCTCATAATATTACTCTTGGTACAACATCATCTAGCATTACTAAATATGACTCAACATGACAAAATGTTTTGTATTCCCCTGTGTACTTGATGAGGTGTATTAATTCCTTTCTCTTCCTTTTTCTCTCTTACCTAGCCTTGTATATTCTTATTTTAGATATAATGTATTTAGTAAGAAATTATCTACTTTTGGTTTTTCTTATAGATTTACACTTCACGACATGCTCTCTCTATGCACACCCAATATCACATAGTTTCATGAGCTTTACCCTTACAAGTAAGTTCAGGTACACTTTCAATTTTTTTTTATCCTAGTATTTTACTTTGTTGCATCTCTAAATTAAAGGGGGGAAAATGTAGTCATATAAAATGCAAAAATTTGTAACTTGAGTGTGGCTAACGACACCCAACCCACATGTCCCTCTTGCTTTCTCTCCTAACCCTCTTAGGCTTAATTCTAATGAATCCTAGTCATTCATAGCCTTCTATATTTGATCCCAGTTAAGCCAAACCCCTCTTTCTATGATAGATCCATCCCCCTACGTACCGTCTACTTAGGATAATAGTGTCACACTAGGACTATAACACTAGTGCCACTCCTATTCGCTTTTGATGCTCTTATCTAAGTCTATTTATGGCCTCAACAATCAATTTTTTTTGGTTTCCCATGCTTCTCCTTATCTATCTAACATGAGTACATTCAACCCATGACCAATAGATCCCTATAAAAGCCTATTCAAAGATCATTTAGAAAGGGCTGGCAATTATCACTAAGCAAGCAAGAATACAAGAAATACTACTCAATAAATCTTCCCTATTCTCTACATACCTCTAATCAACACACTTACAAACTTATTCAAATCCTTATACTAGTCCCTAGACACCTCAAGTATTTCCAGTTTAAAATTTTACATCTTCATACCTGCAATTGCATAAAACATGTCAAGTGGGAGAACTACATATGGTTTGATCCCTCTTCAGAGTATTGGTGTGTAGGCAACGTGCCCACACAAGGGATGTGGATCCATGCCCAATGAATCTTAAACAAACTAACCCCCCTCCCCTCGCCCCCCCCTCTTTCTCAAAATTTGTCAAAGTATAATGGGACATAGGGATTGAAGAGAAAATATATTCTATAGAGGGCTCTATAGACTTTCAGCTATCAAAACTTTATACATAGGGTCACACAGACATAGTGAATGAAACCCAGAAAGCTTAGATCCTCAAGATAACAGTGGCCTAGGTGGAATACAACATTGGTGCCATTCTTGTTTAGATCTGATGCTCCTATCCAATCACAAACTGAAGTTTAAAACTCAGTTTGTGATAGTGTCCCAGTCCTGCATAGTGAATTCTAGCCTTTCTCTCAGTTGGGTCAATCAGTTTCCAGCTAAGTCTTGTTTTCTTCTCCTTATTACTCTTTTCATGAAGGTCAAAATTGCAATATACTTTACACAAATCGGTAGCTTAATTATTGCATAATTCTTTTATTGATTTTAATAAAACCTTTTAACTAAATTAGGAATAATAAACTAATATTTCCAAAATTGTTAAATCACATATTGTTTGTAATTATTGCATTGAATCTCAAAGTGTATAGGTCCCTTAAATAAGATTTAAAAACCCAAATATTTAATCATCCACACATTGCACTGATCTTCTTATTTTTTACTACTTCTTTCTGAACTCTTGTCATATTAGTAGCTCCTTGAAAATTGATGGATTGAAATGGACTAGAGATCCTTCTAGCAATTTTTAGTTGAAACAAGGTTATAATAAGTTAATCTCTCATATTAATACACAAATATTGGCTAAAATGTTTATCGTTTGATGTGACACGGTTATTCAGGTGATTATATCGGAGAAAAAAAATATTAGGCTAGTGTGTCAGGGTTTCTGTATTTGTAACGTTGAGCTGCGGAAAGATCAATGTTATTATGCACATTTGCCAAGGAAGTGGAAAACAAAATAATATAGAACGCAACGGCGGTAGAATCAAATGTGTTGCCCAAGCTTTAAATTTGGTACGTATTCAGCTCTCGTGCTTTGACATTCGTCTTCATCTATCTATACAACCCACTTTATATATTCTTCAATCACGTTTTATTGAGCAGAGCAGAGCAGAGGAAACGTGGTTGGTTAACAATATTGAGCGTAGCCAATGCCTATAAATATGAGCTTACAATATCATCGACTCAAAACAACTGGTCAGTACTAGAATACAAATATTGAGTTAAAAAGTAAGGTGAACTAAAGTCTAGCAATGGTAAATAATACTGAGAATGGTGAGGGGCAAGTGCATGTGCAATTGAGAAACTTCTCCATGGCCGACATGGATGAGTGCTACGAGTTGGTGAGCGCCGAAGAAGTGACGTGGTTCATGACGTGGGAGCCCTTCAAATCCAACCAGCAGGAAACAGAGTATGTTGCCAAGGTGGCGATTACCCATCCGTGGATGAAAGCCATATGCATAAATGGACGTAATAAGGCCATCGGAAACATTATGCTGAAGCAAGGAAGCGGCATTCACAGTTGCCGGGCTGAGCTGGCGTACGCCATCTCCAGAAAATACTGGAAAATGGGTGTGACCACTCGAGCTGTCGTAGCTGCGGTGAAGATGGGGTTGAAAGAGTTGCAAGGAATACAGAGAATAGAAGCTCTTGTTCTCCCTGAAGACGTGGCATCCGCAAGAATGCTGGAAAAGGCGGGGTTTAAGAAGGAAGCGTTGCTGCCAAGCTACGTCCATCTCAAGGGGAGACCCAGAGACTGCCTACTCTATAGCTATGTCCCTTTCCAACTATGATCTAGACTCTAATGTAACCATGCCTCATATTTATGTTTGTAGGTGTTTTACCTATGCATTCGCCTTCCCATTACATCCGTTCATATGTCATTTTTATTATTCACATAAGCTACAAATCGTAGCTATGTCTCCATGTCATTAACCTTGTGATATTCTCTTTATGATAAAAATTTCGTTAGTAATTTCAATGTAATGATTTCTGGTATTGGCATTTTCTTGCTTCTAGAATGTGGATTAAATTTCTTATCCTCTCTATAGAAATTTGTTTGTTAGCTTTCTGAATACTTAGCATTATGGCTTTTCATTTTTCCTGGAGGCTTTTTATATTTGTTGATATGATCGGCTAGCCATAAGATTGTGTTCCTAAAGGTAAGGGTGCATTTTCCCTTATTTTAATCTTTTAAAAAAACAATAATATCATGTTGGAAAGATAATCAATCATTTAAACTAATAATAAAACTGGATACAGTGCCTCCCAAAATTCCCACCCTTTGTCGTACTTATAAAGTAACTGCGCACTATATGTGAAGAAAGAAAATAATCATGCAGATAAGCATAAAAATCATGCAGGTAAATATAAAATAATTCCGACTGCTTAAATACACTGAGAAACCAAAAAAAAATCATGCGGAGAATGATACAAACCAAACTATTGGTTAAAGGTATATCTTTTCATGTGACAATGTAATTTATGGGATTATATCAGTTAAAAGGGTCTGAGCGAAAATTTTAGCGTAGTGTGTCGGGTTGTTCGTGCTTGTAATGTTGAGAAACACAGTACATATCTTTTCTCGAATGAAGTGGAAGAAATCAAATAGAACTCAATGACGGTAGAATCTTTCGTGGTGCTAAAACTTTAACTTTTCTACAGATATGTAGCACTCGTGCTTTGACATTCATCATCACCTATACAAAGAGTCCATAACCCATTTTATATTAAATCATGATTTATTTCCGAGACCAAAGGATACATGGTTGGTTGACAATATTGAGCATATCCAATGGCTATAAATTCGAGCTTTCAATATTATGGAACTCAGACCAACTGGTTAGTACTAGTTTGCAGCGTAAGAATTTAAATTGAGTTAAAAATTGAAGCGAACTGAAGTGAAGAAATGGTGAACACTAATGAGAATGTTGATTGAAAACTCCAAGTTCAAGTCCAATTGAGGAACTTCTATATGGCTGACGTGGATGGCTGACGTGGATGACTTTTATGAATGAGATGAAACGAAATAAAAGAAACTGCAATAATATGTTGAGAGCTGTTAAAAAACATAATATAGATGAAATAAAAAACCAGCTACTCAAGAAAATAATATTTGAACTCATAAAACATATAGACTCAAAAGGAAAGACTTTTATTCAATGATTTTTCCATATAATAAAACACTGCTTATCATCTTCATATATAGTAAAGGAGCGCTAAGTTTAAGAAATAATTTAAAAATAAATAGTTAAAAATATTTTTCCCATAATTGAATTTAACACGAGTTTAAAAATAAAAACATCATGCATTGATCAAGTGAACTATAGTCTAATAAAAATAAACTATCAGGTAGTAATAAAAAAGTTGCAGATTGACTCCTTCGAGAATGCACTCCTTCATGAGAAAGTGACGAAGTGTTAGGGTTCATGATATAAGAGCCCTTCAAACTATCAATAAAAGGACATAACATTCGAAAACCAATTAAAATTAAATATAATTGGTAGGAAATATTTTTGATATAAGGAATCAATAAAGTAAGAAAAAAATAGACTTTTAAAAAATTGTCATAATTAATTAGTTTTTTTTCACTCCTTATAAATAATTAGGCATGTTGTATTATCATTTAACAATAACACATATCATCATATTAAATTATTATATTAGATTAGCATCAATATTATTACAAAAGTGTTAGAACATAACTTGGTGAAAAGTATTATAAAAACTATGTACTTGAGAAATAAAGATATGTTTCATAGTGTAATGGAAACCCAATTGAAATTAAATATAATTTCTAAATTTTAGTCGTGACATTACTATATGAGGGTTTTTTTTGAGACAATAATTATAATTTTGTCTCTAATTATTTCATTTCTTTAATTTTTAATAATAAAAAATGGACCTTTTTTGGAGGCCAAAATTAAGGTTCTTTTCTTGGTGAAAAAAATAGTTCTATTTTTTGGGATGGGAAGAATAATTAGGAAGAAGTAAAAACTACCCTTCCTCCACATTGGTTAGATCACCTTAAATAGTTTTATTTTTCGTAACATCCTCTACTAGGTGATCTGTCATTACAAAATACCACCTCACCATAACCCTAATTTAAAATACCACCTCACCATAACCCTAATTTAAACCCATGACCTTGCAATGTTGAAAAATTTAAATAGGAGATTTTCTTGGTGGTTTTTTTGTGGATGGCCTGGTATTTGGAGAGTTTGGCTATTTTCTTACAGGGTCATTCCCAACGCTCTGGAAAATCCTCTTGAACTTAAGTGGTTGACAAGCCCCCATTATAACTCATGACATTTAATGTGGGGCATAACAATAAACCTTAGCATCGGTTCTACCCCTTAGAAATGTAATCCATTTTATTTGAAAGCCCTTTCCATAGATGCAAGCATATCAGAACATAGAGCAAATCATAATAGAGAGATAACTATCATCTGAGGGAAAACGCTTTTAGAATACCTGTAGAACAAAGGAGTAGCATATAGAGGAGAGAAGGAAAATGCTACTAATGTGACAAAGGATAGACTCAGTGAAGCCTTTATCGGAAAATGCTTCTAGATTAGAAGAAATGCAATGGATGTGCCTCCTTGCAAAGGTTTGGGGCTTGCACCCTATCAATAACAAAAAAAGTGATAGAAAAAAATCTTCCATGATGGGAAAGCATTTTAGGATGGTTGTGGGCCATTTCTTGAGCCCACATCCCCATTGCAGAGAGCTCTCTATAATAGGGTTATGGGCTCAAGAAATGACCCAACAAGGTTATCCATGCAAGGTTCAATCCTAGTACATTTTTATTGTCTCATTGTTGTAGAAAAATGAGGTAGGTTTCTAACTATATATTCATGAATGATAGGCATTGGGAAAATGTTAGATAGATACATAGTGTGAGTTAGCAGTTGTTGGTGAGTATAATTCAAATCTATTTGTAATGCATTGTAAAATGGTCCTATGAAACCTGATTATTTTGATCTTAGTTACAATTATTAAGGACTCAGTGTTTTTAAAGCAGATACAAATGAGTTAGTTTGTTATTCAACTGAAAAACTATCATTAATAAATATTTTAGAGAAAAATCACCATATATATGATCATATGGGTGGTGCAAACTTCAGATTCCAGTGTGCTCTGACTCTATAGTAGCTTAAAGTCTCTAGCCAAAAATATTAACCCTCCCATGTTTATGATGAAGATTCTTTTTATTTGTTTTTGACTATTTGAAACACTTCATGGCCCAAATGTCATCAAAGTTATAGCCATAACCCCTTCCATGGGATCATGTCCTTCAATGGGAGGTCAAGCTTTTGGAAAGAGAATATTGTCATCATCATTTTTATTGCTAATGGTACTTGAGGTATGATTGGATATCTAATCATAAATGAATAAAATGATATTATAAATGATGTAAAACTTATGACCTAGTTTTTGTCCTTACCATCCAAGCTTACTAAACAGGATGTAATATGTTCCCTCTTTGACAAACATCATAGAATTTCCCTTTATTAGGAATATGTCATGTTGAAAAATGTCATAATTTAGGAGAATGATATTAAATCAATTATAAACTTTTATATGCTTCACTAGTGCACTCCTGGTGTTAATAGATTAACAAGGATAAATTTACTCTTTAAAAGGTATAATATATATAGGTTTAAAGTAATGAATGAGTAGCCTAAGAACCTAATTTTCATAGTCATTAAGAAACATTTTCACTTTTATGTCTTAATTGATAAAAAAATTCTCCTTAATGGATACACACACATACACACAAGTGCACACATATATGACATGACAATATCTAATCACTAGTGTGTACATAAAGACATATTCAAGAGTGCGTATAGTTACAAGCCTCTTTTCTTCTGCTAAGACTATTTTTTATAATTTGGATAAGAATTTATCACTATGAAGCTCAAAAATATCAACTTCACAAACATGTCCTCAACACTTGAATACCCTTGTCTAATCACCAATGTTATTACACTATTCAATTATATCATGTTGATCAATGCTAAAGTGGCTAGAGGGATTAAAAAAAGATAGAGGCTATCCCAAACTCAAATATTTTTGCATCATATATTTTGGTTGCCTCACTATCTGCAAGTTTGTTGGTCACCTCGAAGCCTACTTCTGATATGCCCATAAATTTTAAAACTACTTGAATGAATATAAATAGATAGGAGGACACATTTTTTAACATCCATATTCTTTGCTCATTCAACCATTGCTTTAATGAACTACCTCTTGTTAGTGTAGGATATTAATTATTTCATTTTCTTATTAAATGGATAATTGATACACTTGTATCTTTAGCTTACCTAGGTGTGATAATAGGTTAAGGGGGTAAGAAGGTAAGTTCCATAGTGAGTTCAGTTGAGTACCACTATGATTTCTTTTTAAGTTATATAGTGATTTAAACTTAGTTCCATAATGAGTTCTCCTATCAGTTAACTTCCCCTACTCTTTCTTTATATTCCTCTTCACCATGCTATTGTAATCAATAAATTTTCATTAATTACATCCTTGTTATGCAAATTATTCTTTTTTTTTTGTTTTTTTCTCTTGTAGAAGGTATATCTTATGTTTTCTAGTTGATCCTGGTGCTTGAGTCAATCACTGACTCTCACATGAGATTCTAGCAAATTTCTACATGGGAATTCAATACATGATGCAATTGTTGCACATCATGTTCATTTATGAATACAATTAGAATTATTAATTTGAATAATATGTATGTGCTCACCCTACTAGAAGATCAACTACCAGCATATTCTACATGGTATTAGAGCTTCAAATTTGAAGCCCCTTCTGAGATCTAAGAAAATTTTAAACACAATATTTTTAAATATAAATTTTTGAGAAAAATAAACCTTACCATTTTGCTTAGAAGGCCAAAAACCCCTTATTTTCATATAGGGCACTCTATTTTTTGGTGACAAAATTTTTTTGGGTATTTTTTTTGGTGTTTCAAGAAATTCAGCACTATGAAATCTGCACATGTATGAATTCCATATGGCTGTAGAACACCTCAATTTTTGTTCCATTATTATCTGAGTTGATTTTGATTTTGGAGTTGCCTCAATTTGAATTATAGATTGATTTTCATTTCAGCTTGATTTCCACGTCACCTCAATTTTGGTGCCATTTTGATTTCTATCCACAAGGATAGCTAAGATTATATATTAATTTCTTAAGATTTTTTTTTCTTTTTTTTCTTTTTTTTTTGTAATTTTTAAAGGGCTAACCCCCAGGTTTTATGGCCTAATCACATGGATGACTAGCACCTAGATTCTAGGCATCATCCCCTAGGCTATTAGATCCTGGTCATATGAGTGACTAGAGCACTAGCCACAAGCTCCTAGAGATTTAGCCCCTAGTCATATGGGCATCCAAGAGATTGCATAGTGATTTTGTTTTGGCCTACTTTCCCTAAAGGAGCATTTTTAGTCAATCAAACATATCTTGAGTAAATGAAGTCAAATTTTTGAAAACAAATAGGTTTCAAAAAATTAGTTCTAAGAATAATTTAGTGGTATAGGTATTTTTTAAGATTTTTCATCTGGTATAATTTATTGTTGTTTGAAGTATAGATCACTTTTTTGGCCTCCAAGCTCATATCTTTTTACCATGATCTCCAATTTTTTTTATTCTTGCGGTGTTGGAAAGGTATTGAGGAGATCTACATAGCCATATATGCACATTTTTTAGATTTAACCTTGGATAATATTTATTCAATTTGTTATTTGTATGGCTTCTATTTGATATTCTCGACATTTTGACACCTAGAGATTTTATATTTATTTTAATAGGCTTCATTTACCATCATCAATACATATTAATATTGTTGATCTCAATCTAATTTATTTGAGAAGATATCATGGGTTTTGATATTCACCCTTCTATGGTAACATTGGGTAAGGATAATTATGAGTTTTGGCAAAAGTGTATCTTCACACATCTCAGATAGCTTAATATTTTAACTTATCTTTATGGATTCATACCTAAACCAAACACATCTTATAGGAAATCTGCATGGGGAAACTATATTAATCATATTTTAAGATTGATCGGTTCAAGTGTTTATTTTGACACTCTGTGTTATATCTCACATATTGACCGCCCATGCACTCTTTGGACTAGCATTTGAGAGATATATGGATAAACACATATCTCTCCTTTCTTAGATGATCTTACTATAGATTACCACATATGCCTTGATGATGTATATTGCCTACCTTTTGATATTGATACAATTAAGGAGCTTGCATATTTAATAGGTCTTGCTAGTTTAGATGACACAAAGACTTCTCTTGCTTCTCCTTCTCCTCTTATTGAGACCACATCTTTATTACATGTTGCTACATTAGATTATTTTCATCATGACGTTATCAATCTTTGAAATATATCTCATTAAGACACATATCTACTAGATATATCATTGTTGTTTGTAGAGTCCCATCTTGTAAATTTAGAGGACCACATTGAGGACATTTGTCTTCTATTTGATAATAGCTTTGATGGAGTTGCATCACCATCATCTTCTTCAGAGATTGTTCTTCATCCTCCTATTTAGTCATGATTTTGTAGTGGATTGGAGACATTGAAGCAGTTTTAAGGAGCATCATTTTTGTCTTTGGATAATGTGTAGAGTTTAGAGACATTTATCTGTTGTCTTGTATATTTCTATATAGAATGGGAAGACAACATGCACATATCTATAGTTCTATTTCTTCCCAAGGGGAGGAATATTGTTTGATGTTTGTGGGTCTTCATCTTTATTCTATGTTGAGCATCTTCTAGCACTATGAGAGTCATCTTGAGGAGAGGTTGCATGGTCTCTCTTCTCATCTCTATTTTTGGAGGGAACATTTCCTCACATGGGGTTTAATCCTTCTCAATTTTTGGGGCATTACCATACCTTCTCTTTACATCCTCTCTTATGAGGCAGGGGGGGAGGGGAGAAGGGGGGCATTCATGATTGTATTTTTGTGATGGCTTCGATTCTTGGGGGGTCTTAGTATGAGTCCTTCATCCATCACATGTTCATGCACTTTTATTTTCTCTCTTTTTTTGGGTGGGGAGAGTTGTTTTTACAAGTGTATTTTCTCTTTTTGCTCCACTTACTAAGAGTTGTATTGTATGTGGGTGCCTCATTAGGGCTTTTTACCAAGACCCATCTTTTTTTTTTGCCCACCTAAGATATGCTTAACGAGGGTTTATTGGTGAAGGATACTAATTATTTCATTTACTTATTAAATGGATAATTTATACACTTGTAGCTTTAGATTACTAAGGTTTAATAAAAGGTTAAGAGGGTGAGAAGGTGACTTCTACTTCGAGTTCCACTGAGTACCATTCTGGGTTATTTTTAAGTTCTACATTAAGTTAAACAGAGTTCCATAGTGAGTTCTCTTATCACTTAACTTCCCCTACTCTCTCTTTATATTCCTCTTCACCATGCTATTGTAATCAATCCATTTTCATTAATTTCATCATTATTGTGTAAATTAATCTTTTTGCTTTTTTCTCTTATGGAATGTATATCTTAGGTTTTGCAGGTGATCTTAGTGCTTGAGTGAATCAATGACTCTCATATGAGATTATAGAAAATTTATACACCTCTCATGTATATAAACTTAATTTCACTATATGCATATGTACTCACTAATAAAAATCTAAAGACTAGGAAGTATGGATCTTAAAACTAACAAACACAAACAAACAGTTAGTAATTGAAATACTTTATAAACTATAAAAGGTAAAGATTTAAAGTAAAATACCTTAAGAAATAGTGATATGCCACTGAGAATGCATAGAACTAAAAGTGAAACATAATACATTATGTGTATGGAAGATGGATCCCATAGCCACCAAAAAGCATAACCCAATCTTTGTGTTATGTGAATATTTCCAAACATAAATGTGTTAAACTTACTCACAAATAACTCAAATACTCCTATCACCCATATCTTATGTTAATTCAATATATCATTTAAAATAACAAGTTGACACCTAACAAAAGCCTCTCAATTTGGAGAGTATAGAGTAGACTTCCATCCTCCGCACTATATAAAGTGTCTATTGAATCTTGTAAATACATCTTTTACTTTATAGCTATAAACCATGCTAAGCTTATATGTGCACTTAGGAAAAGGCAATTACAACTTCCACTATGTTGGGTGGGCATGCCATTGCCTTATAAAAGCTTATGGATGACCTTGGTGACCTTTTGCATAGAGCATCTCTGCATTGAATGCAACTAGTGCCCACATATAATTTGTTTTGAATTCCATCTAGCCCTTTCAATTGTTTGTACAAATCAAGTTTTATACAGACTACTAATATAATTTAGGTATTGTATGGAAAATAATCTAGAAATTACATATTCTTACATGAGTAATCCTCATCAAATTATTTTCATAACATGTACACCTTCCCAATGTAGTTCATCTCACCATTTAGAACATGATCCTTGACATTTGCCTCTACAACTCCATAATTTTAGAGATGATCCAATTGATGATCCTTTGCTTGTAAACCAATCCACATAGCTTGAAGAAGAAACAATCCATGCTAAAGATCTTAGGAAGATGGCCATTCCTTTTGACACACCTTTTTCTTCTCATGAAGATCCTGTTAAAAAATGTAAAAATTTGAATCTATCGGGTGCCCATATTGAATTCTCTTAAGGTCTTAGAGATTGAATATGATGATTCAGAGTTATGTTGGTAGAAGAAAACCCATATATATTTTGCCTAACACTATTGAAAAGAGCACTACTAAAAAATGACTATGAAAAAGAGCGATAAGTCTGAGTCAGAAACAACAAAGGAAGTTCGATTACTTGAAATAATTATGATGAATATTGTTGAAAACACCATAGATTCAAGGACAAGATTAGTTTCATTCCCTGCTATTGAGATGGAGTAAAATATTTGTCTTCATGAACAAGACAAACATGTGATTGAATTGTTGTTTGATTTGGATGACTATTGGTCATCCAAATGATAATTTTTATTTAGTGATGAACTTTCATGGCATAACTTGATATATTAGTTTAATACTTAGATTTTTAGAATTTGATAAATTTTGATAATTTTTGTAAATACAACAATTTTAAATTTTTGACATAATTATATATGCTTAAGTTAATTAATATGCCTTATGGATTAATGTGATTAAGGTCTATCAATTTGTGACTTATTTATTTTATGATTAATAAGCATTATATTATATTATATTATATTATATTATACTATATTATATTATATTGTATTTTTCATTAATATAGGTCCTACCCATTAATATTATTACCCTAGGTATATTACTTTTAAATATCTTGATCAATTAAGTCTTAATTAAATCTATCATTAACCAATTTTAGTATATAATTAAATGACTTTGTTAAAAGTTAATTAGTTAACATTAACTGATAACTAACTAATGTTAGTTATAACTATTTTACAACTAAGTTGAAGGTATAAGAAGAGATCAAAGATTTATTTGAAGATAGAAGCATAATAGGTATTGAAGACTTAAGTAATTTTTGAAGTCAATAATTTATCTCTTCTTTTTATGTAACTTCTATGAGATAGTTTAACTTTTACAGATAGATTCAATGGTACTTTATGTAATTGCTTATGCAACACAGGGATATCTAATTTTATTTAACATTTAGTACTGATTATCTAAATTTTGTGAAGCTTAATATCTTTTGATAATTGTTATGTTTGGTCCTATACGTAGATTCTAAGTATTCAACCAGAATAATGATGAACATTTCATTATTTTATGACATTTTATTGATCTATTTTGATTATAAAAATATCATTCAAATTTTTGTAGAGAAATTATGTTGGTTTTCTCAATAAAGTTATCTTTTTCTACTAAGACAACTCTCCTTTTGAGACTCACACACCTTTTATTTATTTATTTGAATCTTTCATATAATCAAATCTTTCATATTTTTTCTAAATCTAATTTTTGTCTCTATCTTTTAACTATAGTTTTAATTTTAGTTTTTTTTTTTTTTTTTTAATTAGTTTTTTTTAATTTCTTTTCTTACTAATTCTTAGTTTAGGTTTTTTATTTCCTCTATTTGGATAGTTATAAATTTTTCATAATTTATTATTTCAGTGGATAGTTATAGATTAATACCATTTAAGTATTTAGATTTACATCTTTTAAACATTATAATTATTTTAATTATTTTATATTTTTTGAATTAATCATTTGATGGTTATTTCATAGCTTATCTCTTTTAGTTTATCTTGTTTGATATTTTATTCAAATAGATTCTTGGCTAGTTTTAATCATTAGATTAATCTCCTTTATTTTTTCTATATTTCATACTTGTTCCTTAATTAATTTTATTTTTAGATTCAGTTTTCAATCTTAGTCTTTGTTTATCTTTTAATTTTTTTATAATAATTATCTTAGTTATATTTTTTTAGATTTATTTACTTATATATTTTTTTTAGTGTTTGTGTCTTGTTTAGATTAAATTATTTTCTTAGTTTGTTGCCCTTATTAGTTTATTCCTCTTTTATTTAGAATTAGTTGTTTGTCTCTTTTAATTTTCTTTTATTAGTTTGTTTTTTATTATTTTTCTTGCTCTTTTATTTTTATGTGTTGCCTATTTCTCTTTCTTTGATCTATCTCTTCTATTTTAGGTTTTCTTTGGAACATTGCAAGCAAGAAGTAAATATATTATTTGAATACATGTATCATAGAATCAGAGTTCTATTCTTCAAGAGAATATATAACTCATAGGTTTTCTCCATTAGATAGAATAGATTACAGATTCTTATCTCAACTGATTCATAATTAGATAAATAGATTTTTGATTGTTATAGTGGAATAAGTTATCTTGATATTTTATTGATTATTTCCTAGTATTTATAATAAAACCCCCTCATTTCTTTAAGATCCTAGATAAACTTTTATAACCCCTAGGATTAGACTGGTATGACTCTAATTTAACCTTCGCGATGGGTGAAAGGATTGATTTTTCAATGATACAATTTCTATCATCAACATATCCCTCTCTGTATATCTCCTCACATTTAAAATCAAGGCACTCCTTCAAGAAGTCTTTAGGGGTAATGTGTGGCCACCTAAAAAGAAAATCACTTTTTAAAGATTTTTATATTCTGTTAAAATGGAATTCAGTAGGAAATAACTTCATCCATCTTCATCAAATCAACAAAAGGCTTTTGGCTTGTTAAAAACCTCCGAGCAACAATTTTTAAAAGCTAAATTTTGATAGGGCATCCAAAGGTAATCTAGGACTTTATAGCAATGGAGTGATCTTCAAAGATAATCACAAAGAAGTGTTTTTATGTACTTGCTTCCATATTGCACATTAAAACTCTACATTAAAAAACATAATTATATAAAAAAACACAACTCAAAAGACTTGAAAGCCAAAAGATGTAAAATTTTACCCACAAAAACTTTAAAGAAAATCTTAAAATTGAATTTAAAATCTTAAAAATCTTTTGATGGGCCTTAGGTCCCTAAGTAACCCATTAAAAAAAAGGAAAATAAAAATAAAATAGAAAAAAAACTAATAAAACTAATGAAAGGTTCTAAACACTTTAACATCAAGCTAACTCGAACATAGAAAGATGGAAAAGCCTCCCTACTGAAGGCATAAGAAACAAGGACAATGCCAATTCATGCGTTCCACCCAAAAAAAGCCAAAATAATAATATGGTGTCAATAGATTAATGGGTCGTACAAACTAAAACTAAACTTGGATTAAGTGCAGCGCGAGATTCTCATCCTTTGTCATACTTATGAAGTAATTTGCCCACTACATGTGGAAAAAGAAGAGAATCATGCTAATAAATATGATAGTCACACAGAGAACTAATGTGCCCACTACGTTTGGGAGCCCTTTTTTGTTTAACTAAATCTTGAGGATCACCTACATATTCTTGAGCCTCTCTTCAAGTTTGCTTAGCTGCCCTGTTCTCCTCTTCTCACTAATAGGAATCTGAGGCTGAGGAATTATTTGTTCCTCTATGTGATCATCCTGCTTGTTCTAATCTCCAGCTTGCATGACTAAAGTTTGAGAAATTTGTACTACCTCAAGTGTGGATGTTTGTTCCTCCTCATTCATCAAGTTACTTGACTTCTGAAGAGCCCTCTCTTCCTCAAACTTCACATATCTGCAAACCACTATTTTCTTGAGAGTAGAAATATAAACCTGATAAGCCTTTGAAGTTTCACTGTACCCAACAAGGATACCCTTCTCTATAGTAGGTTCCAACTTGGTTCTCTTCTCATCAGGAATGTGACAATACACAAGACATCCAAAGATGTGAATATGCCCCAAATTTGGTTTCTTACTAGTGAATGCCTCTTCTAGAGTTCATTTTCCCAACACTTTGTGAGGGCTCCTATTCTGCAAATACATAGTTGTGTTGCAAGCTTCTGCCCATAAGAACCAAGGCAGATCCTGATCTTGAAGCATGGCCTTGGCTGCTCCAATGATAGCTTTATTCTTTCATTTAGCAACCCCATTCTATTGAGGTTTGTATGGAACTATCAACTCTTTCTTGATACCTTCCTGAGCACAAAAATCTTTGAAGGCATTTGAGGTATACTCGCCTCCATTATCAAACCTTAGTATCTTGATCTTCTTCCCAGTTTGGTTCTCCACGAGAGCCTTAAACTCTTTCAACCTATTTAAGAACTCATCTTTATTCTTAATGAAATATATCCACGTCTTCCTAGAGAAATCATCAATGATGGTAATATAATACTCATATCTATTCAAGTATGTTGTTGACATAGGTCCACACACATCTGAGTGTACGAGATCAAAAATCCCTTCAGATCTAGTGTCACTGCTTGGAAAATTTGTTTTAGCATATTTACCAAGAGCGCAACCCTTGCACACCTCATGTTATTTTGTCTTCATCTCAGGGAGCCCCGTCACTATTTCCTTAAGAATATTAAGTGCTCCATGGTGAAGGTGAACCATCCTCCTGTGCCATAATTCTCCTATCCCTTTACAGCTACTAACCAATGCATGTGATGGCTCAAACTGTAACTGAAACATGCTGCCATGCGTAACACCAGTCACTTTTGTAATCTTGGAATCTTTGGGATGAATATAGACTTTTCCCCTCTCAAAGGTCATGATGTAACACTTGTCTTCCAAAGCAGAAACTGAGATTAAATTCTTTGTCATGCTAGGGACATACAACACATCCTCCACCAACAATGGTTTGCTAGACTCCCTCTAAAACTTGACGGTGCCAATACCAGTTGCATGGTACTTGGCATTATCTCTGAGCTCAATATAGAAATCTAGCTTCTACTCCTCCAACTTGGTGAAACATTCTTTGACTCTCGCCATGTGGTGAGAAGCCCCACTGTCAATATACCATACTCTGTTGGCACTTGAACTTGAGAGACAGGGAATGAGTGAAAACTCATTCTCAATTTTTGATGCAAAATCATCCACCTCTATGGTAGCAACAAATTGCTTCTTTTGCATGTCCTAATTTTTCTTATTCAGACATTGCCTGGCATAGTGAGCCATCTAATGGCAGTGAAAACATTTAATCTTGCTCAGATCTTTCTTTTTCCCACTCTTGGAAGAACCTTTCGATTTCTCTTTATTGGACTTCTTCTTAACCTTTCTTGCAAGTGCAAGATATTTTTCATCTTGACCCTTCTTTGTCTGATCTCCCCGATGAGCACCTTCACGGATCTCCTCCTAAACAAAATCATCCCAAAGTCTTGCCCAATCAGGTAGCCTATCTCTGCCAACAACACACTTGACAAACACTTCCCAATGCTTTGAAAAGCCATTCAAGGCTATATGCGCCAACTCATCTTCTATAATCATCTCTCTAACAACAGCAAGCTCATCCCTGATCTATGTCATCTTAGACAAGTAAGAGGTCACACTCTCACTTTTGGACATCTTGGTATTATGCAATTTGTCCTTGAGCATCATCTTAAAACTCTGATAGTTGCTCTGATAAAGTTTGTGAGCGAATCCCACATCTCCTTGGCAGTGTCTTTCCCTGATAAATGAGGAATTAAATGATCTCTTATTCCATCTGGGACAATCCTCTGAGGCTTGGCCTCTTTAACTTCATGTGAATCTAAGGCAACAGGATCATTTATTGGTGGAGTCACTTCTGTGCTAGCATAGATCCACAGCCTATTCTCCTTGAGAACAGATGTAATCCGAACCTTTCATTGCAAGAAGTTAGACACACCCTCGAGCCTGTCCTCATATCGAACGCTGGTTGCCATAGCCAAAGAAAAAGAACTGAGGATAAATGAACTGATTATTTTTCTTGAAATCTGTGTTACAAATCTTGGCTTCGTATTTAGAGTTTAGAGCTCTGATACCATGTTAATTTCTATAACCCAGCAACAGATTAATTCCACAATAAATTCACAGACATAAATTTGATTTATAATGATTAATACAACTGGGATAATTAAAAACTAATAATAGTGGAAGCAAAAATAACAGTAAGCCAATACAAAAAGACAATAACAAAGATATATCCAAGAAATCCCAATGCAGGGAAAAACTTGCAACTGTTGGATCTTCTATTCAACCTAATAGCAAAATTTTCTTTCAAAAAATACAATGCATGAGTTTGCTATAGCAATCTTACTTTTATAGGAGAGCCTAGTTGCTTTACTTAGCGTGCAAGAAAAAGAAACTTTTCTTGCTTTCTTTGGCTTTTTCCTTTTTACACATAAAATCACTCTAGGATTTATCTTATCCTCATAGACTTAGAAACATTCTAGAAACTATTGTTTCTAAAAATTCAACTCGAATTGCTTTAAAGCATATCTAATCTTGAGTTGCTTTAAAACAATTGCACATTCCACCTTTCAAGCTACAAAAATCAAAATGATCGGCTAGCCATATCTTTTGTTCCTAAAGGTACGGGCCCTTTTTCTAATATCATGTTGAAAGGATAATCAATCATTGAAACTAATAATAAAACTCGATAAAGTGCCACCCAAGATTCCCACCCTTTGTTGTACTTATAAAGTGAATGCGCATTATATGTGGAGAAAGAAAATAATCATGCAGATAAGCATAACAATCATGCAGGTAAGTATAACTATCATGTAGATAAGTATAATATAATTCTGATTGGTTAAATACACTAAGAAATAAAAAATATCATGCAGAGATTGATACAACACAAAACTATTTGTTAAAGGTATACCATTTAATTTACGTAATTATATAAGTTAAAAGGGCTTGAGGGAAAATTTTAGCATAGTGTGTCAGGCTATTTGTGTCATTAATGTTGGGAAACATAGTACATATAGATGGCAGGAAGATAATTGCTATTATGCACATTTTTATAATGAAATGGAAGAAATCAAATAAAACTCAATGACAGAATAATCTTTCGTGATGCTAGGGCTTTAATTTTATTATAGATATATGGCACTCGTGATGATTCTTATAGTATGGGAAGCTAAGAACCCTTATATGTCATATTTTGAAGCTTCCTTGAAGAGTTTTAGTGTTTTAATATGCTTTGTGTATGTTTCTCTTCTTACATCTTGGAGCTTGATTTTGTGGCATGATGGTTTAACTCATATGTTTCTTTTTGGCATCTCAAGCCTTTCATTTTGTTGAAGAGTTTCTTGTCTATTGTGAATCCTTGTTTTAGAGATTAGATTTTTTATGATTTTTACTAGAAAATATTATAACCTTCGATATATCTTTTATGAAATTTTTTTTTTAACTGTATTGAGACAATATTGTTAACCCATGTTGATTTGATATCCATTCCTTTTATGTTTTCATAATTTTTTGGTTCCATTTAGATAAGATTTTGTAACAATGCTTCTACTTTCTCTTTTATTAAAGTTATCTTTCACAATGAGTAAATGTTTGTTTGTTGAAAGGATAATATGGTGATTTTCTTATACATTACATCACTTTCATTTCAAATTGTCATATTCTTAGTGAAATGGTAAAATAATCTTGATATAATAAGCAATTCAATGTGTTGTTAATATTGGAAATAAAATAAGAAATTTAAGTCATCACTTGTATATAAATTTATCTTACCTATTATGACAAATGGATTGACTAGTCTTTATTATAGTAAAATAAAAGAAATATATCTATTCCCATTTAATCTCCATAAAGTGTAAGTGTAAATTACTTTTTTTATTTGTGAGTAGTTTATTTTGGAAAAAAAATCTCCTTCCTCAGTTAATTAAGTATTAAAAACATGATTGCATTTTGACACTATTTTATTTCATTCTCCCTAAAATTTATCTTAAATTAGAGGAGTTTAATATGATTATTATTATTTATTTAAATTATAGTGAAATCCATTTACTTAAGGAAGTTACAAATCGTAGAAACTAGATCGATATGTTTAATTTCATTTCATACAATTAGAAACTATATTTTACAAATCAATTTGGTAAGGAAAATTATGTTTATACCTATTTAATCATTAAAACATGGGTATATATAGATATAGATATATACATAGATATATGTCTTTGTGTTTGTGTCTATGTGTGTACACATACACATGTATGTATGTATGCATGCATGTAACACACACACACACACACACACACACACACACACACACACACACACACACACACACACACACACACACACACACACACACACACACACACAGAGAGAGAGAGAGAGAGAGCTGGGTGTGTCTGGGTGTATGTATCTATAGACACATGAAGGCATGCATGCATGCATACATACACATGAAGATAGAAACATAAATATAAAAGCAAATATATTAAGTAATGTGGGGAGAGGTTGGGCCAATTAACCCTCCCCATACCTTTTATTGGAGTGTAGATTGTTTATAGATGAGCTAATGAGCTCACATAACTTATATAGATTAATCGAGGCTTATGTATATATTTCATGATAAGGCTTATGTGTGACAAGAGGTTAAGTGGGTGAGAAGGTGAGTTTCACATGAAAATTAGTTGAGTACTATTGTGAGTTTTTTTTATGTTCTATAGTTAGTTAAACTTAGTTTCATAGTGATTTATCCTATTAGTTAACTCCCGATACTCTTTCTTTATATTATTCCTCATAATGATATTGCAATCAATCCATTTTCATCAGTTGCATCACAATCATCTTCTTCAAAGATTGTTCTTTATCCTCCTATTTAGTCATAATTTTGTAGTGGATTGGATACATTTGAGCAGTTTTTAGGACTAGCATTTTTCTCTTTTAATGTGTAGAGTTAAGAGAAATTTATCCTTCTTCATATATATTCCTATCCAAAATGGGAAGACATCGTGTACATATCTATAGTTCTATTTCTTCCTAAGGGGAGGAATATTGTTTGACATTTGCGGGTCTTCATCTTTATTCTATGTTGAGCATCTTCTATCACTATGAGAGTCATCTTGAGGAGAATTTGTATGGTCTCTCTTCTCATATCTATTTTGGGAGGGAACATTTCCTCACATGGGGTTTAATTCTTCTCAATTTTGGGGGCATCACCATACCTTCTCTTTACATCCTCTCTTATGGGGGGGCATTCATGATTGTATTTTTGTGATGGATTCAATTCTTGGGGGTTCTTAGTGTGAGTCCTTCATCCATCACATGTTCATGTACTTTTATTTTGTCTCTTTTTTTGGGGGGAGAGTTGTTTTTCCCAGTGTGTTTTCTCTTTTTGCTCCACTTACTAAGAGTTGCATTGTATGTGGGTACCTCATTATGGCTTTTTACCAAGACCCATATTTTATTTTTTGCCCACCTAAGCTATTCTTAACGAGGGGTTGTTGGTGAAGGATATTAATTATTTTATTTACTTATTAAATGGATAATTTATACACTTGTAGCTTTAGATTACTTAGGTTTGATAAAGGGTTAAGAGGCTGAGAAAGTGAGTTCCACTTCGAGTTTAACTGAGTACCATTCTGAGTTATTTTGAAGTTCTATAGTAAGTTAAACATAGTTCCATAGTGATTTATCATATCAGTTAACTCCCCCTACTCTCTCTTTATATTCCTCTTCACCATGCTATTGTAATCAATCCATTTTCATTAATTTCATCATTATTGTGTCAATTATTTTTTTTTTAACTTTTTTGTCTTATGGAAGGTATATCTTAGGTTTTGTAGGTGATGTTGGTGCTTGAGTGAATTAATGACTCTTATATGAGATTCTATCAAATTTATACACCTCCCATGTATATAAACTTAATTGCACTGTATGCATATGTACTCATTGATAAAAATCTAAAGACTAGGAACCATGGATCTGAAAACTAATAAACACAAACAAACACTCAGTAATTGCAATACTTTATGAACTATAAAAGGTAAAGCTTGAAAGTAGAATACCTTAGGAAATAGTGATATGCCACTGGGCATGCATATGACTAAAAGTGAAACATAGTAGATTCTGTGTATGGAAGACGGAGCCCATAGCCACCAAAAAGCATAACCCAATCTTTGTGTTATGTGAATATTTCCAAACATAAATGTGTTAAACTTACTCACAAATAACTCAAATACAAAAGTCACCCATCTCTTATGTTGAGTCAATATATCATTCAAAATAACAAGTGCACACTTAACAAAAGCCTCTCAATTTGGAGAGTATAGAGTAGACTTCCATCCTCTACACTGTATAAAGTGTATATTGAAGCTTGTGAATACATCCTTTGCTTCATAGCCATAAACCATGCTAAGCTTGTATGTGCACTTAGGAAAAGGCAATTCCATCTTCTACTATGTTGGATGGGCATGCCATTGCCTTATAAAAGCTTATGGATGACCTTGGTGACCTTTTTCATAGAGCATCTGAGCATTGAATACAACTAGTGCGCACATATAATAGATCTTGAATTACATCTAGCCCTTTCAATTTTTTATGCAAACCAAGTGTTATATAGGCTATTAATAAAATTTAGGTATTGTGTGGAAAATAATCTAGAAATTGCATATTCTAACATCAGTAATACTTATCAAATGATTTCCATAACATGTACACCTTCCCAATGTAGTTCATCTCACCATTTAGAACATGATCCTTGACATTTGCCTCTACAACTCCCTAATTTTAGAGATGATCCAATTAATGATCCTTTACTTGTAAACCAATCCACATAGCTTGAAGAAAAAATAGTCCATGCTAAATATCTTAAGAAGATGGCCATTCCTTCTGACACACCTTTTTCTTCTCATGAAGATCTTTTTGAAAAATGTAAAATGTTAAATCTATCTAGTGCCTGTATTGAGCCTCTATTAAGGTCTTAGAGATTGAATATGATGATTCAAAGTTATGTTGGTAGAAAAAAACCCATAGATATTTTGCCTGAGAGTATTGAAAAGAGCACTGCTAAAAAAAAGACTACAAAAAAGAGTGCTGAGTCTAAGTCAGAAACACCAAAATAGGTCAGATTGATTGAATTAATTATGATGAATATTATTGAAAACACCACAAATTCAAGGACAAGATTAGTTTCATTCCCTGCTATTGAGATGGAGTACAATATTTATCTTCATGAACAAGACAAACATGTGATTGAGTTGTTGTCTGATTTGGATGACTATTGTTCACCCAAATGATAATTTTTATTTAGTGATGAACTTTCATGGCATAACTTGATATATTAGTTTAATACTTTGATTTTTAGACTTTGATAAATTTTGATAATTTTTGTAAATACAACAATTTTAATGCTCTGACATAATTATATATGCTTCAATTAATTAATATGCCTTGTGGATTAATGTGAATAAGGTCTATCAATTTGTGGCTTATTTATTTTATGATTAATAAGCATTATATTATATTATATTATATTATATTATATTATATTATATTATATTATATTATATTATAATTTAATATAGGTCCCACCCATTAATATTATTACCCTAGGTATATTACTTTTAAATATCTTGATCAATTAAGTCTTAATTGAATCTATCATTAACCAATTTTTGTATATAATTAATTGACTTTGTTAAAATTTAATTAGTTAACATTAACTAATAACTATCTAAAGTTAGTTATAAGTATTTTACAACTAAGTTGAAGGTATAAGAAGAGATCAAAGATTTATTTGAAGATAGAAGCACAATAGGTATTGAAGACTTAAGTACTCTTTGAAGTCAATCATCTATCTCTTCTTTTTATGCAACTTCTATGAGATAGTATAACTTTTACAGATAGACCCAATGGTACTTTATTTGATGGTTGAGTAATTACTTCTGTAACATAGGGATATCTAATTTTATTTAACATTTAGTACTGATTATCTAAATTTTGTGAAGCTTAATGTCTTTTGATAATTTTTACGTTTAGTCCTATACGTAGATTCTAAGTATTCAACCATAATAATGATGAACATTTCATTATTTTATGACATTTTATTGATCTATTTTGATTATAAAATTATCATTCAAATTTTTGTAGAGAAATTATGTTGGTTTTCTCAATAATTTTATCTTTTTCTGCCAAGACAACTCTCCCTTTGAGACTCACACACCTTTTGTAATTTAGTTGAATCTTTCATATAATCAAACCTTTCAGATTTTTTCTAAATAAGATTTTTGTCTCTATCTTTTAACTATAGTTTTGATATTTAGTTGTTGTTTCATTTAATTAGTTTTATTTTATTTCTTTTCTTAGTAATTCTTAGTTTAGGTTTTTTCTTTTCTCTATTTGGATAGTTATAAATTTTTCTTAAGTTATTATTTTGTTGGATAGTTATAGATTAATATCTTTTAAGTATCTAGATTTACATCTTTTAAACATTATCATTAGTTTAATAATTTTATATTTTTTTAATTAATCATTTGATAGTTATTTCATAGCTTATCTCTTTTAGTTTACCTTGTTTGATATTTTATTCAAATAGATTCTTTTAAACATTATCATTAGTTTAATAATTTTATATTTTTTGAATTAATCATTTGATAGTTATTTCATAGCTTATCTCTTTTAGTTTATCTTGTTTGATATTTTATTCAAATAGATTCTTGGCTGGTTTTAATCATTAGATTAATCTCCTTTATTTTTCTATATTTCATACTTGTTCCTTAATTAGTTTTCTTTTTAGATTCAGTTTTCATTCTTAGTCTTTGTTTATCTTTTAATTTTGTTTAGAATAATTGTCTTAATTAGATTTTTTTAGATTTACTTACTTTTAAAGTTTTTTAGTGTTTTTGTATTGTTTAGATTAGATTAATTTCTTAGTTTGTTGTCCTTATTAGTTTCTTCCTCTTTTATTTAGAATTAGTTGTTTGTCTTTCTTAATTTTATTTTCTTAGTTTATTTGTTATTATTTTTCTTGCTCTTTTATTTTTATTTGTTGCCTCTTTCTCTTTATTTGATCTATCTCTTCTATTTTAGGTTTTCTTTAGAACATTCCAAGCAAGAAGCGAAGATATTATCTGAATACATCTATCATGGAATCAGAGTTCTATTCTTCAAGAGAATATATAACTCATAGCTTTTCTCTGTCAGATAGAATATATTACATATTCTTATCTCAACTGATTCATAATTTGATAAATAGATTTTTTATTATTATAGTGGAATAATTTGTCTTGATATTTTATTGATTATTTCCTAGAATTTATAATAAAACTCCCTCATGTCTTTAAGATCTTAGATTAACCTTTATAACCCCCAGTATTAGACTGATATGATTCTAATTTAACCTCCGCAATAGGCGAAAGGATTGATTTGTCAACGATACAATTTCCATTGTCAACATATCCCTCTCTGTATATTCCTCACATTTAAAATCGAGGCACTCCTTTAAGAAGTCTTTAAGGGTAAAGTGCGGCCACCTAAAAATAAAATCACTTTTTTAATATTTTTATATTCTCTTAAAATCTAATTTAATATAAAATAACTTCATCCATCTTCATCAAATCAACAAAAGGCTTTTGGCTTGTTAAAAACCTTCGAGCAGTAATTTTGAAAAGCTAAATTCTGATAGGGCATCCAAAGGCAACCTAGGGCTTTCTAGCAATGGAGTCATCTTCAAAAATAATCGCAGACAAGTGTTTTCATGTACTTGCTTTCATGTTGCACATAAAAACTCTACATTAAAAAATACAATTATACAAAGGAGCACAACTCAAAAGACTCGAAAGCCAAAAGACGTAAAATTTTACTGACAAAAATTTAAAAAAAATCTTAAAATTCTTTTAATGGGCCTTAGGCCCCTAAGTAACCGATTAAAAAAAAAAAAGAAAACACAAAAAAAAACTAATAAAACTAATGAAAGACTCTAAACACTTTAGCATCAAGCTAACTCGAACATAGAAAGATGGAAAAGCCTACTAATAAAGCTAATGAAAGTGTCTAAACACTTTAGCATCAAGCTAACTCGAACATAGAAAGATGGAAAAGCCTCCCTACTGAGGGCATAAGAAACAAGGACAACACTAAGTCACGCGTTCTACCAAGAAAAGGCCAAAATAATAATATGGTGTCGATAGGTTAATCGGTCACGCAAACTAAAACTAAACTTGGATTAAGTGCGGTGCGAGATTCTCATCCTTTGTCGTACTTATAAAGTAATTTGCCCACTACATGTGGAAAAAGAAGAGAATCATGCGAAAATATATGATCGTCAGCGGAGAACTAATAAGTAAAAAATGATGGCAGAGGAGTACAACCACAAATATTGGCTAAAAGGTTTATCTTTTGATATGACACTGTTATTTAGGTGATTAGATTGGATAAAAGGGGTTGAGGAAAAAACATTAGGCTAGCGTGTAATGCTTTTTGTATTTGTAATGTTGAGCTGAGGAAATATTATACTTATTACGCACACTTTGCCATGAAAATATTATATAGAACGCAACCGCGGTAGAATCAAACGTGACGCCCGAGCTTTATATTTGGTACGACATTCGTCTTCATCTATCTATACAACCCACTTTATACATTCAATGATGTTTTATTTTGAAGAGCAGACCAGAGCAGAGGAAACGTGGTTGGTAAACAATATTGGGCGTAGCCAATGCCTATAAATTGGAGCTTACAATATTATCGATTCAAACCAACTGGTCAGTACTGAAGTCTAGCAATGGTGAACAATACTGAGAATGGTGAGGGGCAAGTCCAAGTGCAATTGAGAAACTTCTGCATGGCCGACGTGGATGAGTTCTACGAGTGGGCGAGCGACGAAGAAGTGACACGGTTCATGACGTGGGAGCCCTTAAAATCCAAACAGCAGGCAACAGAGTATGTTGCCAAGGTGGCGATTCCCCATCCGTGGATGAAAGCCATATGCATAAATGGAACTAATAAGGCCATCGGACACATTATGCTGAAGCAAGGAAGCGGCATTCACAGCTGCCGGGCTGAGCTGGCATACGCCATCTCCAGAAAATACTGGAAAATGGGTGTCACCACTCGAGCTGTCGTAGCTGCGGTGAAGTTGGGGTTGAAAGAGTTGCATGGAATACAGAGAATAGAAACTCTTGTTCTCCCTGACAACATGGCATCCGCAAGAGTGCTGAAAAAGGCGGGGTTTAAGAAGGAAGCGTTGCTGCCTAACTATGTCCATCTCAAAGGGAGACCCAGAGACTGCTTACTTTATAGCTATGTCCCTTTCTGATCTATAGGCTAATGTAACCATGCCTGTTATTTATGTTTGTACGTGTTTCACGTATGCATTCGCCTTCCCATTCCATCCATTCATATGTCATTTTTATTTTTCAAATCGTAGCTAGTTCTCAATGGCATTAACCTTGTGATATTCTCTTTATCAGAAATATTTCGTAAGTAATTTCATTGTAATGATTTCTGGTATTGGCATTTTCTTGTTTCTCTAAGGTGAAAGTGAATTCATGGTGGTGCTTCCCTCATAAATTCAAGGACCGTTCTTGTTTCTGAAGCTTATAAACTTAAATTTATCATCCTCTCTATATAAATTTGCTTGTTAGCTTTCTGGCTACTTAACATTATGGCTTTCATCGTCTCTGGAGGCTTTTTAATATTTCTTGGCATGATCGGCTAGCCATATCTTTTGTTCCTAAAGGTAAGGGCCCTTTGTCTAATATCATGTTGAAAGGATAATCAATCATTGAAACTAATAATAAAACTGGATAAAGTGCCACCCAAGATTCATCATGCAGATAAGTATAATATAATTCCGATTGGTTAAATACACTAAGAAATAAAAAATATCGTGCGGGGATTGATACAACACACAACTATTGGTTAAAGGTATACCATTTAATTTGTGTGATTATATAAGTTAAAAGGGTTTCGGGGAAAATTTTAGCGTAGTGTGTCAGGGTGTTTGTGTAATTAATGTTGGGAAACATCGTACATATAGATGGCAGGAAGATAATTGCTATTATGCACATTTTTATAATGAAATGTAAGAAATCAAATAAAATTCAATGACGGTATAATCTTTCGTGATGCTAGAACTTTAATTTTATTATAGATATATGGCACTTGTGATGATTCTTATAGTATGGGAAGTTAAGAACCCTTATATGGCGTATTTTTAAGCTTTTTTTGAAGAGTTTTAGTGTTTTAATACTCTTCGTGTATGTTTCCCTTTTTACATCTTAGAAGTTGATTTTGTGGCATGATGGTTTAACTCATGATTTTTTTTGGCATCTCAAGCCTTTCATTTTGTTGAAGAGTTTCTTGTCTATTGTGAATCCTTGTTTTAGAGATTAGAGTTTTTACGATTTTTACTAAAAAATATTATAACTTTCGATATATCTTTTATGAAATATTTTCTTTAATTGTATTGAGACAATATTCTTAACCCATGTTGATTTGATATCCATTCCTTTTATGTTTTCATAATTTTTTGGTTCCATTTAAACAATGCTTTGTACCAATGCTTCTACTTTCTCTTTTATTGAAGTTATCTTTCACAATGAGTAAATGTTTGTTTGTTGAAAGGATAATATGGTAATTTGCATATACATTACATCACTTTCATTTCAAATTGTCATATTCCTAGTGAAATAGTAGAATAATCTTGATATAATAGACAATTCAATGTGTCGTTAATATTGGAAATGAAATAAGAAATTTAAGTCATCACTTGTATATAAATTTATCTTACCTATTATGACAAATGGATTGACAAGTCTTTATTATAGTAAAATAAAAGAAATATATGTATTCCTATTTAATCTCCATAAAGTGTAAGTGTAAATTACTTTTTTGATTTGTGTGTAGTTTATTTTGGAAAAAAATATCCTTCCTCAGTTAATTAAGTATTAAAAACATGATTACATTTTGACACTATTTTATTTCATTCTCCCTAAAATTTCTCTTAAATTAGAGAAGGAATTGAATATGATTATTATTATTTATTTAAATTATAGTGAAATCCATTTGCTTAAATAAATTACAAATCATAGAAACTAGATCGATATGTTTAATTTCATTTCATACAATTAGAAACTACATTTTACAAATCAATTTGGTAAGGACTATTATGTTTATACCTATTTAATCAATAAAGCATGGGTATATATAGATATACATATAGACATAGATAAATGTCTATGTGTTTGTGTCTGTGTGTGTACACATACACATGTATGTATGTGTGGACACACACACACACACACACACACACACACACACACACACACACACACACACACACACACACACACACACACACACACACACACACACACACACACACACACACACACACACACAGAGAGAGAGAGAGAGAGAGAGAGAGAGAGAGAGAGAGAGAGAGAGAGAGAGAGAGAGAGAGAGAGAGAGAGAGAGAGAGAGAGAGAGAGAGAGAGAGAGAGAGGAATTTTAATATGGGATCTAAAATTTAAATAAACAATAGGGGAATGAAATTAAATATATGTTTATATATAAAATGAATATGTACATAAAGAATGGGCCTTCAACATTTGAGTCTCCCTCGATATCTTTCTTACAAACTATCCTACATCTTACAAAATTAAACTGAAAACAAGAAATGATATAAAGAGTTAGGAAATGACTTTTATTTGGTTGAAATTAAAAATTCGGTAAACATTATTTTGAAATCCTATATCCTAGAAATTAAGAGAGTTTGATCCAATGGTGGTCACTAAATGTACAATTTTCAAGTGGGAACACACTTTTTTACTTACATTATTTAATAATTAACTAATGTAACTTGAAAATAATTTTTTTTTTGACATTTAAAAAAAATAAACCTCATCTCATAGACCCTTCAAAGTGTGACACTTAGTTTCCCAATGAATAAATTTAGAACCAATGTATTATTGCATAATTACAGTTAAATATTTAATTGCCTATTAAAAAATTAAGAAATAAGTAATAGGATAACCAACAGACAAATTAAATAAATTTTTATTTTAGTTTTTTATGAAACTATAATGGTTTGGACAATCCTATTTTGACGCATTAACCTGTAAGCTTAGTAAAAATAAATAAAATAAATTATTATTTAATTTTTATGGGGTTTTAAGTGAGTGTAATACAATATTTACATTTTGGTATTAGAGCATGGTTTAACAATGTAAAATTTAGGTTGATGTTTATTTTAAAACCCTCCTTTCACAAAGTCCTAAATCTCATCTTATGTTCATGTCAGATGAGGTTGGGAAAGGGTAAACATATGGATATATCATAGGATGTTGGGGCCCCTCCTCCTTAACAAACACCACACCATCTAGTAGACTATTTATGGTAGAATATTCATGCCCTGAAATAGATGATGTAGGTACATAATGATCAATTACTCATGGTTAGGGAGGACTCATAGAGACACTCCTTGGGCCCACCATAGGAGCCCACTTAGCCTAGTAAAATTTCATGTCATCTATTACAATAATGGGAAAAGAGAACTAATTTACCACATAAAAAGAGGCAAGATTAGCTATCATTTTAGATTTGATGAGACTTAAACCACCCACCTTTCATGGTGAGGGTAACCATTCTATTATGAAGGCATGGATTTTTAGTTGAAGCATTTGCTTTAGTTTGCAGGCCTATGAGGTAAGTAACAATGTCTAATTCTATATCCTCCTAATCAAAGATAAAATGAACATATGATAGAGGAAGGAGGAGTAAAATATTTGTTTAGATTGAGAGTTTGTTACCATGGATATTCATCACTAGTGGTTTTGTACTTGATACCTATTATATCACTTCATAAAAAAAAGGATTGAGGACATAAATAACCTTTGATAGGGTACTAATAGTGTGGCTTGAGATGAAATTTAATTCCTAGACTTGATTTACTATGTGGGGTTTATTCAAAATGAGAAATGTCAATTCTTATTAATCATAAAGGGATTAAATGTGGACATAGATGTAAAAGTTTATCATATCTAGTCTCCTCCAACCCTTACGGTTATTTTGAAGAAAACATATTTACATTAAAACTCTAGGAGGGTTGAGATAATTTGTGGGGATAATTATGAGATCATTGAGATTTCATATTATGAGGCACCTATCCCGCACCATAGGGTTGTCAAAGGCACTCTTAGTTCTCATCTAGTCCACAACATTGACAATGTCAGTCTTAGCAACACTGTCAATAGTAATACCATCACCTTCATTCACTTATGAGAGAGATAGAGGATAGCATGGCCAAGAACAAAGTAGATATAGGTTAATTGATAGAAAGTAGTAGGGGGAAACCATGTCTTAGCAATACTATATAAATAGGTCCATAATTTTTATATGATCATGTAAACATAGGTCATGACGGATGTATTGTAGCAAAGACAATATAAATGGAATATGTTTCTTATGTGGAGACCAATATCATTATGTACACGAGTGCCCACTTAGATTTTATTTCTATGGTTGGTAGAAGACCCCTATATCTAAGTAGACCACTAGAAATGTTGCACATGATCACCACATGATGCATAAGTGGATAATTAGTAGGTAGAGCACTAAACTACAACTGTTGAAACCCTAACTAGTATTTAAAGGATTTACATATCTATATTATTTTATT
>JARHVA010003036.1:82500-170000 GCA_037957365.1 Torreya grandis | reverse complement strand
TTTTTCTGATATATAAATGAAAATGAGGATCTACATATTTATGGATATATCTAGAATAATTAACTAATAAAAATAAAATAGCATCATTGGCCTAACCAATGATGTATAAAAAGTATTAATAAATAGAGTACTTCATCATCCATCCTGATGATTTCATCTAATGGGAAGCATAACTAAAATTCAATGACAAAGTTAGTGATGTCAAGGATGAATATCTGAATAAATGTTAGAGGAGAATAAACATGGAATGGGAATCTAACATGACAAATCATAATATGTTATAACATGGATGAAGGAACATAATGAGAATAATCACTAGGTAATCTCTAAAAAATAACCATGAACTAACCTAACATAGATCATACTAGCCTCTTCAAGATACATAATTAGGTAGATTGATGCACCCATCAAATTGGTAAGATAAATTACTAATACAATAAATATTTGGTTGAAAATTATTTTATATTTAAAAGTGAATCCAAATAAGGTTTAATTTTTATTCAAAAAATAACATAGTAATAGGTCATACACCATAGTACTTGGAAAATTGTGAATACACAAATTGAAAAACATTCTTCTAATTATGAATCGATTATTTAAAATTTGATATAAAGGATATGTCATAAATAATCAAAGGTAAAATGAAATCATAAAATAAGAGAAAAAAATGATATTCTTAAAGTGAAAATGTAAGTATAATTAAAAATAATAAAAAACTAGTGATAATCTTCAAGAAAATATTTTTTTAATAAAGTGTAGGTTTGATAATCAAATCCAAAAAAATGGTGTATGTGTATAAAAATATATTTGGCACAAAAAAAATTTCACCTATTTTATTATACCGAATTTCCATATTTCATATACTTTTCATCTATTTTTTTCATGTTTATAAGACTTCTTTAACCCCATATTTGTCTTCGTTTAGGCCATAAACCTTAAAAGGATATCTACACAATTAAAATAGTATTATTTGACATATTTTGACTAAATCTTATATGATAAAATGTTCCTCATTGATATTTGGACCTCTTTTATTATATATTAGTTTCATGCCTTAAGCTATTTAGTCCTATGGAAACCCCTACCATATGTTGGTTTATTTATTTTTCCTTTAAGGGTCCTTTTTCTTGATGCCACTAATATTTCACCTCTAACTTTGCCTACTTTCATATATAAACTTGGCCATATACCCTCTATATTTTACTGTTATTTCATGTCTATTCAAATTAACATATGATGTTTAGGAGAATCAATAGATTAAATAGAATTAGATTATCAATGTATAAACCTTAAACAAAACCAATATTGAATTACATTATTCCTCTTACTTCAATTTGACCTTCATTGACTCATATGTTGGTCCAAGATATTTACTATTCCATTTATTTACTGAATGGATTATCTATACACATTTCTCTTTAGCTTACTTAGGTGGGATAAAGAGTTTATGTGGGTGAGAGGGTGAGTTCCACCTAGAGTTACACTTGGAGTTCCACCAAGTGCCACTGTGATTTCTTCTATGAGTTACACTCAGTCACACCATGAGTTCCTCTATGATTTCACTACCCTTACTCCTTTATATTCCTCTTAACTAGATTATTATAACAGATCATAGAATTAGTAAACAATGTAGTTTAATATATCAGGCAATTGTTTCCATATGCTCTTACATATTTCTAAATAAAAGTAGAGTCATTGACAAAGACTTATTTTGTGCTCACTCTTCTAGAAGATCACCTATTGGCCAATTCTAACATGGTATTAGAGCTCTAGGTTCTTGTAATGACCATTAGTTTATCTATTTGTTTTTTATATTTATATTCATTCAAATTTATGAAGAGGAATTTGCATATTGTTAGTATTGGCATTTGCATGTATTTTTTATATTAATTGTATAAGCTTATTTTAGATTTAAGGGTTTGGACTCATTTTTAATTTCATTATTGAGATGTTCAATCCCATGAGTTCATTTATCCTTGAATCAAATCATGTAGGATATTTGTTATTTAATAGGTTATGTAGGATCCTTGCATTTAAATACCAACTTTTATTTTGTATTAAGGGTAAAACACAATTCACTAGTTTTCAAATAATGGTATTTTCTTCAAAATAAAATAGGTAATTTGTTTCCTTGAAAGGGTTTGTTCTTTAAGTCCATGACCTCATATTGCTCTTCACCTAAATGAAGTCCTGCATCGATTTACATTATTTTTATTACACGTAGACATGCATTCTATTTTTTTCTCTCTTCTATGGTGTGAACCACCTACTAATTTTCCATGACATCCACTCCACTAATGATCATGCTTCCTCTATTTGAGATTCTCTCTTCAAATTATATAGAGATACCACAAATAATAATTTATGAGTGTATTCTCTCTAAATATTTTTAGCATATAGGTATTTTAAGTCCATAATGGAGGTGCATAGATTAGATCAAAGGTGATGACCTACTCTTGCAATGCCACTTTGAATATTTGAGAGCCATTAAGGTCGATGCATAAGCATTGAGAAAGGACTTCACTAGTACCTTCTTCACATTTCTCCCTAGCCATGGCCACCTTAAATCTTGTGACTACCACAAGGCATCACCACCATTTCTTCTACCTACATACATTCAAATTTTTGTCACTTATATGGTCTCTTCCTTGCTATTTCAACTTGAAAATGCCTAATGATCTTGTGACAACCTCTATCTAAGATACTCTATCATAGATATAGTATATCTAAAACCTTAAAATGATATCTAAACACTTAAAATATTATTATTTGGCACCTTTTGAATAAATCTCATTTGATGAAATGTTCCTCATTGATATTTTGACCTCTTTGATTATATATTAGTTTCATGCCTTAAGCTATTTATTCCTAAGGAAACCCCTACCATATGTTGGTTTATTTGTTTTTCCTTTAAAGGTCCTTTTTCTTTATGACATTAATATTTGACCTCTAACCTTGCCTATTTTCATATCTAAACTTGCCCATATACCCTCCATATTTTAATATTATTACCTTTGTATTCAAATTAACTTAAGATGTTTAGGAGAATCATTATGTTAAATAGAATTAGAATATCAATGTATAAACCTTAAACCAAACCAAAATTGGATTAAATTATTTCTCCTACTTCAATTTGATCTTCATTTAATCATATGTTAGTTTAGGATATTTAATATTCCATTTATCTACTTAATGGATTATCTATACACATTTATCTTTAGCTTACTGAGGTGGGATTAAGAGGTTATGTGGGTGAGAGGTTCAGTTCCACCTAGAGTTACACATGGAGTTCAACCAATTGCCACTCTGAGTTCTTCTATGAGTTTCATAGTGAGTTACACTTAGTCACACCATGAGTTCTTATATGAGTTCACTCCCCCTACTCCTTTATAAACAACAAATCTAAATATAGTTTGAGTAAACTATTTGGGGGATGGGGCATGATGTCCATTAAGTATCCCAATAAGGAAGGGTATATGTATTAGGTCCCTCATGGCATCATAAATGAGATGTAAAAGTAACAATCAATATATAAATGTCATGCCCATGACACATGCATGGAAGCATACATACAAACACATAAGACATTCACTTGCAGAGCAACCTTTACATGATTATCACAACATTAGTGCCAAATGATTTGGTAAAACTTCCATTGATAATAACCAAAAAATATATTGAAGAAATACAATTTCACCCAAAGAACCTAGTCGTAAAAAACATTCTCTAGCATGCTTAAGAGTAATGTCTAATCAACCCTATCAAAGGCTTTAGAGAGGTCCAACCATATAAATATAACCAATATATTCTAATGTTACATAGATTATCTTAAGCTAATACCATCTCATCAAGTATTTGTCTACCAGCTACATACCCTCCTTGCTTAGGGGAAATAATTTTATGAAGGAATATAATCTATTAGCCAATTTTGGAGATTATTTTGTATAAAACATTATTGAGAGAAGTGGGATGAAAGCTAGAAATATTTTAAAACTATTGATCCTTTGGAACCAAAGTAATGAAGGTATTGTTGATTTACCTGAGAATAACTTTGGAGTTTGAATCAGGAATGAAAAAGGAGTCCATGGGATGCCAAAAATATACTTAAGATCTTACCATTGCTCAATAATTAAAGGACAAGAAAAGAAGAGATCATAAAAACTTTCCTCATGGTCTTACAAAGCTCACATCTATAGGGGCCATTAAAGTCCCTTTTCATAAACTGATCTCCCATAAGTAACCTGAAACATAGGAGAAGCCAAAGGAAAAATCTAACTTTAGGCCATAAATTGCTACGCCAAGTTGCTTTAAAATATACTTAAGAGGTTGATCTGAAGATTGATATTTAGATAATAATAGCCATTATCCACTATATAGTTTCCATTTATTTGGCCTCCCCAAGCTAGCAAGTTATCCTCATTAGAACAAGAAAGATCCATGTTTTTAAAAATTTGAAGAAGTGAGAATTTATAAGAAATTAAAATTGGCCAATATTTAAAATAAATCCACTCCCTTTGCAATGCTCGCTCTTTACTAGGCTTAGTAGAATATTTATCGATTATTATCCAACCTTTTTTATGCATTTGTTTTGTAAGAGTATGAAAGTGGAGATATTATTAAAAAATAAGGGGATGACCTAGAACAACTTATTCTTAATCATAAACTCACCAATTTTAAGAACTGCCAACACTAGAGAACCTTTCGAGGGAAAGGAAAAACAAACTATTTGATCGAGTACCTTATTTTTTTGCATATTTGACTCTCAAAGTTTGAATTCAAATTTATGGAGGAGAATAAATAAGATGCCAAAAAATGTTAACTACAACTAGACCATTTAGGTGAGTGAAGAAAAAATCCAAACCCCCTTGATGTTTGGAGAGACAAATCATGGTCTATTTCACCAGAGACAATTTTTTAATAAGTTTAGGTCCTAAATTACCAATCTTTCCTATGAGCCTCTAGGTCTTTAGCAGTTCAATTTGAGCATATGCTTGGTTTCTATAGACTTGTATTTGTATTATTGTTAAACTTTATTAATAATGAAAGTTTTGTGCAAAGATTTTATGGATTAATGACTTATTTTAGAATATGTATGTTGACATATCATGAACTTCTAATTGAATACTTCTATGGCATGTCTATAGCTAATTAACATCTCCATGCCCAAGATATGAAATGTTTTAGGTATGGTTAAGACCTTGTGCTCCACAATGATACAAATGGCTAAGAGCAAATCTATGCCTAAGACCCTCAAATAGATCCCCAATTTCCACTTAAGAACCTGAATGTTATTAAGACAAGGTTCTCCAAAGGATTCTTCTGATGAATATGCAATCATAATTATAGTAACCAAGCCTTTGAGGAATAGAGTTGTGACATGGAACATCGATCCCAACATAGACCCTAGTCCCTTCTCCACTACACTTCAGGTTAGTTCAAAGGATTACTCCTTATTTAAATTGATTCCAATGTAGTTGATTGTTAAATGTTTAGTGCCATAGGAATAATAAAGGCTTGTGCCCTATTGGAACAAGCCTAAATCTGACCTGGACAACTATATAACCGCATGACTAGGCCCATGATCGAAACACCTACTTTCCTACAACTCTAATCTAAGGTTTGTAAGGGTTTATTTATATGGTAATATTTAGGTTTAAAAAAATAAGGAAACATTCAACCCAAACAAAATATTAACAAGAATAATTTAATTTAAAAAATCTGTAAAATAACATACCAATGAAATATATCAACCAATGTAAATAGAGAAATAGTATAATGTTGTGGATACTTAAATCTTATTGACATGTTAATAGATATATCTTCTCCTTCAATCGAGTGGATCATTTTGATGGATTTTTCATAAAAAATGCAAGATGGAAAGAAGAATGCCTAGATATATTTAGCTAGACACACCAAACACTATGTGCATTTTTTTGTTTCATACTATCTTATTGTTATCATTAAAGATAATTTTAAAAACTACAGTTTGTCATTTAAAATGTACTAAGACCTAATTCCTCTTGTTATTAAAAAGTTTAATTATAGTACATGATTTGAATGGCTTTGATTTTTTTCTTATAATAAATTAAAATGGGGATCTACATATATATGGATATAACCAAAATAATTAACTAATCAAAAGACAATAACATCATTATCTTTACTAATGATTTATAAAATGTATTATTAGATATATTACTTCATCATCTAACCTAATGATTTCATCCAACGAGAAGCATAAATAAAATTCAATGACAAAGTTAATGATGTCAAGGATGAATATGTGAACAAATGTTAGATGAGAATAAATAGGGAATGAGACTCTAAGATGACAAATAATAATATTTTATGGCATGGATAAAGACACATAACAAAAATGATCACTAGGTAATCTCTAAAAAATCTCCATGAATTAACCTGACATATGTCATACTAGCCTCCTCAAGATGCACAGTTAGGTAGATTGGTGCACCCATTAGGCTGGTATGATAAATTATTAATAAGGAAAATATGTTGTAGATAAATATGGTATGTAAAATTATTAATTTGGTTGTAAAATATTTTATATCTAAAAGTGAGTCCAAATAAGGTTGATTTTTTATTTGACATAGTGCATAGTAATAGGTCATACAACATACTACTTAGAAGACTGTGAATACACAAATTGAAAAACTTTCTTCCAATTGTGAATCAATTAAATAAAATTTGATATGAAGGATATGTCATAACTAATCAAAGGGAAAATTAAATCATAAAATCAGAGTAAAAATAATATTCTTAAAGTGAAGATGTAAGTATAATTAAATAGAACCAAAAATTAAGGATAATATTCAAGAAAATAGTTTGTTAATAAAGTGTAGGTTTGATAGTCAAATCATAAAAATTGGTGTATGTTTATACTCCTAAATTTGGTACAAAACCATTTTCACTAATTTATTATACCCAATTTCCATTTTTTTCTTTTTTTAGGCCTTAAACCTTAAAAGGATATCTAAACACTTAAAATAGTATTTTTTGCACCTTTTGACTAAATATCATATGATGAAATGTTACTCATTGATTTTTTGGTCTCTTTTATTATATATTAGTTTCATACCTTAAGCCATTTAATCCTAAATAAATCTGTACCATATGTTGGTTTATTTATTTTTCCTTTAAGGGTCCTTTATCTTGATACCACTAATATTTCACCTTTAACCTTGCCTATTTTCATTTCAAAACTTGACCATATACCCACCATATTTTACTATTATTCCATATGTATTCAAATTGACATAAGATGTTTAGGAGAATAAATTGATTAAATAGAATTAGGATATCAATGTATAAACCTAAAGCAAAACCAACATTGAATTACTTTATTCCTCCTACTTTAATTTGACCTTCATTGACTTATATGATGGTGTTGGATATTTAATATTCTATTTATTTACTAAGCGGACTGTCCATACCATTTATCTTTAGATTACTTAGGTGGGATAAAGAGGTTATGTGGGTGAGTGGGTGAGTTCCACCAATAGTTACACATGGAGTTCAACCAAGTGCAACTACGAGTTATTCTATGAGTTCCACTATGAGTTACACTTAGTCACACCATGAGTTCCTCTATGAGTTCACTCCCCTTAATCCTTTATATTCCTCTTAACTAGGTTATTCTAATAGAGCATACAATTAGTAAGCAATGTAGTTTAATATATCAAGTAATTGATTCCACATCCTCTTACATATTTCTAAATAAAAGTACGGTCATTGTTAAAGAATTCTTGTGTGCCCATTCTACCAGAAGATCACCTATTGGCCAATTATAACATGGTATCAGAGCTCTAGGCTCTTGAAATGAAAATTAGTTTATCTATTTGATTTGTATATTTATATTCATTCATATTTATGAAGAGGAATTTGCATATTGTCGGCATTGGAATTTGCATGCATTTTTAATATTAATTGCATAAGTTTCTTTTATATCCAAGGGTTTGGATTCATTGTTAATTTTATTATTGAGACATAAAAGACCACGAGTGCATTTATCCTTAAATCAAATCATGTGGGATATCTCTTATCTAATGGGTTATGTAGGCTCATTGCATTCAAATACCAACTTTTAATTTGTATTAAGGGTAAAACACAATTCGCTAGTTTTCAAATAAGGGTATTTGTTTCAAGATAAAATAAGTAATTTGTATCCTTGAAAGGGTTTGTTCTTTAAGTCCATGACCTCATATGAATCTCAACCTAAATGAAGCCCTATATCGATCTACATTATTTTTATTACACGTAGACCTGCATTCTAGTTTTTTTTTCTCTTCTACAATGTGAACCACCTGATAATTTTTTATGACATCCACTCCATTGATTATCATGATTCCTCTATTTAACATTATCTCTTCAAATTATATAGAGATACCATAAATGACAATTTATGAGTGTATTCTCTGTAAATAGTTTTAGCATAGAGGTGTTTAGAGTCCATAATGGAGGTGCATAGATTAGATCATAGGTGACGACCTACTCTTGGAATGCCATTTGGAAGATTTAAGAGGCATTAAGGTGGATGTGTAAGCATTGAGAAAGGACTTCACTAGCACCTTCTTCACATTTCTCCCTAGCCATGGCCACGTTAAATATTTTGACTTCCATAAGGAATCACAAACATTTATTCTACATACATAGACTTAAATTTGTGTCACTTATATGGTCTTTTCCTTTCCATTTCAACTTGCAAACATCTAATGATCTTGTGACAGCCTCTATCTAGGATCCTCTAGCACAGATATTGTATTTTATGGCTTCCATTTGGAGTTATTTCATATGCATGCATATTTCCAATGAGCTCCTCTCTTCTAGATTAAGATGGCTTTTATTCCCTTTTAATGTCATCTTAAACAAATATACAAAACATTGTATATAGATTATGGTGACCCAAGTTTCTTCTGAGTCTCTCCCATGGTAGTGCACAAAGATACTGAGTTATAGATCATGGAATCACATTATCTCTTGTTAGTTAATACCTAAAATCCCTTAGAGGGATATGATCCTTTATGATCTTTGTTGAAGTAAAACCCTTAAATGTTTTCCATATAATTTTTTTTAAACCATGATTTTTTCATATTTATTTAAATTCTTTATTATTATTTGTATGTCAATAAAAAACTAATATATTTTTTTTATATATTTATAAAATAGATTTAAATTTTTAATTAAAACACTTTCAATATAAGCCTTTTCATGTAAAGAGAACATAGGAGTGTTTGGGCAAGTTCTTTTTTAAATTTAGTTGTTGTGAGAAGGTCCATGATTTTGTGCCAATTAAAATTAGTGGATATAAGATACCTTACCTCTTGTTTGGTTAATATTTTAAGTGCAAGGATATTAACTGGGTCATTAATGACATGAAATATTATTAGCCATAATGTTTACTTGATAACTCAGATTTTAGTGTCTCTTTTTATAAAAGTGATTTACTTTTCATTCCTTTTCCATCAATCCTATTTTTATTATAAATTCATAAAACTTATAAAGTGATATATTTAGGTGGTTTGCCTCTACTATGGCCCTTACAACTTTTTGCATTGTACTTCATGTAGTAATTGCTTACACATGGATGCAATTTTAGTTCTATCCAACATGCCCATTTTGAGAAAGCATTATCCCTAGTCACTCTAGTATGAATTCTTCATTTGGACTCATCCTCGACTATGACCAATGTTTTATTCATGAGTGTGCTTCAAGGGTTCATTAAAATTTATACCATGCAGTCTTGCACATGTTTTTTTTAATCTTATCTCAGTCATATTGACTCCACTTAAGAGACTACAGAGGTGGAAGATTGAGTCCAGATTAGTGGTCCTTCTTGGGAAGACCAATTATTCTTCATAACATGTGTACATGGAACATTCACTCACAGATCAAGACCTTATTCGTTTGTTATATGGATGGATTCTTATTTTTATTGACCCAAATCAATATAATAATTCGGCCAATGTTTATGAATGTCTATGGTCACTTATTGATACATGTTGGATGGGATCTACATAACCTTGTAAAGTACATAGAGTGTCCCTTCACTATTTTGAGCACTCTTTAGAGTCTTTTCGAGGATCCTACTATGACCTACATCACACTTAATCCTCCTCTTCTTATTGTCTCTTTTAAGACTATTGTATTCTCTACTCATACTTTTATTTCTTGTAATTATACATACATGGTGGATAGAGCTCTTCCTTCTATTGAACCCACAATACACATTGAGATTCTACCATACCTTAGTTGTCTCAATGAAGATTTTATATCCTTTCTTGTGTAGAGTGTTACTATTTTAGAGCCTTCATAGACTTAAATTTTGAAAAAGTTTACTAATTCTATTGAGAATATACATATTGAGAGTCTCGCTAACTCATATGTTCCTATGAACATTCAGATTGCATATCTAAGTGTTTTATTTGTAGATCAATCATAAGATTCAATAGTTTTTTGGCCTTGATCTCTTCTTCCCATGGATATTATTTTAGAGAATGTTCAATGGCATTCTTCTTCTTTAGATCTAGTGAGGGTACTAATAGACCCTCCTGTTCTTTCCCCTTCATTGTAAGATTCTTTGTTGCCATACTCTATGGTTATGATAATGATTCAAAATCATATTCTTGCACATTTGAGCAATACTAGGGAGATATTTGATTACTTTCCATATTTCTACATTCCTATCTGCATTCTACTTTAGTGGGAATTCAACAGTTTCATAGCTCATGATTTCTTTCTTTTGAAAGGAAAAGACAACATTTCTTTTAGAGGGACCTAATACAACATTCAACATGCGACATTTCATGCTTAAACATTTACCTAAACAAAGTATGAAGAGATACTTGGGTACCTCATTAAGCCTCGTTGGTGGGACCTAATTTTCCTACCCACCTAAGCTATGCTTAAACATAAGATGTTTAGGAGAATCAATAAATTAAATATAATTACAATATCAATTTATAAATCTAAAGCAAATCCAACACAAAATTAATTTATTCTTCCTACTTCAATTTGACCTTCATTGACTCATATCTTAAATAATTTTAAAATGAATTTTATATCATGGTCTCTCGTTAAATTCCATTTTATAAAATTAATGTTTTAGGTGAATTTAACTATGTCATCACTTATAAGGAAGATACATTAAAAAATATTTATTGATATATTACATTTACAATCTCTCTAAATTATGTAGATGTATGGTTATAACATGTGGGATACGTATATTGTAATGTCACTTCAGTAGTTTATTGATTCCCTAACCCATAGTTTTTTAGTGTCATGATAGTTTAAACAGAACTAATAGTAAACTCAATACATTTTACCCAAAAAATAAGGAATAATAGATATAATAAAATCATAAAATAGGAGATGAATTAAAGACAGGAAAATTAGTTTTCTTAACCTTGCCTATATTATATTCGATAGAATAGAGATAGACATGGAAACTTTGATATAAAGAGTCAAATATTTCCAAGTCAAAAATTAATATTGTAGGCAACTATCTAAGAGGATATGGTAGTCAATATGATTTCAAATAAAATCATATTTAGCCCAGACAATCATCATTCTAGGCCCAAACTTCAATAATCTAAAAAAAAAAAAAGCCAATTTTGATCATTTTTTATCTCTTCATACTTACTTTTCATAGTTTATTTAATTATCACATTGTCTTGTTACTATTATTACCCAAATGGGTGGATTTAAATTATCTAATTTCATAGACATACTATTATATCCATTTATTGTAATAGTTTATTAAATATTTTGTATAAAATAATTATTAGGATAAATGTAAATGGTGAAACTCAAATATTTTGAACAATCAACCTATGATTGTTTAAAATATCATTTCTATTGAATGATTATGATTTCGTTTTTCCATTTTAAATATCATCATTATTGGATTTATACAACCTTCCCATCCATAGGGTTCTCAAACCTATGTGTTCTAATTTGTTTATTTTTCATTGCGATTTACTTTAGTGAAATTGTTTACAATAATATGTCTTTCTTGGATGCTAAATTTAAAATTCTAAAATTTTCAGAGGATAAAGAAATTAGTGATCATATCTAAAAAAAATTCACATATAATGTTATTAAAAAATCTAATTTCATTTATGAAATAACACATATAGCCAATGAGATTGTCAATGCAAATGTTTCTCATGTAGACACTCCTAGGATTTTTACTTTTATTCCTACATTTTATATACTTTGTGGTGAATGTTTGAATCCTACTCCCATAAAAAATACTCTATAGATGGCGCATCTAAATGTTAAGACTCAACATTTGAATAAACCTATCAAGAACAAAATAATCACTATATATGAGATATTGAATTTGATGGATGCCATATGTAGTTTTTATAAATAAATGTTTATTTTTAACATGGAATGAGGAATATTTAAGGGCAGTATGAACAACAATAAGATACAAAATATCACTATAAGCAAAATTTTCATTCTTTTTCTACATATTATTTTGGTTCTAAAGTAGGAATTATTTGATGGCCATGGTGATCCTCAAGTACATTTATATTAAAAACTAAGTTTTCCTTTTGATGTTGAGGACTGTCATTTGATGATGCTTTAGTTATTTTCTATATCTTTTATTTTTGATGCCTTAATTTTCTATTATTTACCTAGTGGTTCCTTAGATTTAATTTCATGTTTATAAAATGTCTTTGTACATAAATAAATTAACAATAGTCAATTGATATCTCCATTTTAAATAATGAAGCATCTTAAATAGGGTCCCAATAATAAAAGGCAAGATTACATCCTCAAATTTCATTTTCTTATAAGTTTAATAATTTATAAACAATGTATTATGCAAATAAAACATTTGTTTATCAGTATTAGATCATAAAACCTATTAAGGACAAGTTGCATAAGAAAACATGCAAATCACTAATTTATCTTGCACATAGACCCATTTATCTATACAATGAATTACTAATCAAACCAAAAATATAAATATCAGATACTCAATAAAATAAAAAAATCTATTACTCATAAGTCAACCACCATTACATATACTACTCAAGTAATAGTAAAAACCCCATTTAAATAAATTGACACCATTCCATAAAAATTGCCATATGTTTTAAAGAAGCAACACACTATAGTAAATGAGTTAGGGAAAAAAGTAGTATCAATTTCCTTCAATATGAAATGTATTTTCAAAGCTTAGTAAAATTTTACAAAGATTAATACTTTTATTCATATAGTGTGAAAAGGGGACATTAAAAAAAAAAGATGGATTGATTTAAGAAACAAGATTCAAGAGCGACTTGGCCAAGGCAAAATTTGGATTGAATGATAAAAATTCCAACAAAAGGGAACCATTTACTTTATGAAATTCAGCCTCTTAAATATATTTCAAAGTATACAAACTTTAAGACTAAATATTAATATAAATACAACTAAATATTGATGATGATGATTTATTTTATTATGAAACATATTTGGGTGATTCTAATGATCCCCATTATCTGGTTTAATGCCTCAGAAGGTGTAACATGGGATATAATTCATACATCTAATAAACTTTTTCTTGTATTATAATTTTTATTTCTTTGATTTTCATTAATTGTGAGCACTCTATTTTCTTCATTTTGAATTATAATTTGTGGGAAAGCCCATGAATTCTTTGAGAAAAGAATTTTAAGTGTTGTTTGTAGATTGAAAGTTTTTAAATTTTTATTAATTGTGTTTACTTTTTCATTTATAATAGAATGAAATGAATGAGTTGTGTGTTTTGAATTTGAAATTTGTAATTGAAATATTACTCAAAGTCTTATACCTTAAATGTATTTATCTAAGAAGGATAAACTAGTTTGAATACTCCTTGACTTATGTTATTATTTGTATGATGATCTGTTATGAATGGATTCTATATGATAAATCTATTTTGTGGAAAGGAACATATATGTTTAAATTTATTTAATGAAAAGTTACAAAATGAAATCATTGTTCCTAAAATATTAAATGAATTATTGATATTATTCATTATGAGATTAATGCCATGAAGCTTAAAGGGCTTTGATAAATAGAAAAGTGTTAAATATTTTTATTAAATCATTAACTTTAACACAAGGAATAATAAGATCCATGTATCACTTGATCATTAATGTGTGAGTAAAAGGGTGTTATTATTATTCACCTTTATTGAGTTCATTATATAAGTTTCTAGGTGATGTTTTGGGATTGAGTCATTCTTTTTGTTCCCTTATTATTTTGATTAGTTATGTATACCCTGTGTGTGTGCAAAATGTGATTTTTTAAAAAAAAATAACACAATCGAATAGAAATACTCCTGGAAAAAGTGATATTATTAAATGAATAAATAAACCTTTATTAAAAAAATGAATAACATAAAAATTCACTCTAAGATACATATTTACACTTAGAATATGGGAATAAGGAAACTATATTTTTTTTACAAATTACAAATAATGCAGTTAAAAAAGAAATAGTAAATAAATAAATAAATGTTAATTTGATTACTGTAATTTAACGTTATGCCATTAGTGCTATTTTGAGCTTCATGTTGTAGTACAAGATCATGATTACAACACCACAAGATCTTGAATATATTTATGGATGAATACCCTACATGGGAAACTTCAAGTTTCTAAGCTATTAGGTTGTATAGTTACAAACACATCCGATTGGATCCATGTGCTTAATAATATTAAATGTTTTATATGCTTTAAAATATCAATTTCCTTATTATTACCATCTGGTTGTGATACTAAACAAAAATAATTGTATTAAACTTATGAAATAAAAATCATCAAGAATTTTTTGATACATTTATACTAAATAATAACTAATACTCATAGACAAGTTCTACATATATGAATGTATACAACTAGGCTTTAGAACATCATATAAAATTTATAGTAATTTATTTGAAACTATACAATAAAATAAATGAAAAGGTTTTATCGCTCATGGTACATAATCCCATCTATATAATGGCAAAAACCCATTACAATTGGTATTGATAAATATTAAAAAAATATAAAACTTTAAACAATACAAACATATTCATATAATTATATGAATAAGAATGAGAATAATATTGTTATTTAGACAAAGATCTCTTTTCCAGATGCACCTAAAAGGTTAGATGCACTGAGTGAGTTAGTGGAATAATTGGGAGAATTGCATCTTCTCATTTTAGGATTTATGTTGAGATAATCCTAGGAATGAGCTATATGTATGTAGCTCCATTAGATATCCTGTTTGGAATAGATCTTCAAGAGATGTAATGCTATCACTAGAGTTGCAATACTAATTTTCTCTCTAGCTTACATAAATTTTACACTTTTATTCAGGCCTATTGTGACACATTCAATTTAAGATCCCTACTTGGCTTCACTTCACTATTTCAAAAGCAAATAAAATTTCACTTGTTCACAAATATATATCAAAACAGAGAGAGGGTAGAGAAAAAAAAAAGTCTTATGAATAAATGGGAATATAAATTCTTCCAAGACCAAAAGGTGCCTAGTTACAGTTGCACCATCACATGCTAAGTTTTGCCATGGTTCGGTATTCAGTCACAAATAGAGAGAGTCTAAGGAGAAATGGAAATTTCTCAATTATATGACTCATTTGATGAAGGAACTATAAAATGTCTATAGTTAGCCACACAAAGATCCTTACAGACTTAAATTAAATTGGGAGGAGTCAAAGAACCTAAATAAAATAACTAGATCACATCCAAATTAATGTATAAACTCTATATAAAAGCAAAAGTTATAGTCTTATAACACTAGTATTAATATGTTAAGTCAAAACAAACTAGGAGATGTTCAAAGCAACCAGATACATTTACCCATAAAATCTTTTTTTGAATTATATTGATAGTGTTTATTTGCAAATAGAGTCAACCCTTATAACATATTAAGAAGTAATGTATTTAGAAGTGAGATACGGGTCTTGCCTTAGAGAGGCATGAGATCCCACTCTTAGCCATAATTGATGGAAATGGTAAAACATAATTATGTTATAAAATTCATCATTCTATGACAAATAAGACATAATGGAAATTCATGAGACACTATGGAGCATTGAGGAGAATTTTGATGTAGACCACATCCTAATATTTCTATTAAGATTTGTTTAAATGCCAATGATTAGTCGATGAGGTTGAACCTTTGAAAGTCAACAAAAGACACATGGATGATCATCTTTGTTAGAGCTGTTATGTATAGGCAGCACATGTTGAACACACACATCTTTTATCTTTATGGCACTATGAAAGGTCAAGGGGCTGGCCACATATCACTTTGTCAATATATTTGATTGCCCATCCCCTTTTTTAAAAATGACAAATTTATGGCTATAATGCATTGGGGTCCATCTTTTTGTCACACGTATCCTAGTTGAGCTTCTTGGCATTGCAACACTTGTCCATTTTTTACTCAATGAAGACATGTGGACCTTGTCTTTAGCTCAAGGATTGAAATTGATTCAGATGCTAAGTCATCCTTAAAATGGAAGATATACCTATATAGTCCCCCTGAACCCATCCTTCTATCTTTTACTTTTTTTATCTAGAAAGAGAAACACAATGTCATTGATTTTGACCTCTTAATAGCTTTGCTAAGCCATATGCTTTGCCATGTATTTAATTTTTGTAGATCTAGGCCTTACTTTCTGAGTCTTTGGCCTTTTAACTAGGAATTAGTGAATACACATGTGGCTTGATCCATTTATTTCACTTGGTTATTGAGTTTCAGTGTATGGGCCATTGGAACTTTGGTTGTGGATGAGTAAGATCATGCCATGTGGAATGATCTGACTTATCTAGAGGGTATGTATTTCCATAAGCAAGCAGTGTGACGTTATGAATTTGATGACCCTCGCTTGTTTGGATGCTCGTTGGCCTTTGGAATATCTCCTTGCTCTTATTAGTCGTGGATGAGTGAGATTGTACCATGTGCCACAATCTCGATTATTTGGATGATTAAAAAATCTAAAGACTTATATCTCTATCTGCAAGCTCTTGGTAAACAAGATCGTCCCAAGAAACACAATCTCATTTATCTGAAGGTCTTCAGTGTTCGAAACTTGAACCTACTCATTTACTTCGAAAAGCTTTTTATATTTCTTAATATAATATATGATATAAATCCTTTTATTCCTAAAAGTAAGATCCCCTTTACCCTATTTTTAATCTATCAATAACAATAATATCAACAATAATATCATGTTGATAGGAGAATCAATCATTGAAGCTAATGATAAAATTGGATAAAGTGGCGCCCAGGGTTCGCATCCTTAGTCGTACTTATAAAGTAAGTACGCACTATATGTGGAGAAAGAAAAGAATCTTGCGGAGAAGTATATTAATCATGCTGTGAATAGTACAACCCCAAATATTCGTTAAAGGTATTCAATGTAATGCACGTAATTACATCTCGCCAACCGACTGGATGAAACCAAACAGAACTCAACTTCGGTAGAATCAAACGTGATACCCAACTTTAAAAATAACGCTCGTGCTTTTATATTCCTCCCCATTTAACACAACCCACTTTATAGAATAGAAATATTGAGTTAATAAGTGAAGTGAAGCGAAGCGAAGCAATGGTGAATAACACTGAGAATGGTGAGGGGCAAGTGCAAGTGCAAATGAGGAACTTCTGCATTGCCGACGTGGATGACTTCTGCGAATGGCCGAGCAATGAACAAGTGACGCGGTTCATGACGCGGGAGACATTCAAATCCAAACAGCAGGCAACAGAGTATGTTGCCAGGGTGGCGATTCCCCATCCGCGGATGAAAGCCATATGCATAAATGGATGTAATAAGGCCATCGGACACATTATGCTGAAGCAAGGAACCGGCACTCACAGCTGCCGGGTTGAGATGGCGTACGCCATCTCCAGAAAATACTGGAAAATCGGTTTCACCACTCGAGCTGTCGTAGCTGCGGTGAAGATGGGGTTGAGAGAGTTGCAGGGAATACAGAGAATAGAAGCTCTTGTTCTCCCTGACAACGTGGCATTCGCAAGAGTGCTGGAAAAGGCGGGGTTTAAGAAGGAACCGTTCCTGCCTAACTACGTCCATTTCAAGGGGAGACTTCGAGACTGCTTACTCTATTGCTATGTCCCGTTCTGATCTACAGGCTAATATAATCCTGCCTGTTATTTATGTTTGTACTTGTTTCACGTATGCATTCGCCTTCCCATTCCACTCACATGTCATTTTTATTATTGACATAAGCTACAAATCGTAGCTATTTCTCAATGGCATTAACATATATATATATATATATATATATATATATATATATATATATATTTTTGTGTGTGTATGTGTGTATATATATATATGTATATATATGTGTATATATGTGTGTACATATATATGTATATATGTGTGTGTATGTGTGTGTGTGTGATTTTTAAAATATATATAATATATGAGGAATTTTAATTGAGGATTTAGAATTTAAAAATAATAATGGGGGAATGAAATTAAATATACATTTGTATGTAAAATGAGTTTATACACAAAGGATGGGACTTCAACATTTGACTCTCCCTCGATATCTTCCTTCCACACTATCTTCCATCCTACAAAATTAAAATAAAACAAGAAATGAGATTAAGAGTTATAAAATGACTTTAATTTCATTGACATAAAAAATTAGGTAAACATTTTTCTGAGACCCTATATCCTACAAATTAAGAGATTTTTATCCAAAGGTGGTCACCGAATCTACCATTTTCAAGTGAAAACACACCTTTTTACTTAGAATATTTTTTAATTAAACAATGTAACTTTAAAAGAATTTTTTCTAGACATTTTATAAAAAAAAACTCATCACCTACACCCTTCAAAGTGTGACATTTATTTTTCCAATGAATAAATTTAGAACCAAAGTATTTTTATATAATTATATTTGAATATTCAATAACATATTAAATAATAAATTAGGAAAAAAGTAATAGGATAATCAACAGACTAATTAAATAATTTTTTTTTTAAATTTTTTATGAAACTATAGTGGTTTGAACATTCCTATTTTGACCCATTAGCCTATAAGATTTTTTAAAAATAAATAAAATAAATTATTATTTCATTTATATGGGGTTTTTAGTGTGTGTATTATAAGATTTACATTTTGGTATTAGATGATGTATCAACGCTATGAAATTTGGGTTGATGTTTTTTTAAACCCCTCCTTTCGTAAACTCCTATTGCTCATCCTGTGCTCATGGGGGATGAGGCTAGGAAAGGGTAAACATATGGATATAGTATCGGATGTTGGGCCCCCTCCTCATAAACAAACACCACACCATCCAGTAGACTCTTTATGATAGATTATTCATGCCCTTCAATAGATGATGCAGGTACTTAAAGATAAATTACTAGTGGTTATGAAGGACTTGTAAATACACTCCCTAGTCTCACCATAGGCACCCATTCAACCTATTTAAATGTCATATCATCCATTACAATAATGGGAAAATTGAGCTACATTACCACATAGAGAGAGGAAAGATTAGTTATCATTTCAGATTTGATGAGACTTCAACCACCCACCTTTGAAGGAGAGGGTGATCATTCTTCTATGAAGGTATGGATTTTTAGTTGAGACATTGCTTTAGTTTGTAGGCCTATGAGGTAAGTAACAATGCCTAATTATATATCCTTCTTCTCAAAGATAAAATGAGCATATTGTAGAGTAATGAGGAGTAAAATATCTATTTTTATTGATAGATTATTACCCTGGATCTTCTTGAGTAGTGGTTTTATACTCTATACCTATTAGATCACCTCCAAATAAATAATATTGAGAAATTACACAACCTTCGATAGCGTACTAGTATTGTGACTTGAGATGAAAGTTAATTCCTAGAATTGATTTATTGTGCGAGGTTTTTCAAAGTGAGAAAATCCAATTCTTATTAATCATCACGAGATTGAATGTGGATACAAATGTATATTTTTATCTTATCTAGACTCCTCCAACCCTTATGGTTACTATGAAGAAACCATATTTAGTAGAGTAAAATTAAGGAAAACTCTAGGAGGGTTAAGATAATTTATGTAGATAATTTTGAGATCATTGATATTTCATATTATGAGGCACCTATCCCAAACCATGGAATGGTTAGAGGCACTATTAGTTATCATCTAGTCCTCCACAACATTGACATTGGTAATCTTAGAAACACTCTCAATAGTAATGCCATCGCACTTGATTGGATTATAATAAAGATAGAGGATAGGGTGGCTAAGAAGAGAGTAGAGATAGGATAATAGAAAAAAAGTTGTAGAAGGAATCGAAGTCATAGTTGTCCTATATAAATAGGCTCATAGTTTTACATGATCATGTTATCATAGGTCATGAGGGATGCAATGTATCAAACATAATACAAAGGGGATATGTTTCTTATGTGGAGACTAATATGATTATGCACAAGAGTGCTCACTTAGAATTTTTTTAGTGGTCAGTAGAAGACCCCTATATCTATGTAGACCACTAGGAATGTCATACATGCTCACCACATGTACATGCATAAGTGGATAATCAGTAGTTAGAGCACCAAAATATAATTATTGAGATCATAACTAATATTTGAGGATTTGTATATCTTTATTATTTTTATTCAGGTACTTCTAATTCTTTTATTACACTTTGCCTTATATTTATTTATGTATTGCTAGAATCTAAGTAGGGTGATAGATGAGATGTTGAGTTAGATTATATGGCCAAGATTTTAGTATAATATTTTATAAATGGTTTTGTTATGTATTTGGTAATTTTATCCACTACTCTCAATATTTATGACATACCCTTGGGTTAGAATGATATTTTTATGTATGGATTGGCTTGGGGTTCATCGAGCTAAGGTGGATTGTTTCATTGAGAATATCACTTGGCATGATGAACTTAGGAGCTAGGAAATTATCTAATGGATTCATAGGTCCAGATCCCTTCATGTGATTTTTAATTATAGCTTAAGTAGAGTGTAAAAAATGTTTGTTAGATGTTTGTGATCAATTTTATTAATAGATCAGACTATGAGAGTTTATGGGTGACACTTAATGATGATTTTATGCTATAGGATTTTTCAAATGTGTTTTATAATGAGTTTCCTAAACTACCTTCTTTGAGGGAGGTATATTTTAGGATTGATCTTGTGCCTAGAGTGTTATATCTATGAATCACTATAAGATAACCAGATCTAATATTTTCTAGATCATGATAAATCTAGAGGAAATTTTGGATATGGGCCTCATTCATTTGAGTTTTTTTAATTTGGGAGGACCCATGACCTTTGTGGAAAATAAAATGGTTCTCTTAAATTTTTATTTGAATACCAAAGATAAACAAGGTGACATTGATGATATATTTGACAAGATGAGAGGGGTTTGTGTTTTTTCCAAAATAGATCTTAAGTCTGGGTAACATTTGTTGAGGATATAAAAATTAGATTTTCATTATACCTCCCTCAAGACACACTATCAGCGTTATAGAATGTTTACAAATCATCCATGATATCTTCATGGAATTGGTGAAAGTTGTCATGATAAAATGAAGGAATATATTTTCCATGTGAAAGTAGTTTTTGTGTAAAAGGTAAAGGCAAAGGACTTTTATCTTCTTTAATATGGAGAAAATAATTTTTTGAAATTGTGGGAGCATAGACCTTGTTAGAGTACTAACAACAAACACCATTTAACACATTTGTTTTTTTTGCTTTATCACTTATGGGAATGCAAGAGTAATTAATTTGTATTTATTTTTTAAGGGAGAGTTGGATAGTTTCATATTAATATTCATCAAATAAATCAATATAATCGATGATGAGAGAGATAAAGAACACAAGGATTAGGACAAGGAAGAGAATAAACATCTAAAATATAATGCATATGCTAGAATGATAGTTAAAGTTCATGTTGACAAATGTTTAACCCTAAATTAGATAAGGATATTATATATATATATATATATATATATATATATATATATATATATATATATATATATATATATATATATATATATATATATATATATATATATATCTATTAAAAATATAGTAATTAATAAACACATGGGTGATAAAAAATATATATCAGGTTATTTAATTATAAATCTTGGATAGAACATATACTGTACTTATTATACTAAGATATGTTAAAAATAGAAAATACAATTATGCCATATGTGAGAAAGATAAAAAAGATAATTATTTGGTTGTAATTCTAATACAAATTTGGATCTATAGATTGTTGAAATTCAACTGGAAGAATGTTATAGTAGAGTCATCAAATTTTCTATTACTTTTCTCTGTAGTTGTATGCACTTAAATTAACTTGGGATAGTTGCATTGATTCTAGTGTCTCCTTTAAGAATACAGATCTGGTAATAAATATCTATTAGAAGAAACTAAAACCATGTAGATTAATTAATATTATTGATTTTCTTCACTTGGGTAAATTTAGATCTAGGTCATGGACTATCCTTCCTTGTCAAATAAAAAAGCTTTATTTTCTAATCTTTATATTGGTTGTGGTAATGGGCTAATGAGAACATAGTGTTGAGATACTCCAAATGCCCCTCTATCAGTTAACACTACCTACATATCCAATGCTTTGAATAGGTCCTTATACTTATTTATTTATCCTGTACATGTTGTATTATGTGTGAATCATGCAATATGTGGAAACCAAGTATAAAAGCGACTTAGATTGTAACCTTGACAATTGGGTTCTTCAGTTGATCCTTTAGTAATTCAAGCCTGTATATGTATGTTCCTATGAGTGATATTTACTCATTTGAATGATTAATAGAATGTTTTTGATATGTTTCCTTGGTCTATACTAGGTGGCTACTGAATTAGCATTTTTCTTGTATTTATACCAATATCTTTTGAGAATATATCAAATAATATCACTTATGTTCACTATCAAGATATGTTTCAATTTCAAATTAGATGAATTTAGGTCCCTATACACTTGTGTCAGAGTAGGACACCTATGTTGACGTAGGTATGTGTTTGGGACACAAGTGTCTATGGAGTAGGAAACTATATATAGGCTCGAAACTTTACAAGGGTAAAGTTAAATAGATTTTAAGTATTTTGGGAAAGATAGACATCCTAGGTAACCAACATAAGACTAATCTGACTAATATATATGCCTAGGTGCACAAGACATAATAGATATGAGACTTACAAAAGTAGGAAAAGTTTAGAACTAAGAGGAACAACCAAAGTCTAAGTTTGTCAAGTGTACAACATTACGGTGCTATATAATGCATACATATTTTATATATTAAGATATAAAAACAATTATCAAATACATTATTGATACTCATATGAAATATTTTTATCAATATCTCATCATCTTTAGCTGAATGAGCACAATAATGTATATACGTAATCGTGTGATGAAAGGGATTTTTACGATGAGTAAAAAATGTTAATTATTATTATTTAAAACTTATCAGATAAGTATATTCTAGTATAGGTTATGAAATCAATTTATTATGGAATGGGGTAATATTTACATTAATATTATGGAAGCCATTTTGATTTTTAGAATATAGAATTATATTTGAAGCTCTCCAATAGCATTCATCATGGATATGATATCCTCTCTAGGAATGATGGTGATTGGGAAAGGTGTTATCATTAGTTTTAATCCAACTCATATCTTATATTTAGGTATAATACAAATATCATCCTCATGAATAATAAATGAAAGTTCATCATCACTAAATTTAGGATATATTGGTAATGGTACTGTATCTTAAAATTTTACAACTTTTGGTGTATACAAAAATAATTCATCCATTTTTTGTAATGATATACTAATTATAATTTTAGGTGTATTGGTAAAGGAAATTATTTTAGAACATTGGGTTCTTTTTTCACTTTAAGTTTATAATTCACCCTTCTTTGTTATGGCTTGTTTTTATTAAACAAAATGTTCATTATGACTCTATTTATATTTTAAAAATTGTCTTGATGTCAAATGAAGGGAAAAGAGAATAATCACCCTTAATGAGAGGGATACTATTTTTAAATTTTGGGATGATAGGAGTTTGAATCAATTGGCTTATAATAAAATATCCTTTTTAAATAGTTTATAAATAGGGCATGATATCCTTATGAAATTGATGAAAGTTAGTATGATTGTATGAGGGAAATATTTTTATCATGTATAACTAATTTGGATTTAAAAGGTAATGTAAAATGTTGTATATATTTATTAATATTTTTCAACTCATCTCTTGGGATGGTGGTGGCATTCACCTAGTTATAGGGATGGTAGTTATAACCTTTAAAAGATATGATATGGCATCCTTGGGTATCTAGGAAAGGAGAACAATAATATTTTTTACTCCTTATTTGATAAAGAGTTTTAGAGTTTCATAATCAATGTCATCAAAATAGTCCATATCATCCATGATGAAGGAATGAAATAAAAAACATATGGAAAAGCATGTGATTAATATAGATTAAGTAACATTTATGTGACAGGTTATATCATATGTTGTGTTTACCAAATCTTTATCCCTATATTAAGATGAATCAATAGAGAACAGGGTTAAGAATATATAAATGATTAAACACAAGGGTGATGAATAAATTAATATCATCCCAATCAATTTTAAAATTAAATAGATCATATATTGAATTAAAATGTTGAGATACACTAAAAATATTAAGTACTACTATAATTTGATATTTTGATAAATTGTAGACAAGATTATTTGACTAGATTACTATGCATAACTAGATATTATATAGAATGGGATGTAAGTATATTGGACCTTGACTCTTGATCAATCATTAAATTCTATAAATTTATAATGTGTGGCCATTAATGTTAATATCAAATCTAAAAGGTTGTGTCAACACACCTATCTAACTGGGAAAGAGGTGTCTAGTATAAAATATTGAAGGGCCCTAAATTCCACCAAATGAAACCTTCTATGTTTTCTATCACATTTTATTTGGTGTGTTTATATATCACCCACATGTTCTCACTCTTTGTCAAATAATCAAACCATATCTTCATTTCTCTTGGAGTGATTGTATGACAAATGGATTAATGGGATCATAATATTGAGTTGCCCAAAAGTTTGCTCTATCAAGTGACATTGCCTATACAGTGAATACTCTAAAGAGGACCTTAGATATATGAAGTTCTCCTCTATGTCTTGGCTTTTGTGTGCATAAGGATGAAATGTATGATAATAAAGTACATAGATTGACTAAGCTTGTAACTCAACAAATATGGCTAATGGGATGCTTATTCATAACATAAGACCTATAGGTGGACTTTCCCTATGAGTGATAATGAAATAGGAAAGAATAGGGAAGAATTTCTCACTTGAATTCTTGATTGATTATTTTAGGTTAGTTTCCTTATGAGTTATTAGGTATTTTCTAGGTGAGGAATGAATGAGGATCTTGATCATGCATACATATGAATCCTTTAGGGAAATATTATACGCATTATAATAGTTATTCTTACCATAAAACACATTACAATTGAAAAATTGATGATTTTAGGGAACTTGAGACTTTATTTGACACATGGAACTTGGAATAATGTAGGCATCTAGCTAGGATTGAAGCATTCATGAATATTAAAAGTAGGTACATGTCCAAAACTTGTAGAGGATGATAATAGTCAATTTTATATCATTTTGCACAATAAAAAATACTTGGTCATCAAAATGACATATGATTAGAATAATAAATAATCAATACATATAGGATATAGATGATGTCAAATTTTTATTAGTAAAAAGGTCTACAAAATAAAGGGTTAAACCATGAGATGTACTTGACATGTATACAATAATAAGTTGTTATACCATTTATATTTAATAACTACAATGGGAATATATTGTTTGTAATTATTGGGTTGAATCTCAAAGTATATATGGCCCTTGGATAAGATTTAAAAACCCATGTATTTATGTATCCACACATTCCACTAATATTATAACGTTTCTCTACTTCCTCTTGAACTCTTCCCATATCAGTAGCTCATTGGAAATTGATGAATTAAAATTTACTAGAGATCCTTGTATAAATTTCTTGTTGAAACAAGGTTACAAAAATTTAATATCTCATATTAATACACATTTAGGCCATGCGGAATAAGTCTACATCCATTGAGGACTTCCTAAAGATAATTTAAATTTGTTATTCACTAGGAAGAAGAAATATATTTTCTGGGATAAACTCTAAAGGATTGGTTTTTAGAAACTTTCTTGGTTCATCTTCTATCAAAATAACTCTTAAACATTTAATCATGTTATAATTCATTACACTTTAGCCTATAGAATTTAGTGTTGGTTCCTCAATAAAATGAATAAAGATTATGTAGTAGTTGGATTTATTAATTAACTCTTGATTAACTTGACAAAAAAAGGGGATTAAGTTAGTAATATTTAGGATATGGATCCATCTCTAATCATTTTTAGCTTATGAAAATAAATAAATAAAAGAGTCTTCAAGAAACTATCCCTCTCTACACATCTTATCATGATTAAAATTGAGGCACTCCTTCAAAAAGTCTTTAAGGGTAAAGTGAGAGAAACGAAAAATAAAATCACTTGATAATATTTTCATGTTTTCCTAAAAAAATTTAATTTAGTAGAAAACAATTTCATCTTTCTTTATCAAATCACCAAAAAGCTTTTAGTTTGTTCAAAACTTTGGAGAGATAATTTTGACAAGCTAAATTTTGATAGGGTGTCCAAAAGAAACCTAGAGATTTTTGGCAGTGAAAGGATATTCAAAGATAATCTTAGACAAGTATTCTCATATTTTTGCTTCCACATTGCACATAAAAATCTACATCAGAAAATATAATTGTAAAAAAAGGTGCAACTCAAAAAACTCAAAAACCAAAAAGATGAAAAGTTTTACCTTCAAAAATTTAAATTTTGAAATCTAAAAATGTTTTGAATAGCCCTAATCCCCTATATAAACAAAAATAAAGATAAAGAAAAAATAAAGAGAGAGAAAAGAAAGAAAATAGAAAAAGAAGAAAAGGAAGGAAAACTAATAAAGCTAATGAAACGATCTAAATAGTTTAACATCAAGCTAAATCCAATGTAGAAAGATGGAAAGGCATCCCTACCTAAAGGGATATGAAACAAGGACAATTCCAAGTCATGCATTCCATCAATAAAATTCCAAAATAATATATATATATATATATAAATATATATATATATATGTATATATGTATATATGTATATATGTATATGTATATGTATATGTATATGTATATGTATATATATATATGTATATATATATGTATATATATATGTATATGTATATATATATATATATATGTATATATATATATATGTATATATATATGTATATATATATATATATATATGTATATATATATATATGTATATATATATATATGTATATATATATATATATATGTATATATATATATATATATATGTATATCTATGTATATACATATATATATATATATACATAGATATACATATATATATATATATATACATATATATATATATATATATATATATATATATATATATGTATATATATATGTATACATATATATATGTATATATATATGTATACATATATATATGTATATATATATGTATACATATATATATGTATATATAGATACATATATATATATGTATATATATATACATATATATATATGTATGTATATATACATATATATATATGTATGTATATATATATATATATCTATGTATATATATATATATATATATATATATATATATATATATATATATATATATATATATGTATGTATGTATATATATGTATGTATATATATGTATGTATATATATATATATATATATATATATATATATATATATATATATAATGGAAAGTAAAACTGAAATTGGATGAAGTGCGGTGCAAGATTCCCATCCTTTATCATACTTATAAAGTAATTTACCCACTAGATGTGTGGAGAAAGAAGAGAATCATGTGGATAAATAATATACGTGGAGTAACTAAAAATAAAAAATCATTGGAGAGTAATACAACCACAAATATTGGCTACAATGTTTTGATTTTATATGACACTCTTATTCAGGTGATTATTTTTGACCTATAGACTCATTTACCCATGCCTGTGATTTATGTTTGTACTTTTTTCACATATGCATTTACATTCCCATTACATCCATTCATATTTCATTTTTATTATTCACATAAAGTACAAGTAGTAGTTATTTCTCAATGGCATCAACCTTATGATATTCTCTTTTATTCCAAATATTTCATGAATAATCTCATTGCAATATGAAGGAGATGAAGAAATCATAAATATTTAAACACAACCTACAAGCATGGAATAATAAGTTACATGGATCTATTTTCTAAGATATTTTAGTTCCATCCAACTAATCTTCATTTCGTAATATGGAGGATAAGAAAGCTTTTCATCTACACAAACATTCATCGTTTCATAATGAAGTTGATAACAAAGCTTTCCAATACATTTCAGATTGGATTGGACAAGTGAATGTCACTAATCTAATATTGTGCTAAGATGGATTAACATGGACTTAATCATGAAAATAATGAATGTTTTTTATCATATGCTTCTGACAATGTCTATTATGTTTAATACACTACTTCTATAGTGTTTTAGGGTTACTCGACCAAGCAAAATAATGGATCAAGTGTCATATAAAATAACATTTCTTTCATGAAGATGAAGTATATTGATCTATATGATGTAGTTTTAGCAAAGTTATACATGTATAGAAACGATTCCACCTCCTTGACAAGATACACAAAATTATTACTTGCTTAAGAATGGTGAAAGCTCCATAATTTACACATATAAATGAGAATCAAAACTATATTTATTAAGTGCCAACCAAGCCAAAATCATTTTGGATATTAAATTAAAAAAATATATTTTCATGATAATAGATTAGTTGATGAAAATTAAGTTCTATAATTTAGATTTAGTATCTACCATAGGGACATCTTTGTTTGTAATTATTGGGTTGAATCTTAAAGTATATAGGTCTCTCGAAGAGTACGGGAAAACCCAAGTCTTTTTGTAGCCAAACATTCTAATGATCTTCTTACTTATTTCTACTTCTTCTTAAACCTTCATCATATTAGTAGTTCATTGAAGATTGTTGGATTAAAATAGATTAGAGATCCTTCTGACAATGTTTCATTCAATCAATGTTAAAATAAGTTAATCTCTCATATTAAGATATATTTAGGGCATCTGGAAAAAGTTTTTATCCCTCAGGGACTTGGTAAAGCTAATGTAAATTTTTGGTTGATTAGGAAGAAGAAATATATTTTCTATGACAAACTCCAATGGATTCATTAAGTGACCTTCTTGGTGCATTTTCTGTCAATATAGAATTAGAACATTGAACTATGTTCCAAGTCATTGCTTTTTTACTTTAATATTTGATCTTAGTTCCTTAACAAAATGAATAGACTCTAGGTAGTATTTTGTTCTATTTATCAAATTTTGATTAAATAGATAAAAGGAGGGGATGAAGTAAATATTATTTAGGATTTGGTACCATCTCTAATCATCTATAGATTATGGAAAGAAAGAAAAAATATAGTCTTTATGAACATGTCCTTCTCTAATGTTTTCCTCACTCCTAAAATAAATGAAATTCATCTAGAGGTTTTTAAGCTTAAAGTATTTCCTTATAAATATATAATTACTAAAGAATATTGTCATATTCTCTTAAAATGAAATTTACTGGAAGAAAAACTTCATCCTTGTTCCTCAAATAAACAAAAGGCTTTTTAATGGTTACAATTCTTCAAGCTGTAATTTTGTCAAGCTAAATTTGAATGGGGCATCTAAAGGTTACCTTGGTATTTTTGGTAATGGAGGCATCTTCAGAGATAATTTATGACAAATGTTCTCATGTGTTTCCTTCAACATTGCATGGTCTTCAAACATTTTTGATAAACCTTTAGCTATTCTCACAAGTTTGAGAATCAATATTGACTTGAATTTTAGGAAATTACTAGTGGAAGGTGATTCTCTATTTATTATCAACATTTCTAAATAGACAAGATTATATTATCATTCAATATATTTTGGTGTCATTTATTTTTCTAGGACATTTCTTTCTCCCACAACTATTGAGAGACTAACTCTCCATTAGATTAATGGGATAACTCTGATGTTACTCACCTTCCTCCTAATGAAGATTGGTATTGTGAATGCCACTCTTTCACATTATTGTAAAGAGTTAATTAAAATATTCATGCTCAAGATTTTTATAATGGTTGCATTTTCATTATTCTTCATTCCAATTTCAATTCCTTCGATATTTTTAGTTTGAGATACTTGGAGAGGCCTTGGATTCTATCTTGAGCTCTCCTGTCACTATGGTTTTTAGAGTTGTGTTCTTGGTTTAGTTATTTTTATTATTTCCTCCAAGGATGTCATGTCTATTCTAGGTTTTGAAACTTCTAAGCCTCCATTTCTTTGGTCTTCGAAGAGCTAATGATTGGCTTGTTAGCTTCTAACTGCATAACATTTTGTCTTTATGCCCATCAAATCTAGCTCACCTCAAGGCTTTTTTTATTTATCAATATAATCTAGGACTGAGATCATTTTGTTATACAAGGTAAAGGTCCCTTTTCCATAATTTAAATCTATCAAAACATACAATATCATGTTGATAGGATAATCAATCATTAAATCTAATAATAAAATTTGATAAAGATATATTAATTATTTTAAATTTGAGTGGTGGTGGTGGTGGAACTAATTTATTTTGCTCTACTTTGTCAATATAATAAAGAGGGCACAACCCACTTTGCATATTGGTTCATATTTTACTTTATAGACCAGCTTAATAATATAGAGTGTAACCAATGCCTATGAATTGGATATTACAATATTATCAATGTTACAATCTAACATTTATACCCCATTTCAAAGACAATTTTTTGTTTTAGACTGCACTTTTATACTATTTAGATGTCCTTCTAGAACTGTTGTTTTGACATTTCCTACATGACTGGTAGATTGACCAAATTAGTGATAATTATATTTTGATTAGATCATGTCTTATTAATTATAGTTGATAATTGACTAATTTATGTATCTATGGATTATGTTATAAACAAAATAATTTAGTTACATGATTCATTATTGATTCTTATTCATTTCTAATGCTTTACTATTCATTTTAGTTACAATATTACCAAGTCATTCTGGTGATATAGATAATGTTTATAGTTTTAGGTATAGGTAAATGTGCTAGGTTGGCAGTGGATTCTAGTAGTTAGAGAAATAAAGGACAAAGTTAGTGAGTACTTAGGTGATACTGACATAGGTAAAAAGAGATAATATGCATAACACATCTATTCATATGTGAAATAATAGTCTATCATTTTGTTTTTCATTTTTATTTTATTTTCCACTCAATTTTTAATATTGTCTTTTATTATATTATTATTATTCATTTTGACTCAGATCATCCTTATGACTAATCATTATATGGATTGGTGTCTTGATTTTATCTTCCCTATTTTTTTTTATCATTATGTGTTTGGACCACTTTCATGTTAAATTATATTATGGGGTTTGTTATCTTTAAGTTAACTCTTGATCCCTTAGCAATGTTGGTTTGACCTCTTGTTTATTATATTTAAATTATGTAGAAGGACACTATGTTATTTTTCTATGTTTTGATTTTTCTTAATGATGACCTAAGTGAGGGGGTAATGAGTATTTGATAATTTAAAAAAAACGGTCATAATGAAAAAGATCATGGTCAATTTGACAAATCAAGGCATGTTAGATCAATTAGGTAAATTTGGATCTCCTCCCATAGTGTTAGACTTGGGTAGTTAGTTAAGGGAGGCGTAGGAGAAATACTTGGGGAAATAGAGGAAAACCATAGAAAGGAGAAATGGCGGAAGTTGTGAGTAATGGGGCTTGAAAACACTATTAAGAGAGAGGAGGAATATTGGAGTAGATTGAGAAATGGGTAATAAATAATGGAGGGTAAGAAACAAGAATATTATAACTCCATTCTGCTTCCATAAGGTAAGGTTACTCATAGGTAAATGATGCATTATTTAGAAAAAGGAAAAAGCATGAATATCTAATTATTTATGTTATGAAAGAAAAAATAAATTATTTTCAAGTGCAAGAGGAATCCCAAGGACTTCTTGATGCACCTAAAAATCCCCAAATTGATTTATTAGTATGAATCCTTTATTTCTATTTATTATTTAAGTTTATTGGGTGTGGTGGATTTGCATGAGAATGTCATTTGGGATTTTTCATTTGAAACCTTATGCTTGAAATCTCTACTTCAAACTCAAATCATTGAAAACCATTTTTATTTGAGTTGTTAATGTATTTGTTTCTTCTAAGTTCTCAACCATTTTGATTAAACCAGGGTATGCCAATTTTTAAGCCATATATAATTATTTTTTTGGGTTGTATTTTTAATTTTTTACCTTTTATAAGTGTTTGGGATGAGTATCTAATTTGGGAGCTTTATCCTAGCATATTATTGTGCCATTTTTTGAAATATTATCATTTAAGTCAGGCATTATAATTAATATACTAAAAGTCAAAAAAAAATTCCAATAGAAGTGTCATTAATACAATAAAATTATATTTAATTTTTAGTAGTGCATCATGATGAAGGGACCAACATTAAATAAGTTTTAAGTATGTGCTCAAGGAAGATTGTTTAATGCTACAATGACCCCTCTTAATAAATTTATTAAATCCTACCATTGTTGGGCTGACCCACTTGATATATGGCTGCCTTGGGGAAATCACCCAACTTAGTGAATTAAATAAAATTTAATTAAATACACACCTTTTGATGAAAGGGTGCCTTTTTTATGGGATGCCTCCTTTGTGAAGAGAGTTAGGATGTTATATAAGGTGGATAGAAAATTGGAAAAGATAGGAGAAATAATTATTTCCATCATTTAAGTATAAGCATATTTTTGTGGAAAAGAAGAGGATATTGAATTTTCCATCCTTTGTTAATGAAGCAATAATAGTAAATTGGAAGATTGTTTTAGTGGAGGTTGGTGCCTCAAAACAAAGAGATTGGTGTCTTTTACTAAGTCAGTGGTTGGCAGTAGGGATTGGTGTCTCCAAGTAGGTTGGTTCATATGAATCTCTTTAAAAATATTATTATTTTATGGCTAGATTTAGATGGCATATCTAAAAAACTCTTCTTTGTGATTTTTTCTTGATAGAGGGTTTTCCACGTAAATATTGTATTTCTTAACTATTATATCTTATGTGAATGATTTATTTGTGAAAAATGATTTATATACACTAACACACCTGACTCTCAATCTATCATGTGATTAATAATTGATATTAGAATGATTCCTTTAGAATTAGTCTAATCACTAAAAAGTAGATCCTAAGAGTATACATGTCTAGTGGTCATGTGCAATAAATTTTCTCCATAAACAAGGTTTCATTATCTTATGAAATAAATTATGCATTATTCAGTAAAAGGATGTGAACTTATTTAATGGCTGTTGGTTTTGATATCTATAAAATAGTGGTGAATGAATATGTTATGAAAAAAATTCACCAATGGATCCAGATGGAAAGAAGGCTAGTAAGAATAATTTCAAAGCCTTGAATGATATTTTGTTTATCTTATTATAATTAGAGTTTCTCAATATTATGAAATGTGATTCAAAAAAGTGATTGTGGGACAAGCTTCAAAACACCTATGACGATGACAAGAAAGTGAAGAAGGAAAAAATCCAAACTCATAGGAGACAATTTGAGAGCTTGAAACTGAAAGATAAATAAAATGTTGTGGCATATATTCTTCATGTGGATGAGATTGGTAACATCATTAGAGGACTTGATGAAAAGGTTGAAGAATCCATGATCATTTAAAAAGTTCTAAGGTTACATCCCTTGAGATTTGATGTAAATGTTTCAGCTATTAAAGAATAAAAGGACATAGATTCCTCAACAACGGATGAGTTACATGGGATTCTCATAGCATATGAAATGATAACTGAAAAGGAAAATCAATCAAATAAGGAAATATTTTTTAAATCTTCGAAGAAAGTGAAGAATAAAAAACCTAAATAAAGTGATGACACCATAATGGCCAAGATGAAAAGGGGGCCCTTTTGTAATAAATATTAAGATAAGATCAAGAAAATACAAAGGTAAAACAGATTTTAAATGTTTTAATTATGGCAAAATAAAACATTTCTCTACTAAGTGTCCACATAAGGATTATATTGATGATGAGGAAAATCATAATGAGGAAATGAATAAGAAGGAAAGTAAACCTCAATACAAGGAAAGCTTCAAACAAAATGAATGTAATAATTTTTTTTGTAATCATAAAGAAAACCTATTTTCTAAAAAGGATTTAGCTTCATCGAGGATAAAAATGAGAATGTCTAAGATAGTGATAGAGAAGAAACTTTTTTCATGGCTAGAAAAATAAAAAAAATGATGTATATAAAAGTGAAGAAAGCTTGAAAGTGGAATAAGATGTCAAATATTAAGGAGAGATATATCTTGAATAAGAACTCATTTGTGCATTATGAGATATTAATTATCTTAATAAAATACATTTCAAGTAAAAATTTCAACTACAGAGGTATGAAAAAGAGGATTGTGATTCAAGAGGAAATGTCCCAAGACCTTGAGGAATCCAAAAAAATTATCATCAACCTCAAGATTCAACATAAAAGAAGAAAAATAGATTAAAGAGGAGGTGTAAATATAATTAAGCAAAAATGAATAAACTTGTGAGAGGTTAGATTTTAAGATTGTCTCCTTCAGGAAAGAACTACAGAAAACAACCACCAAGATGAATAGATGAATCAAATTTGAAAAGAGTGCCAATATTTTAGATGATATAATAGATAGGAAGAGGTCATCATTTATAAATAATAGTCTTGGATATAAATCAAATCAGATGGCTAATAAACAAGATCAAAAGAGCCACCAAAGAAGGTAAATGAGGAAAAGATAAAAATCTATGAAGATGTTCTCAAAATTCCTATCACTAAGAAGAAAGAGAATCAAGTCCCATAGAAGACAAGTACTCCTCCAAAGGATAAAGAGGGAAAATTCAAAAATTTCTTTCCCCCAAGGTAGGCACACATGACTAGGTTCCAACATTGTTTCCTTGGTTATTTATTTTCATGTGATCATTTTGGGCATAGAGTAATGGAGTGTAGGATACATACAAGAAATAGGTATGCATGAGATAATTGCATAAACATTTATGGAGTTTGAAGTAGAAATTATAAATAATTTTCTTCATTATCAAATTACAAAGAGAATAACATTATATGCTATAACTGTAATAACTATGGACATATAGCATAGTTTTGTAGAAGTGTTGTTTTAAAAACCCCTAGGCAAAATAATAAAATGAATGTTCCTGTTGTAAAGGAAAAAGAGTCTTAAAAAATATGGAAAAAAAATAAAGAGGAAGTTAATGAGGACAAGGATAAATATATGCTTGGGAAAACTACTTTTCATGAAAAAAATTGAGGGTATTAATAGTTTATTGATATTGTATTCTCAAGTCACATGACTAGGAACAATAGAAAATTTATCTCCTTAAATGAAATGGGTGAAGGCATGGTAAAATTTAGAGATAATGTCACATTGAGAATAGTTGGAAGATTTACCCTTAGCCTTAATAATGGAAAAATAAAAATAAGATATATGTTGTATGTTGAAGGTGTAAAGTATTACCTTATAAGTTGGAGAGAAATGTGGGATAAAGCACACACTCTCATACTTTATGCTCACAAGGTTATGATATTAAGAAAAGAGAAATAGGAAAATTAGTTATAGATGTAAATAGAACAATGAACAACCTATACATACTCAATGAAGTTAAGGGAGAGAAATGATACATGAATCAAATTGATGAGATTTGGATATGGAATAGAAGCATGGGCCATGTGATCTTCAATAATCTAGTGAAAATTAGCACTAGGCAAGCTATAAGAGATATGACAAAGATTAAAAAATTATTAATCATTACTTTCAAGTAGTATCAGCATGGGAAACAAATAAGAGTGAGTTTTAGGTCAAATGAGTAATCAACCACCAAGCCATTGGAATTGACTCATACAAACCTATATGGGCATACAAGAATGCAGAACATACAAGTTGATAGCTAATTTATGTTGCTCATTAATAATTATTCTAAAATAGCATGGGTTTCCTTTCTAAAATAAAAAAATGAGGCATTCAAGAAGTTTAAAGAGTTTAAAGCTTTGGTTGAAAACAAAATGAATTTAAAGATCATGTTATTGAGATCAAATCAAGGACGCGAGTTCATCTCAAATGAATTCAATTATGTTTTTAAGAAGCATGGAATAAAAAGGCATTTCTTAGTTACATTAACTCTCCAACAAAAACGAGTTATAGAAATAAAGAATCAAACCACTCAAGAAATGGATAGAATGATGTTAAATTAGTCTAATAAATAAAATGGGTTTTGAATAGAAGTTTTTAACACCATAGTATACATTTTCAACAAATAAAAAATTAGAGTAAACAATAAAAAAAACTACATATGAGGTATAGAAGGGTAGATGAACATAGGTCAAATATTTTAAATTATTCAAGAGCAAATACTTCATTAAAAGACATGAAGAAGACTAGGGAAAGTTAGACTCCAAAGCTAATGATGGTATTTTTCTTAGATATTCCTAAAAAAGTAAAGCTTATAGATGTTATAATAAATGTCTGAAAAGAATCATAGAAAGTGCTAGTGTAATATCGATTAAATAAGGCCTAACAAAGTAAGTGCACAAATAAATGATCACTTAGATAAACCAGAATTCAAAGAAGAAGAACAAGAAGAAGTTTAAAAACAAGACAAAATGGAGCGGGAAGATATAAAGGCACCATCTCAAGTTTTTCAAAAGTATCATTCTAAAAGTCAAATTTTTGGTGATATTGATGTTGGGGTCCAAACTTGTGAAAGATTTGTGAGTATACCTGAGCAAGTAAATTTGTCCTATTTATCCAAAATAGATCCCAAAATTTTTATAGAGGCTAGAAATTATAAGCATTGGATGAATGCTATGGACAAAAAATTGAATCAAATTGAATAGAATGAGAGATGAGAACTCATTTCTAGACCAAAAGACAAAGATTTAATTGGTACCAAGTGGGTGTTTAGGAACAAGCTAAATGAACATGCCAAAATAAAAATAAACAAAGCAAGGATGGTTTGAAAAGGTTATACTCAAGTGGATGGTATTAATTTTAATTTATCCATTTCCCCACTTACAAGATTATAAGCTATTAAATAATTTTTGGAATATGCTAGTTTTAAGAACATCAAAGTTTATAAAATGGATGTGAAATATACATTTCTAAACGACAATTTAGATTAAGAAGGATATATTTAACAACAAAAAGGTTTCCTTCTATCCTAAAATAAAGACTATGTGTACAAATTGAAGAAGGAATTATATGAGGTAAATCCAGCCCCCAGAGACTGATATTCAAGGCTTGATAAACATATACAAGAACAAGGTTTTAAAATGGGAGTTATTGATAGTAATATATATATATCAATATTGAAGGTGAGGTTCAATTGATTGTTGTGGTATATGTGGATGATATCATTTTTGGAGGAGATAGTCAATGAATGTCCGAAGTGTTTGAAAAATATATGAAAAATTAGTTTGAAATGTCCATGTAAGGTGATTTTTAATTTTTTATTTGTTTGAAAATATATCAATCTAAAAAAGGAATATTTATCTTCCAAACCAAGTATATAAAGGAGATGTTGAAGAAGTTCAAAATGGAAGATTCCACACCTGTTTGTAGACGCATGATTATAGGATGCAATTTAACTAAAGAAGATGAATTTCTTGAAGAGAATAAAATGGTTTATAGATCTATGATTGTAATATTGTTATACACTACAACATCATTAAAAATGTAGGGTTGGTAGTACATTTTAAAATATATCCAAAATAAAAACGTTTGAAAGTTTTCAAAAGGATATTCAAATATATTAAAAGCACTTTGGATTATGTGTTGATGTATCCAAGAGGTTGATTTTTCACACTAAAAACATACATAGATGTAGATTGGGCACAAAGTGTTGATGATAGAAAGAGTAAGAATGGGGAACCAATCTTTCTTGGTAAAAATCTAGTGCCACAACTAAAAAAAAAGTAACCTTACATTTCTTCATATATGATAGAAGTAAAATGCATAGCATCAATGTCTTGTTTTACACAAATCATTTGGAAGAAATAGATGTTGAAATATTTTAATATCGAATATGAACATCCAATCTCAGTACTCTATGACAACACTAGTGCAATAACTTTTTTTGAAGAATTTGGCTATGCATCAAGAACAAAACACATTAAAATCATTTATCACTTCTTGACAGAATAGGTCAAAAATCAATAAGTAAAGATGGAGTACAATACCACAAAGGAATAAATAGTACGTATCTTCATGAACCCTATTTGAAAAGAATTTTTTTTTATATAAGGCAAAAATTGGAAGTGATAAATTATTCATCTAGTCATTAAATCCTTCAAGAGAAGCATGGATTAAGTGGGAGCTAATCATTGCATTATTTAGCTCTATGGATGTTTTGGTGATATACATTATGATTGTGCTATATGTCTCTTTGAAAATGATGTCAAAGGGGGAGAATTAAAGAAAGGGGGAGGAAAGGAGGAGAACTATATAAATGGTAGCTCATGTACTAATTTTCTAGAGGATTACCATCAATGACAAAGGAGGAGATTGTTGGAATATTGTAGAGGCAACATAACTAATGTAACTAAAGTCAATGGAATTAACAATGTAAGTATCATTAACGAAATAGATTTATATTTAATTTTTAGTAGTGATTTATGATGAAGGGACCAAAATTATATAAGTTTTAAATACATGCTTATGGAATATTGTTTATAGCTAAAATTGCCCCTCTTAAGACATGTATTAAATCTTATCATTGCTGGGTTGACCAACTTCATATATGGTTGCATTGTGGAAATCAACCCACGTAATGAATTAATTAATATTTAATTAAATGGAGATATTTTTATGAAAGGGTGCCTCTCTGATGGGATGCCTCCTTTATGAAGACCATTTAGAGGTTATATAAGGAAGATTAAAGATTGAAAAACATAAGATAAATTATTCTTTCCTTCATTCAAATATAAGTAGATTTTGCTAGAAAAGAAGAACAAGAGATTGAATTTTCCTCCATTCATTGAAAAAACAACAATAGTAAGGTGGAAGATTATTTTAGTGTAGGTCCATGCTTTATAAAAATAAGAATGGCATCTCTTGCTAAATTGGTGCTTGTAACTGGGTATTGGTGTCTCTAAGTAGGTTGGTGTCTTTGAATTTTTTTGAAAAGATTATTATTTTACAACTCGATTTGGATGGTATATCCAAGAAGATCTACTTTGTGGTTTTCCCTAATAAAAGGTTTTCAGTGTAAATCTTGTGTTGATTAATTATTAGATCTTATGTGAATGATTTATTTGTCAACATTAATTTATAAATGTTAAAGTTTTATTATACATTGTTTCACCCCCTCAGTGTATCATGTGATTAAACCCATTATTTGATGAAGTTAAATCTATCTGGCTTGCAATCTTTTGCTTATTCATATTCTACCTGGTGGTAAAACTTTCACCTCAATTGATTTTATTTATTATTTATAATTTTCTAAGCACTTGGGCCAGGTTATTTTCCTTGATGTTGTTATTTTACTTGTAATTTCTTAAGGAAATTATCACCACTATAATAGGATTAGTTATAACATTTTACCACTATTCATATTTTTTTAAGCATTTAAATGGTTGTAACTGATTGTATGGAATAAGGGTAATAAGTTTATATTTCTTGGTGATTCTATTGAATTAGTTTTGAATGTAAATAATATGTGAATGTTTCACATTTACTTGTAAGATGTAAGTAATTTTTTTCACCTCATTATCGGTGTTGGTATATGTTTTTTGGCCATTGGTATAATTTAATAGATGATGAAGGGTTATCATCTTTGATTATATATCCAAATTAGCACCATAAAATCTTTTGAATAAAGATAAGGATTCTTAATGCTTATTTGCCTATTTTGAATCAAGTTTAAGCTTGAATTTCAATTTTGAATTTATTATCCATTGAATTTATTAGTGTAACTAATGTGGTTTTAATGATGGTTTATGCATCCATGTTTCTCTTGTCCATGTCCCAAAATCTTGATGGCCAAACTCCACCACCTAGTTGATGGTTGGCGTTGGTAATGTCCATCAATTAGGGGGGATCATTGGATGGGTTAGGTCAATTTGTGTGACGATGAATCTCTCATTTGGTTCCATTTGGTTACTTTATTTGATCTTGGTTGGTTTCAATTTGTAGATGATACCTGGTAGCATGTTATATTTAATTTTCACTACTTATTACTTTTACACAGGAAGTCTTATAATTACCAATCTATTAATTGCTTAGTGTATTACAAAAAGTTGAAAACATAACAATACTTATAGTATTTAGTATATACATATTTAGTTAATTATTAATTTCTTTCCTTTCCATTTTTATATTATTTAGATATTCTAAGTTTCAATTATGGGTTAGTATATTCTATATTTTTTAAATTATAAATTTTCAGATGGATCAAAAGGCTAAGAAATTACTAGATTGAATTTATTTGTTAAGTCAATTATCTATGGTGTTAGTGAATAATTTTGGTTAACTAAAGAGTATTAATTAGATTGTGTAGAAAAAAATAAATACATATAAAAACTACATTTTTGCTCCCTTATTTATTCAAGTTAATACTATAGTTTTAGTCATTTAATAGTGATAAAATTTAAAACCATACATTTATATCTAAATATATTTTTTTAAAATTTATGAACTATTATACATGCATGTTGGTATACATCATAATAGGTTCATTTTGATGTATTTAGATAAAATATGTATGAGGCTTGAATGCAACTATACATATGTTATTAATATGACATGGTTAAGCTTATCATTGACAAGATTTATATTGTTATTAAAAATTATTTCCCATTAATATTTGATCGATATTTGAGTTTCCCTTGGTATGATATATACAATCTCAATTAGGATTGAATTCAATCATTAATAAAAGAATTGAAATGGTTCAAGTGTCTTAAGTTAACCATCTTTATCTAAGTTAAAATTGTCTCTATTTTATCATTAAAGTTGTATAAATAATACCATGGGTAAATTAAATGCATAGTAATAATGTCATATGGCAATTTAATAATAAAACTGTGATGCACTTAGGCTATGAATTAATTTCAATTTTAATAAAAATATATTGTGTAGAAAATTACTATTTCAAATATGGTTCATAATTCTTAGTTGGTTGTTCATGAATTCATATATTGGTGATGGAAGGTTACTAAATTGACACTATGGTGTCAATATGACATCAATATACATTATATAAGGTTCATCATTGGAGTACATGGATATAATATTTTAAGAAGTTAGTTTATCAAAGAGCATGCTTTGGCTCAAAATGGAAATGGGCCTACTTAAGTGTTGTGACATGAATATGATAATACATGAATACAAAATTATGTTATTAATGGTGCAAATGGTTTTTTATGTTCCTAGAATAGATATTAAGATAAGTTAGTGAATAATGCACAAAATTAAAATTGAGTACTTAAATGTAATTAATGTATTTTTTCTATAAGCAATAAATCTAAACTAAATATATAACTAGTTCTTATGTATAATGACCATTTAAAAAGTAGACAACACAATGGAGAGTTGATCTCTAAGTGACTATCTACAAGATGGTTTAGTGTTACCATGAGAGCAAGTTAAGCGTTATAGGTCAATGGTATGATGCTCACTTGTGTGATGACATTGGTCCATGACAATAACAATGGTGACATACTTATATTATAAATAGTAAATTGCTTTGCATAATATGCTAAGTGATAAGTGAAAGAATTAAATACGATGATTCCTAAAGATTATATATCATGGTAAAATGATAAATAAGGGTAAATTACTACAATATGATTTTTAATTACATAATGTCATTAAGTGTAAGAATTTCATAAACCTATTATAATTTGATGGATTCTCTATGCATATTTACAATTGATAACCTTATTAAGGTGAATACCACATATAAGTTAGATAGTACAATGACACTTTTATTCTATCAATTAGGGTTTCTAAACAAATGTTGTGTATTTTTATAATAATAATAATAATAATAATAATAATAATAATAATAATAATAATAATAATAATAATAATAAAGTTCTTGTGTATAATAAAAATTTGTTACACACAACATAACATGATATAATGGGTCCTACATATAATTCTATTGTGTAACATGAATCTAACATAACATGATCTCAATTTTTATTATGATCAAAACTAACCATCTTATTTAATTTTTATTGACATATCTACCATAGATGTTCTTTACATTTTTAGCATATGTCAATATATTAAATTCAATATATATTACATCTGAGTTTTATAATTAGTTACACTATTATAGATATGTTTATCACCTTTGTGCTTATTCAGTTCTATATTCTTAATCCTATATATCCCACTAAGACACTTATCCAATTTATGTTTAAACATTTGGTAAACTTGATCTTTGAATCTCATTTGGGCATAAACATTCTCTTTTCGATGCTTATTTCCTACCTTGTCCTAATATTTTTGTTATTTATCTCTCTCATCATGGATTATATCAATTACATTCAGGATTGTCATTATGAAACTCTTCTACTCTACCTCAAGAAAGGAACCAAAATTTATCACTCTTGAATTTACCCAAGTGTTAAATCGTATAATATAAAATCATTGAAAGCTAGCTATCTCTGTCTTTACAATCAACTCTATGCTCCCACCATTTCCAAAAAGAATTTCTTGATTTTAAGTAAGATAAAAATTCTTTTCATTTACCTTATACATAGAAATTGGTTTCACATGGAAAAAAAATTCCTTCATTTGATCATCACAAATTTTTCCAACTCTAAGAGGATATTATGGATGATTTATAAACATGTCATAAAGGGGATGTTCCTTCAATATAATTGATCAAAATCCCTCTTATTCCAACAATTAAAAACAATATTACCCTTTCTCAATGGTGATGACTTTTTCATACCTCCATCTGATAATAAAAATTTTGCAAAGCTTAACCAAGACATCATCACATCTTTACTTAGTAACATTAAACCATCAATAATAATAAATCATTACAAGCATAATGTGAAAAAAGGATATTAATGTTCCAAATATTCCACTATTACCAAAATCAATTAGGGCATATAAATTAAAATATCTTTATCTTCCAAAGAATGCATTTAGACTAAAAAGTCATACTATACCAAAAAATGGGCCTTTAACAAAGGTTATTGATATCTAATTTATATATATTTACCAAAGTGAATGAACAAATTCTTAAAAATGTTCCAAGATATTAAAATTATATATAAAAGGAACCAGAATTCAAAGATCTAGTACAACTATCAAAGTATCCCAAATTTATTGATCATGATCTTGCACTTCTTATCCATGAGGATGACAATACTCATATGTCTATATTTAAAAAAGGTGGTACATTGGAACCAATGATAACACCTATGACATACACTGCCATTCGCATGGAATATATTATTTCAAGTACTATTTTATATAATATGGACTAATAATCATTTAAGTAGATTAGAGAGAATTTCAAATCAAGAATGAGTTTTCTATATTCAAAGTAAATTGGACTGAGTATGAACAATATTAAAAAATTATTATTAGTCCAAATTAAAATAATATGGAATTATTAGTAGTCTAAATTTGGAAAAACTATCATAAATAGATCAGATTTTATCAATAATTAGTTGGAATTATTACAAATAAACTACATCTATCTAATGTATTTGTAATAAGTCTAAATTATTTATGACCAAGGCATTTTTTATGAATAATTTAAAATAATATGGAGTTATTAATTGGCTAAATTTTGAAAACCCATCAAAACTAAATTGGATTGTATCAAGAGTTAGTTTGATTATTTTAGATAATATGGAGTTATAATCACTTGAGTGGACTACAGAGAATTTTAAACCAACAATTAGTTTTCTATATTTTGAATAAATTAGACTGAGTATGAAAAATATTGTGGACTTATTATTAGTACAAATTAAAATAATATTAAATTATTATTGGTCCAAATTTTAAAAATTTATCATAAATAAATTGTTCTTTATAAAAAAATGGTTGAACTTATTACAAAAAATTGAATCTATCTAATGTATTTTTAAATAAGTTTAGATTATTTCTAGCCAAGGCATTTTTTTAATAGTATGGACTTATAACCACTTAATTGGACTAGGGATAATTTTGAACGAAGAATCAATTTTCTATATTATAAATAAATTACACTGAGTACATGAAAAAACTTATGAACTTATTATTAGTCAAAATTAAAATAATATGGAATTAATAGCAGTCCAAATTTTGAGAAACTATCATAAATAAATTAAAATTTATTAACAATTAGTTGGACTTATTATAAATAAATTGCATCTATCTAATGTATTTTTAATAAGTCCAAATTATTTCCAACCAAGGAATTTTTTTGTATAATTTAAAATAATATGGAATTAGTGGTAGTCCAAATTTTGAAAAACTATCAGAACATAATTGGACCTTATCAATAATTAGTTGGACTTATTACAAATATACAACATCTATCTAATGTAGTTGTATCAATTGCAACTTATTTCAAACCAAGGCTTTTTCTTCCTCTCATAAACCATAATTATATGTTTGCCCTTTTCCTTATTAGTTTAGATAGTTACATGTCATAAATATATAGAGGTGTAGGACCTATTTATAGTAATTTTAAGAAATAATTGGGAACTCGGTGGATAATTTCAAGTAATAAAGGAAGGATAAATACATGAAAATCATTTTTGGTACTAAAAAATGATTGAGAAATTGTAATGGGTAGTTATAATTTATTAAATTCTTAATTTTTTTTCTTATTAAATGCAAGTAAACATAAATATAAATTATGATATTTGGAATAATATTTTTTAAAATAATTATCCAATCATTGCACCATAAAAAATATATTTAATGTTTGATAATTTTTTATTTTATTATTTAACCATATCGAGATTGTAATATTATTTTTGCACAAAATACGACACAAATATATACCAACAAGATAATCACCTATTACTATATGAACTTTAATAATAATATATACAATTATAAACATTGTATACACATTTAATCAATATATTCATGACTAAGAAATATAATTCATCATATTTTAGAGAAGGATAGTTTCTACTAATATTACTATGATCTTCTATATGTGAATATAAAAAAAATATTAATCATTAGAATGAGCATGCAAACTATGAATATAGTAAAACATTTTACATGCCAAAAAGATGCACTAAAATATGATAAAAACATTCATACTTGTCATTTCAAATTTAGGGAAACACCATTTCAAATTTATGATATAATGAAAGAAAATAATAGCTCACAATCCTTTATCACTATTTTTGAAAGTGCCTAATTTAATGATACCTTCAAATAGTATGTTATAATGCCTTTTAAAAAATTAGTGAGAAAAAGTCTTTTATATTTCCATGTTTTTTTTGGTTTTCAAGGGTAGATGATATTATATATAAGAATGGATGGTAAAAAGGTGTCTATTGAGTTTGGCTTCCATTTCTTCTCCAAAAAACCTAAATAAATTTCAACTTATTCTACATATTTTTTCCCTAAATTAAATGTTATAAACCACTTTATTTTTAGACTTTGTTCTATATATTCATTTATTTCTAGTATCTCAATATTTCTTTCATCTCTAGCAACCCATGTTGTGTAGTTCACTCCTTTAGAATCATCAGGTCTGACAAACATCTTATCTTCTTTATGCACATCATGAACTCGATCAAATGATATCTTTGGTCCTTTGCTTCTTGGAATAAAATATGTAAATGTCAATGCCACTCTCTAATAAAAGGTTATATCATGAACCATTATGTGCATATCTCTATATAGGGATATTTCATGGTGAGTTCTAGGAAAAAAATATCCTATATAATGAACTACATAAGGGAACATGTCTTCTTTCATTGTGTCATGAATATTTTTGATTTAATATGCTATATCCTTTCACTTACTATTTCCAGTAAAACAAAATTCATTGAATTACTTAACATACTTGATTGAGTTATATTTAATTTATTGTTCACTTTTTTTTTTACTTCTATATGAGCCTTTTAAAATAATAGATTCTTACGACTTGATGGATTTTACCCCATTTTTAATGAAGAGACAAAGCTAAGAAATGTGCAAAGCACAAAACAATTCGATCAATCTCAATAACATATTTATTAAAAATAAATTTTACAAATAAATAGGCTATGCAAATCATATATAATAGGGGACTATTTTATCTCCTCAAACAACTCTCACTATAATAGAGAGACTGTATTAACAATTTTTATTCTTTCTTCCCTATTATTTCTCTCCGTAAACTGTCTACATGAGATAATATTCCACTTACAAATTTATTTATAATGCTTCACGTTAATTTATTCTATCACCCTCCCCTAATATGAACTCATGGACGTCATTTTCAACCAATAATGTGTTTGGTATAATAAATCAAAATTTTAAATTGAAGAAGAAATTTATTACATTGAATCATGCCTTTGATAGGTTTCTTTAAATACTTGTAATTGAAAAATACTTAACTCACAAATAAATCTAGACATAGACACAACATTTAAAGAACTAAAAAAATGACTCTCATAGACTTGATTATAAATACAAAAGATACTTTTAATTTTTGACACTATCTAATTAAAAATAACTAACTCAATTTAAAACATGTTAACACTTAAATGACTTAAAGTCATAAACTATCAACAAATGACATTTAATTAGGCGACTTTCTAGGTAGACCATTAAAAAAGACTAAATCAAGAATGAATTTATTTATTTATTTATTTTTTTCATATTTTTTTTAAATCCATGAATTAAACGCTAAAGACTAACCTAAAACATTTAATATGTGGTATTTAAATAAACTAAACTAAAACAAAACAAAACCTATAAACACACGACTTAAACCACAAACCTAAACCTAAAATCTGTTTGAAAATCCGAGGCACTTATCTATGAATGGAGCTCATTATGTGGACACCAGACGGCGGTGGTGGGAAGAGCTAGGCAGTGGTGAATCCATTGCAAAGATTGATCCGAGGAGAGGATAGCGATCTTCGACGGCGAAAAGAAATCTCTAAGTTGCAGTGGTATACAAATGCGACAGGAGCGTCGGCTGAGTCAGATTCGGTCTAGATGCAGGTTGCATCTGGCGCTAAACTGCTTGACTCTGTGAGGAGAGGTCATGGTAGATTTTTTGAAAAATATAGTCGCCTTATGTAAATACCGATTGAAATGCTGGGGATATCAATGTCATCAACGGCGCTCGGATCTGAATAGGGGAGCTCGATTGAGAAAACAGAGAACTCGTCGAACTCGCCTGGGTTGTTGCGGTTGATTGCTTTTGAACTCTGTTCATAAGAATATATGCTCCGCCAAAATCAAACATGAATTATTAAAGTGAACAAGAGGCGATGAAGGTTTTGCAGATTGATCCAAAAAAATAGACGATAAGCAGGGAGCTCGTAGTTTTATGGCTCTGTCAACAGAATATATCATTTTTTATTTTTTTTTTCAATTTTGTAAATGCACACAATGAATAGCATGGGTGAGCAGACAATGGAGAGAATGGACAGGATGAAAAAGGAGAAGAATGTAAATGGGTGATGGAGCCAATAAATTTGCACATGATCTGCATAGCAATTTGTTGATAGATGCAAGCAGGGGTTAATGGAGAGGTAAGATATGTTGCATGCGGTCTGCACTACAACACCACTCAATAATCCATTTGATGGAAAAACAAAAACGAATGGACAGTTTAGAGTCTACGAAAACCCTGATCTGATACCAATGATGGATTTTACCCCATTTTTAATGAAGAGCCGAAGCTCAAAAATGTGTAGAGCACAAAACAATTCTATCAATCTCAATAACATATCTATTAAAAATAAATTTTACAAATAAATATGATATGCGAATCCTATATAATAGGGGACTATTTTATCTCCTCAAACAACTCTCACTATAATAGGGAGATTGTTTTAACAAATCTTTTTCCCCTATTATTTCTCTCCTTACACTATCTATGTGAGATAATATCTCACTTACAAATTTATTTATAATGATTCACATTAATTTATTCTATCATGACTTTTCTCTATTTTTTAAATCCTTGAAAAATATTCTCATAGGTTTACGCTTTGGAACATTTGGCTCACCATTTTATTTTATTATCCATAATTCAATTGGGGAGGGGTGAGGGCATGGGTTAGGGCAATTTATATCCTTTACAAAGTCTTTCCAATGCATAATGGGCTGACCTTATTTTATGCGTAGAATAAAATATTGGCCTTTTCTCAAGCCTAATATTTCCTTACATCCCTTTAACTAGTAATTATTAATAAAAGTATTTGAAATATACTACTTATTCAATTAATTATGGCATGAATTTTATTGTATTTTCACATGTCCTATATGTGTTCATCATCTCTGCCACAATCCTTACATCTTTCCTCTTTATATATTCAGATAGGTCTCTAAATTTGTGATCGATGTCCTCATTGGTATGTCCTAGAGGAAGAAAACCAACCTCAATGTCAAGTAACATACCTTTGTAGATAAGGAGAGATAAATATTGCAACACAAACATTTTAAAAACACATGATTTTGTGTAATTGGAAAGCTAGTATAATTACATTTAGTTCCATATAATGTTCGACATTTTTTTTCAAATTAATATAAAGCTATAATTTACAAGATATTTATTGAAAAATACATATATGAGCATGGAATGCGGTTAAGTTACCATTACATTATGTAAGTCAGTATAAAATGGCCTTCCTTGTATTTTAGAAGTGATATTTTCATTTAGAACCATTATAACATGCAACATGCAATCATTTTTATTGGTCTTCTTAAGCATATCAAACCAAAAAATAAAAAATAAAAATCCTTCAATAGTTATCACATAAGATATAGTGGCAATGAAACTATATACTTGGTATCTAGTGGTATCTCCCAAATGAAACATTAGTATCATCCCATGTATACTAAAAAATAAAATATGTTCTTAACACAACACATTTATTTATTTCTCTATAATTATCTCTTAAATGATACCTTAATTTTAATGAAAATGATTATGCTACTGTTACACCATGTTTTTATAATGTGCAAGGAATAAATTAAAAAAAATTCTTAAGAGACACCTAGAAAAAATAAATTAAGTGGATGTGTTATGAATACATTTTGATGGTGATACTCAAGGCATACTATGAATTTATGTCTTGATAAAAACCATTTTTAGAGTAGTAGCCTATATTTTGTACAATTTAATTTTATTTAAAATTTTAGAAGGGGTAATATAAATGTATCACTTGAGAGACACATAAGAAAACAAAGGGGAGTGGTTGGGACTGATTTTTCAAAAAAAATCATGATCGATAAATGAATTATTCTGGGAATGTAAGATGAAATAGAAAAATATTATATATGTATTTATTTTTAAATATAATTATCAAATAGAAATGTGAAGGAAGTACCTATTCTTATTGTCCTTACAATAGTTGTCTAGTTGAAGGTATAGCCTATAACGAAGTTTCTTGAAGGCACCAACTGAGTGTGATTCATTTATGTATTTATTACATTCATTGTAGTAGTGATTAGACAAAAGTGCATCATACAATGGATATTTTAGAGATACAAGTTTATATAGTAAATATTCAAAAGTATATGGAATTGTTGTTTGCATATAACTGAAGCACTTGTTCAATGAGGTGATAGTAAAGTTAAACCCTCCAAGAACATATGGTAAAATAAATGTCCATATCCACCTACACTATGACCATGTGTGATAATCCCTACCATTACCAAATCTATTATTCTAACAACTCTATTATTCTATTTATAACTGCTTTGTTTTTTTTACTGTCCTTGGCACAGATGCTTTTTGTAATTATTACTTGTAATGAATGATATTGAGGCATTATTTAGAGTATTGATTACATATTCAATTATGTGTGTAATAAATTTATCTTATAAAGTATTTGATTTGATTACATAATAAATTCTTGATCGATGTTCTCTACTTGATCTCTAGATAGGGACCCAAAACATTTTTATTGAGTCAATGAGATACATGTTTTGTACCAAGCAAAGTCATTATACTTGGTAATGGTCACATCATGGAAATTAGTTCTATACATGTTATTGAATTTTGGCTAGGATATTGCCCCTTATTCCATATATTTTAGTTGTGCATTGATGTGGCACCTCATAAATTCTCGAGTGAAAGATGCTGAAAGATGTCAACCATTTCCTTGTTCACCATATACATCTACCTAGCATGTATGTCTTAGAGAAATATCTATAAAATTATCCACTAATTTGTCCAACAAATATTTAGATGCCATTGACTTCTTTTGTGGCTTTTGACAAAACCACCCTGCATGTAATGAAATTCGTCCCCCTTTTTTGTAATAATTTCGAATCTCAAAAAAGTTAATTATCTTCAATCCATATATTTTAAGCCAAAATTTGAAAAAGATCTCAATACCTTGATAATAATTGTTAGTTTTGTTTTTATTGTTCTCAAACATATCGGTATAAAGGGCATCTAAGACACGTTGACTCTTATCCATTGTGGAGGAATCAAACAAATTAATCCTTACTAATTTTAGAATTTTAAATGATAGTCCTAATTGAATACATATTTTCATAAAACATTTCTCAATATATACCTTTCTAATCTCACTATTCATGCTTGAATTAAAATTTTCATGGCTGATTTAAGTGTTTGGCTAGAATGAATTTTGGCCAAAGTAGTTGTAGGTATGATTTAATTCTTTTGAATGATTCTTCTATAGGAATTTCATGTAAGGAATGACTTCAATATCCACAACTTCCCAAACATTTCCAATTTATTTATCCTTTGGTGCCATGTATGGTAAATTGATTGATCTATGATCAATGTCCATTATCTTGTTGGATGGCCATCTAACGATAGATGATTAAATTACTTCTATTCTAAAAGTTTTACAATGTTATAGAATATGCCTTATGTAAATTCGTAATTCATTTTCCTCCATTGGGACTGGAATGCAACCAAAAATCTCTCCTAGATGTGCAAATTTAATATAACCATAAACAATTCTCTCATCAATTGCAAGAGTAATACATTTATGTTATAAATGTAGCTTTTTCCAATAAACTTATTTCTAAGACTACAAAATGTGGTTGGATCATCAATATAGAAAATAAATGAATATAATCTAGCTTTTTCTTGTTGCAATGGATTTATATTCATAATTGAATGGAAATTAATTTTCCCTTCTTCCATGCAATAGTCTACATAAAATGTGTCTATGATGTGTTTCATCATTCTTGTTCTCCATATAGTAAAAATATCAACCACATCCCCCAAAGTACCTAAAAATTATTTTGGAATTTGAATTAGTAGAGTCATATCAAAAGCTTTTGTCACATTAACACTTACACACTAGAAACATATTTTTATCATTATGGCACATTAGAGTTTGATTTGTGGATTCCAAAGAGTCAACATCTGCACTTAGAATTTTGTGTATTATCCATGCAACAATAACCTTTCCATTATTTATAGAGAAACAAAGTCTCCACATTTGAAATCCATTGATGTATGATTTTTTGGCCTGGACATTTTCAAATGACATGTAAGATTCTTAATAAGGTTAATAATAAATTCATTTCAGTGTATACTTGTATTTAGGTGATAAAGCTTTATTTATAGCATAACATATGCATGAATATTTTCTTAAGCATAAAAATATTAAAAAGGTAATGCATAACACATTTGTTTTAATGACAATTCTTAAAAAAATAGTCATGGATATATCACATAGGTGACATATATTTCCAATAAGATACCTTGAGGGTATTGGTAGGACCTTTAACATATCTCTTAGGATATACCTTGAAGTTATTACAAGGACATTAAATGTATATCCTATAAGGTACATTTAAGGTATTACAAGGACCTTCTAGTTATCTACAAGCACCATCAAAGTATATCATAGGAGGTACCATAAAGGTGTTACAATTCAAAGTATTAAAAAGAGGTCCTTGTAATACCTTGAAGGTCTCTTCTAGGGGATACCTTGAAGTTATTACTAGGACCTATTTATAATACCTTTAATTATAACAACTTGAATTTACCTCCTATGAGATACCTTTAAGTTATTAAAAGGACCTATGTTTAAGACCTTAAACTGTAATACATTCAATATATGTCCTAGGTGATAGCTTGAAAGTAGTATGAGGAAATTTTTTTAAAACCATGAAGGTATATTGAAGGAGATACCTTGAATGTATTACAAAGTTCATGATACCTAGGAGATACTTTGAAGGATTTATTATAAGGACCTATTTATAATACTTGAATTGTAACAACTTCAAGTTACCTCCTATGAGATAGCTTAAAGGTATTATAAGGACCTATGTGTAATACCTTGTACTAAAGTACGTTCAATATATCTTCCTTCAAAGTAGTACGAGGACAAATTTTTAAAACTATCAAGGTATATCCTAGGAGATAATTTGAATGTATTACAAAGATGTTGATACCTAGGAAATATGTTGAAGGCATTACAAGGATATTTGTAATATCTCAAGTTAACTAATAGCTATAAAGTGATACTTTGAAATATACCCCTGCTAATTACTTAGATTTACCATTAACTAGCCTTTTGAACTTGAGTATAACTATGTTGATGATTGACAATCCATTACCCACTTTATTTATGCCTCTATAATCTCTTATACTTTTGTTAAGACTATTCATTGACCATTGTTAGACATATGTCTATTTTGAGTATGATTTATACCATGCTAGTCCTCCAAGATCAATCTATAAAAACTACTAATTAAGGTTCCTTTCATACCAATGCCTGAGTTTACATGGCTTAAATCTCATTTTTTAATTTCATTCCTGATTTACATTATGGTGTTTACATGCCTGATTTGTGCTTAAAGACCATATTTTAGGGTTTCTTAGGAAGCTCATAGGGTGAGAGATGATTAACAATAATTTATAAATTCTAGGACCTTATTTTATATTTATATAACTTTTAATAAAATATTAATAAACTCCTTCAACTTTTATAAACATTAAATTTAACTCATGCAACTTGTTACATGTGTTTCGAGTGGCTACAATGAACTATACATGCATATAAATAATGTATTGAGTGGTTTAAATGAGGAAATATTTAAATTGATTATGGATTCAATTCAATCTTGAATTGATCTTATTTATACATACACAAAAAATATTAAATACATGAATTCAAGTGATATAAGACCATTATTTTAAAGAAACTTGTTCTTTAATACACGTAGATCCCTGTTCTTAAACTATAGGTTGTCATATTAAGTTCTAAAAGCCTTATCTTCATGTTTACCAATCATAATTCATTCAAGAATCATAAAATATAGTTAATAAAATTTAATATCATAATATTACTCATTTAAGAATACATTTAGTCACCATAATATTCTTCATATTTATCTTCACATATACATATATTATAGTCCTATAGACTATTATGACATCACATAGGGTTAAAGGCCTTATTATCTCCTCTTTACCTACTTAATCCTACATATACATATATAAATCCTCATTAATTTTATTTTATTAAGTGCATTAAAACCCATGTCTTTATTTTAATAAGTATTTATTCGGTCTTGGTATTGAAATTATGGAATCAAGACTCCATATACCTTAGCTCTAATACCAGTTGATGTGGTCAACAATGTATATACATCTCACAAACATAAATTTCTCATAAAATCATCTCAATAATTCACACATATTCTCATTAATTCTCACAAACATCTTCCTTACATTACACAAGGTTAAATAAGCTTGTTTCAAATTAAAAATTACTTGGCTTCACATGTCGAGGCTATGCAAAGCTTCTATCTAAGTTCAAGATTCTTATCTTATATCCTAATTAATAAATAAAAGAAGACATTATTTTATATATTTTTAAGGAAAAATTAAATAAATTCTAAAATCCATGCCACAAATGGATAAATCATGAAAATAAACAAGGAAATCATACACCACCTATTTCATGGGGTCATATTTGACCAAGCACAAACACCTTTGGAAACCTAGTGCCATGTTAACATGTGAAAACACTATAGATGAATATTAAAAGGCTTCTAACATGTTAAAGGTCAAAAAGAAGAGCATTTTATTTATTTAAGTCAGACAATTACCATGTCACTCCATATAAAAGTCCCACGACGTCACATGTGTAAGAAGATCATCCATGCCACATCACTTTCCAACATCATCCACCACATAACCATAAATAGTACTCATGAATATGTCTATTAAATACCATTTTCCCATTGCATTTAGAAATATACCATAAATTTATCTCTTCACCCTTATCTCTAACTAGCATTCTTCTTCTAATGTAGAATTAGCTTCTAGGTGAGACTTGAAATAGGATTTAAATTTATAATATATGAATTTACCTATAACACATATAACTAGACCTATTGGTTCCTATTTGTACACCTCTTTCCTTCAACCTTGAACACATGGGAATTATGGAAAATAGAGATAGAAACCCCATAAATTTGTCATTATAGATGGGGAAGGGTTTAACATCAGGATGGACTAAATGTAGACAATGACTAAAAGACACTAATAAAGGGTATGATTAACTGCCTACTAATTTTTATTCTACCTAAACCAAGGTGAGAGGACCTATGAGATATCTTGATTTTATGGAGGGATACTAAAGTTAAATATCCATGGGGATTATTGGCACACAATAAAATAAATCTGAATAGGACATAACCAAATGTGCTCACTCTACTCGAGAAGAGTTGTCACATAGAATGATTAAATTCTCTAGGACAAACACAAGCTATTGAAGATAGATAATAATATGACTCCAACATTAATTTTAAACAAACTAGTGCCAAATGGGAGATTATAATGCTGCACTTCAAAGAACAAAACATAGACACATTTTATATATGCAATATTTATGCATCTTCAAGAAAATAGAATTCAAAATAGTCAACAGGGTGTATTATTTATAGGGTAGAATAGGTAGGACAAGTTATGTACATATAAATAGTTTTGTGTTGGATTTTAAATAATAGTATCTCCTTAAACAAGAATGTTATCATTCATTAAAAAAACATAGAATGCTGAAAGACAAGCTAAGGAAACTAACAAGAATGATTTACATCTATTGGTGACAATACAATGAAAATATTTAGATAATTCTTGAAACACTAAAGCATACACTACAAATATAAGTTCAAATACTTTCTTCTATCAAATCCATAAACCCAAGATTTCCTTAAAAGGTTATCGACAACACTTTTCTAAATCGTAATGTAGAAAGGGGTTTATAACTTAGATCTAAGCCCAAAATGACCACCATTAATAAACATTAAATAAGATATCTGATCATCAAATAATGTAAAATGTATTATTACATTTCACTAATCATAAAGATTATAAATCATAGGTATTTTACATTATCTTAAAAATAAATCTTACATAATCAGTGTTTCAGAATGTTAACATGGGGAAAAGCATGGTGAATTTGCTCTTGAATAAGGGAGACATATACAAAGCTCTCAGAGCTTTCTAATGGTTGTATATATATAACCGACTTAGTAAGAGAGAAAAAACATACACACAAGAAGGATCCCAAAAATTAAAAGATCTTAAGACCTAGGAAAACTAACAACAACAACAACAACAACAAACAATAATCCTAGAAAAAAGGAAAACCCCTTTTTTATACTAATTTCTCACCTCATTTATAATTTAAAATATTACAAATTTGTAATCAGTGCTATAAATTATGACTAGATGATCCTAATATAATATGTTATTTATCATGTCTAGAAGCTCATGCCTTTACAAGGAAATCATTGAAGAAACTACCCATCCATGTAATCATAAGATTTGAAACAACCCCTTCATCATCTTATCTAGAAATATATTACAATTGGGTTTGAGGGAAAATATTATTTTGGGAACAAAACTAACTCTTTGTCTCTTTCTTAACAACTTTCCCATGTCTTTGACCACTCACTTACATAGCTAGAAACTTCTAGATAGCTTCCCGTCTCCTTGTGCAAAGCAAAGAATGGCCGTTACCTTTTGATGATTGTATTGGAATACTTCATCTATGTAGGAAACATGGCCATTTGAGAAATATGCTTGGAATGTCCCACCTTGGCCTCAAAAACCCTACAACATTCTTTCAATGGAATTCTTCAATATAAGAAAAAAATTAGAAAAGAAACACTTAGTTCATTTTTCCCTTTTTAATTTTTTATGGTCAATGCTAGAATTTATCGTAACCTTTTATTTTTCCATTTTTCCTCTGATGCTTTCTAATTTTTCTACCAAAATATTCAATGCATAAGTGCATTATTTTACTCTTTTTTATCTTATTGGGAACATTTGGTCCCATTTACAATTTTCCATATCCTTTCTCTGGCATGATTTCAGACCACAACTACAACTCTTCAATTTGGCAAAAATCTAAAAGTCAGATACACATTTACAATTTCCAATTTCACAACATACAATTTGGAGTTGTAGTTCCCCTCAAAAATTCCATCATGGAATTGGGAGTTTTAGGTGTAATTTTCAATTTAAAATTTCATAAATTTCAATCTAGAGTTGTAGTTCCCTTCAAAAGTTCCTTCATAGGCTTGGGAACTTCAAGTTCAATTATATAATTTGCAAAAAATACAAAGTTGCATTTGGCATTGAAAGTTATACTTTTGAATTTTGGCTACATGTTTGACTTACATGTGGTAGACATCTAAGTGAAATTTACAATTTACACATTTGAAAAATGCAAAATTACATCCATCCTTGAAATATCTTACAAACATCCATTTTAGTTGACTATTCTTCCATTCTAACCTAGTTTAGGAATATCTATGAAAACTGAAGGAGGGTCTCCAATTATTGTTATGACCACTAATAATCTAATTTTATTACAACCACTAGGAGAAAAAGAAGGTTTATTTACTTGTGGCCATCTGATCTTGAACAAATATTGATGTCTTCCATAACATTTTACTCTAGATTTATGCATCTTACATTTGGAGTGAGATTTCGCTCAATATCATCCTTTATGTTTCCTATTTTTGGATACCATCCATACCGTTCCCTATTATTTCCTTTTAGAAGATATATGTTTAGGAATATCCCCAATAATTATTGTAATGACAAAGAATTCAATACCCTTACCAGGTTTTCTATTAAAAAGTGAAATTGATTCTTGAAGTTTTGGTTTATTAGCATGATGTTGATCAAATGTGGAAACTTCTAATATTTTTTTATTGATTTCACCATATAACTACATTTCATTCATCACATCCTCACCAATTTCATTTGTTAGAGTACTATTTTTAGTATCTAGATTCTAATCATCTACTTTAGAATTTCTCGATAACTAAGAATCTACCATGTACAACTGTCTATTAATCAAAACTCCCAGAGATCTATAGACTCCTACCAGTCATTTAAAGGTTTTGAGTTTAAATTTAGAATCTTAGGATTTAAACAGTGTATTATAGCACTTAGATGCATCCTTTGAGCAATTTTCATGAGTACATTGACCATCCTTTCAAAAATATTTGGAGAATTAACATCATACTAATAATTAACAAAAATGTCAACCAAAACTTGTGAATATGTGCAAAGTTTATCTAAGAAATGAAGAGCTATCATCTTATGACAAAAGCTTGTCTAAGAAACATTTTCTAGGAATTAGATAATAAACATAAAAAAAACACTTCAATCTTAGCCTTTAGTCTAGCTTTGAATCTTAATACCAAACTCATAAAAATGGAGTAGTTAAGTTGAAGAATATTTATCAGTGATAATGTACTATTTTTTAGGAGTTTTAAATAAAGGTACTATTTTATTTTACCAAGAAATCTCTTACTTATTTAGAAAAATAATCTTATATTTTCAAGTAATGTCTTTAGCAACTCTAATGAAAGAACCATCCTTCTTAAGATGATGTCTTCATTGAAGGCTTACACAGAGCCCTGAATACCAAAAAAACATCATGCCATAGTTTATTACCAATCTAAACTTCAAGATCTTTGCCATCTTTCTCTATATCTCCATCTACCAATTCACCCTTCACATCGATGATACACAAAAAATAACATGTGCCTCCCCTTTTTGTTTAGGTAGGATTCCAAATTTGTCTTTTCTAGTAGGCATGATTTACCATGTTGTGGGTTTGGGAAGATTACTTGTAATTTCTAAGTTGAAAATTGAAATCTAACTTGTTTTTCCATCAGCCAATTCCCCACAGGCTTTAGAAGTATTTTTACATTTTACATTTTTGTAAACATTATTTTTGATTCTTCACCTTATTTTTATTCCATTTAAATTTGTTGGGATATAGAAACTAGACTGAAGTTTGTAATAACCAAACTTTCTTTCATGAGTTATTTCTTCGAAGAATACTTCCACCATGATTCTTTGTGGTGTGATATGAGTTTTGGAAACTTATACATAATTTTCATATTTTCAAGTTACAAATGCATAAATTTTAATTCTTATCAAAAATTACGCTGACCCTTCCTTACACTATCCATGTGGGCATTTACTTATCGCAGGTGGTGGAGATGCGACCACACTTTGTGAAATTCAAAGTTTCACTTTCTCTTTGGACTTTTGCTAGACATTTCATACCTCAAATATAATATAAAAATCAATCAAACTTGCTATTTGACCTCAAAATTCTGCTAGCCTTCTCCTTGCATCCTTTTTGTCTTTTGTTCATTTGTTGACTTTATTACATGGAGGAGGATTTGGTGTTATCCTTCCTATTATAGCCATGGACTTATTTATTATTTTCCATATAGGCCTTGGAATAATTGGCATGGATTTAACAGATTTACAAATTGTTACTCCCACATGGACCTTTCATACCCTTTTCATTATTTTTCTAAGCCTTCTACATGGGATACATTAATAGTGTTTCTCTCTTTACAATTGGTTGAAATTTTGAATATTGGTTTTTTAATTTGTTAATCCACATCATATTCTTACCATTATCCTTCTCTATCATTTCCCATGGGCTTAGGAGATCAATATTCAAATTATAATTTGCATTTCAAATAAGTGTTTTTTACATGTTGCTTTTCCCACCAAGATGTCTATCAAGAATGGGAACTTGGGAATCAATCTGTAATTTTGAAATATAAAAAATTTCCATTACTCTCAAAATATCTACCACTTTATTTATTTTTCTAGCATAAATATAATAATCATCATCATTTCATATTTTTGGCTTGATTCAGATCATAGACCCTAAAATCTCATTAAAACCTAAAGATGTTAATCATTAATCAAAATGAAAATCTTGTAGGTTTTTAATAACCTAAACATGAGAGCAAGGTTTTTTGTAACTTAAGTGAATACATTTGTAGATTGGGGTAACATTTTAAATAATTAAACATTAACATCTCGATAAGGGCACAAATTATTAATTGCAATTTTAGGTGCTAACACTAGTTATAACGTAGGGATGTACACCTCCTATGGGTGTACAAAGAACCAAAAAAAATAAGACCAAGTGCCAATCCCTTGGGCCATAGAGTTAAATATCTAGTAATTTCATAACAAACACCAACATAAGCTCAATAAAATGAGGTCAGACTAATAAAAATAGATCAAGAAGATCTGAAAACAAACACATGCCCATAAACAACAAAAGGAGCTTTACAAATAAGGACCTATACAAAGGGGAAACAAAATAATAAAACTATACACTATACATTATTCTACATAGCTACGAACTTAGTCAAGGAAGTGTTTCATATATCTACCATTAACTCATAGCTCCAATATCTTACCATCTAGGTATATCAAGAATAAAGTGTGTTCCATAATTATATAGTCAATGGAATAAGGGCACATCCAAAAGGCATAAAAATTGTCAGGCTTTCCTTTCTCTTCATGCCTATTATCCCAAAGTAAAACCAGATTTCCTACTTGAAAAATTCTTAGAGAAACCTTTCTATCAAATATTATTTTAAGTTTTTCCTTGAACTTGATGTGTCTTTCATGAGATTATCTTGTATTTTCATCAAGGTCAATAATTTGGTTTATTCTATTTTCATAGCTATTGATTACTCATTTTCCTCTAAGTGATGCATAAACTGATAGGTTGGAAACTAGATATTCATAGGCAAAACAACTTGAGATCCTTAAACAAGCTAAAAATGTCTTTTACCTATATCTCTCTTAGGAATGATCCTATCAACCCATAAGGCAAGCTTTAGTTATTCACCCCACTTCTTCTTGTATGCTTCCAAAGTTCTTTTAGTGATTTTGAGTAACCTATTGTTACTAAATTTTTATTTCCCATTCCACTAAGGGTTATAGTTGGAATAATAATTCAATGTGATCCCATACTCTTTGTATAATGCCACCAAAGGCCTATCATTGAAACTCATTGTGTTATCATTAATTACCTTGATAGAAACACCGAACCTATAAATAATATGATTCTATAGAATGGACATAATGACCTAGTGTGTGTCATTTTTTATAGGGATTACCTCAACCCATTTCATGAAGTAATTTGTTATAACTAATATCCATCCATGTCTAACACTTGAAAAATTAGTGATTTCCCCAATGAAATCCGTTCCCGATTATCTAGATAAGCCTTCAATCTTCGCATGTTGCAAGGAAAGAGAACCAAAATATTTTAACCTTCCATCAAAACACTAACATTTATTTCATTTTTTTACCTTATGAATAAAATCTTCGAATAATGAGAGCCAGTAATAACTATCTCTAAAATATTTATGACCTATTACTCTAGGTGCAAAGTGACCATCACATACTCCACTATAGAATTATTCAATTAAAATGGAAATTTATTCTTATACCAGGCATCTCAAGAGAACCCCATCTATATTCTTCCATGCTAATCAACTTTCATTCAAGAGATTTTTCTGGGAAACAAGTTTGAGAGTTCTCCTTTGATTCTTATCTAGGTTAGGGAAAATATAGATTTTACAAGCAGTAAACAATATTTATATACCATGAAGATATTTTAATTTGACTCAAATAATCATCAACATTAAAAAAAATTGTTTACCTCAACAACATGAAAATTGGTCTCATCCATGAGCTTGGCTAGACCGATCCCTCTCAAAAACATGGTGGTCTAAAAATCCATGTCATTCTCTTCCATCTTGTTAACCCACCTACATCTCTTGATTGATGCTTCAATCTAAGTCAAGATGTCCCTCACCATGGTATGTGGGATGCATGAAACAATCTTCAAACTCAAAATGTAAGGCATGAATGTTTTAATAACCTTAAAGAAAGTGAAATCCTTTTTTTTTACATGATGGTATAATTTAGTGCATAACCTTGCATAGCTTTACCAAAGACACCTATGGGCTATTAGTGACTATCATCATTATTTTGCAATAGGATAATAACTATGCTATTATGGGATGGAAAAGAGAATATCTTGAATATTTATGTGTAATCAAAACTATCCAATACAAGGGCAAACTTTATATCTCCCTTAATACCATTGAATGCTTGCATGGTATTATCATCCCACTTAATGGTTTGGTCCTTATTTATCATGGAAGTAATAGGTAGAGTGATCTCTAAAAAATTAGACACAAACCACCTAACAAAGATGATATTTTGAAAGAAGGAATAAATTCCATTATTTGATTGTGGGATAAGCACTTTGTCAATAGCTTCCACTCTTTCAGGATTAATCATGACATGATCCTTAGACACTATATATCCAAACAACTTAGCCTTTTATACTCTAAACTGACACTTATTAGCATTAAGAGAAATGTTGAACACCTTGAATCTAATGAACACATTATTTATATGATCCAAATGTTATTTTCTATTATTGAAGTACACCATAATATCATCCTAATACATAATAATAAACTTGTCAATTACCCATACAAATGCGATATCCATAGCTCACTAAAATGTTTCATTGACATTAATTAACCTAAAATTCATCCTAAAATAAACATACATGCCTCAAGGCATTGTAAATGTAGTCTTGAATCTCTTAGATTTTTTCACCATGACATGGTTATAACCTGAGAAACCATCTAAAGTGGAAAATATTACTAGTCTAGTAACACTTTATAGTAGGTTATCCATATTAGGTAAGGGGTAATTATTTTTCAAAGAAGCTTTATTCGAATTTCAAAAATCCACACACAAGAGGATGTTTCCATTTTTATTTCATATAGGGACTAAATTTTCCACCCATGACAAATACTTGATGGGATGAATAATTCCACCATCCCTTAGCTTTTTTAACTCATTCAACATCTTACTAGCCAAGATGGGGTTAAAAGGTATTTGCTTCTACCTAAAAGGCTTGTTGTTAGACTAAAATAATATGACATGTTTAAACAAATCTTCCCTATATGCTTTCAGTTTAGAATAAAACCAAACAAAGTAATCTTGGTACTTTTATAATAGGTGCATGTATACTTATTTTTATGTTTTACTTAGGTGAGTACCTATCCAAAACTTTTTAGGATTTTATTTAGAGCCAAAATTTCATTCAGTCACATATATTTAGATAAATAAGTATCAAGTTTTAATTCAATTTGCTCCATCAAAATATGCCTCTAAACATACCAATCATCTAGGGAGTGTGTTTGTATTCATTTTAATGATGTCTTTCCCAAGAAGTGTTTCCTTTCCATCAAAAACCAAACCCATGGATTCCAAGTCTATGAGATGATCTTAAAATTCAGCTTTGGAATTAAGAAACCTTCTAATATGTTCAACATCATCAAAAAATTTCTATGATGGATATTATCTAGGATGGAAGGCCTAACAAGCAGGTCCACTTGATACTAAAAATGAGGGTTCATATTTTCAATTTCAAATTGAGAACCTAACCTTTGAATTCTATCATCTTCTTCATTAAAACTTCTATTATGATATCTAATTTTAAAAACATCAAAGAACTATATAAAATCCCTTGAAACATTCCTATATTATTTCAACCTTTTCTTTTTGGTAGCATAAACATTTAGGACCTATTTAACTAGTAGCTCATAATCACCTTTTGTAATCAAAATTAGAATTCCATGTTCATGGTCAATCCTCAAACCAAGCAAGAGTGCCTCATACTTAGCATTAATGTTCATGCACTCAAAAGATAAATTGAAATAAAACTATAAATATCAACCATTAGGGGCATATAAAACAACCCTATCACTATTTCCAAGATTGGATTAAGCCCCATCAAATATCATTTTCTAAAATTCACCTTCATTGCCAAACCTAGCATCAAGAATAATAGGTTATTCAACAACATCGACATTCCCAACAAAGCTACCCAACTCCACATACATGTACAAAACTTCATTTAGATCTCTTTTCAGATCTTTAAGTACATGCAAAATATTAGGATCTCTATGAAGTCTGACCATCTTACCTTCCATTGGAATGGTGGTGCAATAAATGTCCATCTACACACTTCTAACCATTTTGAAAACCAATTTGCATGACAACAACATCCCCCACTAAGGTGTATAGTCCACAACTACCACATCTATATTCAAATATTTACCTAGATTAACTACTGATTGCACTACCAACCCTTTGAATTTTCTAACAATTGGAACCACTCATGAGTCCGTGGCATAACACTTGCCAAATGCTAATGTGATTTTCCCTCCAAGCTCATTAAGGACACCTAGGGGCATCATATTGATAGAGGATCTAGAATAAAACATGTAATTATCAGAAATCAAGCCATTAATTAACAAAGTGGTATAAAATGGATCAACATCTAGCTAATTCTTTGTTAGTGCAATTCTCAAAAAATACCTTCAGGGTTGGTTCAACAACATTATCTAATACTTCATCATATTCTAGGAGTATTGGGGGTGAATTCACTTCATTTTCAACTATACTCTCACCAAATTAAAAATATTCAAATACCCTCTTCCTATGTTCATGTATTCATAAAAACATAACAAGTGGCATGGTAATTTTCAATTAGGTCAACACCTCAGCAATATCACACATGCTATATTATAGGTGTATTTTGAGGAAGGGTGATGACACCTTTAACTAGAATGAAATAACTTAATTTCATAGATGCAATAATCTAGGATTAATTAGCATTTTTAATAGTAATCTTCAAGGGCATATTTATTCTAACATCATTCACAACCTTAGTAATACTTGACAATAAGGGTACTCTATTCTTTGTTGGAACACCTCTTTGTTTGATAACTTGGGAAGCAGATGCTAGCATGGAAATAATATGGACTACTATAATTTTATTTACATCTCTACTTGGATCCCCTACCTTTATATTTACAGGGGCATTATATTGAGGAGAAACACCTTATTTTCTACTTTTCAAACTATATTCCTTCTCTTGGGTAATTATTGCATTAATTATAAATAGCCTATCTTCAACTAAAGGAATTCCCTCATCATATTTATTAATCATCATGGAATGTAATAATTTCAAATTATGATTGGGTAATTCATTTGCTTATATCATATTAACATCATAAACAAATTCAAAATATGGGACAAAAACATTTTGTGCCACACTCTAAAACTGGTCAACATTAGCAGCACATAGCAATTCCATTAAGGCAGACAACTTACTTCACAAGACTTGACAATCAAACATCAAAATAAATTCATCTTCAGATGTAGACTTAGGTTCTTTTGAATCTTCATCAATGTTTTCAACAATATCACATGGAGGATGGGGAAAGAAGCATTTGTGACACCAATCAATATAAAGATCACAATTTATAACATTCACCTTGGCATTCAATGAATTAGGCACTTCCTTTCAAGTTCCTCCATTTTGATTTTTATTATTTATTTCATTATGAGTAGGCCTCTTCCCTCTATCATTATCTCTAATGTGGAAAGGGGGTCTCCCTTGTGATTGATTTAGATTCAAAGTTCTCTCCTGATTTGTATGTCCATGAGGCAACCCTTTCTCAACCCTAAACAACTTGTATCACATTTCCTTAACAATAGAGGTAAGTTTTTTCACTATTTCATAAAGTTTAGCTATCTTAGTGGACTATGTTTTTTAATTCTTCATTAAATTTACATCAGCCTAATTATTCAAAGGTTTACCCATAACCTTTATGTTGTTTCTAATTTGTATGGCCATATTGAATGTCAATCTTAGATTTGTAGGAGCCTTGTCCCTTAAGTAGTACGATACCTTCTTGTTAAAGGCATCATAATATTTAATTATTCAAATTTTATCACTAGGTCTAATGTTTTTAGGTAGCCTCATCATGGTCTTATTGAACCTTGTATTAAAATCTTACACAAACTCATTAGGGTTATACTTAATGTTTTAAAATTCTATAACAAGTAACCTAGGATCAATACTATCACCATACTAAATATTGAAAACATTCTTCATTTATTCCCATGAATAAATGCATCCATAAGGAAGGTAATTGAACCCCTCATGAGCATCTTCTTCCAGTGTGTGCATAAATAACTTAATGAAAACATCCCATACTCAACTTCAAAATATTCAATGATAAGTTGAAAATCCCTTAAATATTTATCACCAATCACTACATTATTCCCTTGAAACCTAAGAAGGTGGTTCCTTACTTCATTATGAATTTAATTATAATAACCTTCCATTTCATCAAAATTAATAATTATAAATATGGGAATCCTAAATACATGGCATTCATTCTCATCTTAATCCCTATGCCTCATGACTCGGTCAATGGTGGGTCCAAGATCAGATGATAAAGTGGTGTGAGAAGGTGAGTGAGGTGGACTTGGTGGATCAAACTTAGGAGGAGATTCAGCTAGTTGAGAATCTTCTTAGTAATAAATTAGAGTATAAGGTTATGGATTATTTGTAAAACTATGATAACATTCATTAATAGGAAGTTAAATAAATAAAAGTTTAGGTGTATTAGAATATTGGCAGTCCAAAGACTACTTTGTTGTTCAAATTTCTCCTTCAGTTGGACTCCAAACATGTATCCTTCTCCTTTTATGAATACTTAAGGCTGAAACAAATGACTTTGATCAGTCACCTTTGAAGGATGATCTTAGTCCTTCTAGATTTACAAGTAAAAGAACACTCACAATTCAAAATATTTTAAAATGGGCACTAAGCTTCATTTAAATTAGATGATATTTTGGAGTCCCAACTTGAATAAAACTTCTAGAATATAAGAAATTACAAATATGTTGTGATACATACTAAAACTATACCTTTCTGGAGTTAGTGACAAGATCTGAAACCAAAGATGGTAAAAATTTTAGATTTATTCTCAAAAAGGGAAATCAATTTCCAACATGAACAAATAAACATCTCTTTGTAATAAATCATCCTATGTCTATTTATAAAATCTTTCATGTCCCTGATAATATCCCCAGTGGAGTGTTACATAGTTTATGGCCCAAAGTAGTAATGTATGCTCAAATGACCTCAAATTTCAAATATATGAGATAATATTAATAAACTTTATCAGAAATTACATAGCTGAGGTTAATAAATCAAAAATTTCAATTCATATAACTTTTATAACCTAAACTTATATATCTCTCTAAAGGATTCCCTAATGACATGGGTGACAAGGATTATCCCTGGTAATGATTCCAGTTAGGTTTTGGTTCCTAGTTGTACACCTCTTACACTCATCCTTTCATAGGTGTGAAATATGGAAAATAAAGATGAAAAATGTGCAAATATGTCATTATAGCTAGGGAAGGTTTTAGCATCAGGATGGATTGAACATAGATAATGACTAAAAAAACACTGGTAGAAGGTATGATTAACTCCCTACTACTTTTGGCTCTACCTGAACCCAAGTGATAGGACCTATGGGGTAGCTATCTTACATGGATAGTTAATATAATAATATCCATGGGGATTATTATAATACAAGAACATAAATATGACTTGGACATAACCAAACATGATCACTCCACTTGAGAAGAGTTATCACATAGAATAACTAGATGCCCTAGGCCAAACACAAGCTACTAAATGTAGGTAGTAATGTGATTATAAAATTCATTTTAAAGAAATTTTCAACAACCTAGGGCCAAAGCAAAGATTTTAATTCTAGGATTCAAATAAAAAAATAAAGATACATTTTAGATATGCAATATTTATACATCTGTAGGCAAATAACACTCAAAATAGTCAACATGGTGTATTATTTACAAGGTAGAACAGGTAGGATGAGTTACATAAATATAAAGAGTGTTGTGATGTCTTTAAAATAGTAGGATATCCTTAAATAAACATGTTATCATTCATTTTATAAATGTATATGACTGAAAGATAAGCTAAGGAAACTAACAGGAATAATTTGCATCTATTGGTGTCAATACAATGCAAATATTCAGATGATTCTTGAAACCCTAAAGCATACACTACAAGTATAAGTTCAAATAATTTATCCTATCAAATCCTTAAACCTAGGATGTCCTTAAAAGGTTATCAATAATACATTTCAAAATCATAATGGAGAAAGTAGTTTATAGCCTAGATCTATGACAAAAATGACCTCTAATAGTAGGCATAAAACTAGATATCTATGTTGAGTTATGGAGCTAAAAGCTTCACTAATGACCTAATGTTGAGGTTGTTGGGCTTAAACAATAATCGGCATCAGTCAGAACCAATTGACATCAGTTAGAGGTTGATCAAAATCGGTTATCTTTAGACCGACACCAACTTCTGTGTATTTCTAAAATTGTTATTCTTAAGAGAACAGATTTGAGCCTTTGATTTAAGAGGTGGATCTAAGGGTGGTGAATTCATCACTCATGAACCCTAGTGTTGTAGTATTCTATATAGTAGGGTTAGATCCTCATAGCATGTACAATTTTAAGTAATTGAGTTGATTGTAATTGATTGAGAGAGAGAGAACTCTTGAGGGAGAATTACTATACATTTGCGAGGTGTGAGGAGAGAGAGATTTCTTCATTTTATTTCCTGTCGAAAGAGTTTAATACAAATTGGTTGTTTTTTGTATCTCTTATTATTTGTTGTTTCTAATTTTTAGTTACTTATTACTTCTGGTTTCAATTCCATGTTTAGTTGCTTATACAAAAGTAATCAATTATACTCTAAGATCCTAACAACTAGTATCAGAGTGTGTTTGTGTTTGTTGATTATAGAATTCACTCACAAGGGTTTTTGATTGAGTGGGAGTAAAGCAATGGTAGAAGAAAGTAAACTAAGAATGGAGAAATTTAATGGCAAGAATTATCAATTATGGAGGATGCAGATTGAAGATTATCTATATCAGAAAGATCTGTATTTACCATTGGGTGGGGTTTCAAAGAAGCCCACATATATGGAAGATGAAGAATGAAATGTTCTTGATAGAAAGGCTCTTGGATCTATAAGGTTGAGCTTGGCAGCTTCTGTGTTTTCCAACTTATCACAGGAAAAGACAACGGTAGAGTTAATGGATACTTTGGCAAATTTATATGAAAAACCCTCAGCTTCGAATAAGTTATATCTTATGAAGCAATTATTTAATTTGCAAATGCAGGAAGCTGGATCTGTATCTATTCATCTTAATGATTTCCATACAATAGCAAATTAGTTAAATTTAGTCAAAATAGTTTTTGATGATGAAATTAAGGCTCTCTTAATCTTATGCTCTTTACTTGAAAGTTGGCATAGTTTGGTAATGGTAATTAGTAATACTGCATCTGCATTAAATATCTTGAAGGTTGATGATGTTGTTAGTGTAATCTTGAACGAAGAAATTCATAAGAAAAGCATAAGAGAAACATCAGGTAATGCTTTAAGTGTTGAAAGTAGGGGAGGACAAATATAGAAGGGTAAGCAAGGGAAATCAAGGTCAAAGATGGGATGTAGATCCAAATCTAGAAATGAAAGAATAACCTACTGAAATTGTGGAAAGAAAGGGCATGCAAAGAAAGATTGTTGGTTGAAAGATAACAAAGAAAATTAGCATGGAGGTAATAAAGAAGCAAAAGTTGCAGGTATTGTTGCACATGATGCTCTTATATTTTCTTTGGATAATAAAGTAGAATCATGGGTTTTAAATTCTGGTGCCTCTTTCCATGCAACCCCAAATAGATAATTTTTCAATGATTATGTCCATGGAGATTTTGGAAAATTTTATTTAGGGGATGATGAGCCTTATAAAATTCTTGGCAAAGGAAAAGTGCAGCTGAAATTGCAAAATGGAAACACTTGGGTGTTGAAGGATGTCATGCATGTACCCATCCTGAAGAGGAATCTAATTTATGCAAGAAAGTTGGGTGATGAGGGTTGCAAAATAACTCTCACAGCTGAATCTTGGAAAGTTTACAAGGGTGAACTTATATTAGCAAAAGATAAGAGAGTAGGTAAACTTTATCTATCTACTTGTATTACTGATTATTCTTCTTCTATTTTATCTACTTCAGATGTAAATGCAAAGTTGTGGCATTGTAGGCTTGGTCACATGAGTGAGAAGGGAATGAATGTTCTTAAGTCAACAGGTAAGCTTTCAGATTTTAAAAGCATAGATCTAGATTTCTGTGAGCATTGTATTTTTGGTAAATAGAAGAAAGTGAGGTTTCTCAAAACTAGGTCAACAAAGAAAAAGCACAAGTTGGAGCTTGTTCACACAGATGTGTGGGGACCAGCTCAATTAGCTTCTATTGGAGGATCATAGTATTATGTTTCTTTCATTGATGATGCTACAAGAAAGGTATGGGTTTATTGCATAAAGAGGAAATCTGATGTTTTTGACACATTTAAGAAATGGAAAGCTTTAGTTGAGAATTAAACAGGTTTGAGATTGAAGTGCCTTAGATCTGACAATGGTGGTGAGTATTATAGCAATAAATTCAATAGTTACTATTATATGAGTGGAATACGCAGGGAAAGGATGGTTCCAAGGACACCTCAGCAAAATGGAGTTGCTGAAAGGATGAATAAAACAATAATGGAGTGTGCATGGAGTATGAGGTTGCATGCTGGTTTGCCCTTACAATTTTGGGTAGAAGCTGTAGATACTGTAGTTTACCTAATTAATAGAGGACCTTCTACTATACTGGATGGTGGAATTCTAGAAGAGGCTTGGATAGGTAAAAAGGTAGATCTTTCATTTCTCAGAGTTTTTGGTTCTGAACCTTTTGTGCACATTGATAAAGAAAATAGAAAGAAGTTGGATGCTAAATCTATGCATTGCACTTTCATTGGTTATGGTTTTTGAAATTTTGGATTCTGATTGTGGAATTTAGAAACTAACAAAATTATTAGAATCCATGATGTAGTTTTCAATGAGAAGGTGATGTACAGTGATTAGCTCAAGAGGCTAAATAATTCTAATTAGGGCAATCTTGATTTGGAAGAGGTTATTATCCAAAATGAGCTTGTGGGTAAAAATCATCACTCATAGAAAAACATAGAGACCGACGTCAGTCAGGTCGAAATTGACATAGATCAGAAGGAATCAACATCGATCGGGTGCAGACTGGCATCGATCAGAGATGATCGGGATCAGTCACTGTCAAAAGAAAATTTGGGCAGACAGCAAGCTATAAATGAGTCTCAAACACCCATAAGGGGGTTTAAAAGGGTAAGTAAACCTCTAATTCATTATTCCCCTTCATTATACTAATTATTGCTCACTGATGGTGGAGAACTAGAAAGTTTTGATGAGGCAATGTAGGTAGAATCCAGGAAACAGTGGGAGCATGGCATGAATGAGGAAATTAATTTCTTGGAAGAGAACCATACATGGAATTTGGTTGAGTTTCCAACCAGAAATAAAGCACTGAAAAAAATGGGTATACAGGTTAAAGGAAGGAGAGAATGGACAAATGAAACATAAGGGCAGGTTGGTAGTAAAGGGATTTGCACATAAACTAGGTATTGATTTTGGTGAAATTTTTTCTCCTGTAGTAAAGATGACTTCTATTTAGACTGTATTGTCTTTAGTTGTTATTGAGGATTTGAATCTTGAGTAGCTTGATGTTAAGACAACATTTCTTCATGGAGATTTGGATGAAGAGATATATATATGGATTAGCTGAAAGGTTTTGAGGTCAAAGGTAAGGAGAAACATGTGTGCAGGTTGAAGAAAAGCTTAGATGGTCTTAAGCAAGCTCCAAGACAATGGTATTTGAGGTTTGATAGTTTTATGAAAGCACATGGCTTTAGTAAATGTCAATCTGACCATTGTGTTATTTTAACAGATTGGATAATGGTAGTTATATTATCTTGTTACTATATGTAGATGATATGCTTGTTGCAGGTTCACACATGCATGAAATTACTGAGCTTAAGGTAAAATTAGCTCACACATTTGCCATGAAGGATTTAAGAGAAACAAATAAAATCCTTCGCATGAGTATTAAGAGAGATAGGAAAAATCACATTTTGATTTTGTCTCAAGAGGATTATGTGAATAAGGTGTTGGAGAGGTTCAATATGTAGGAAGCAAAACCGGTAAACACACCTATGGCTGGACACTTCAAGTTGAGAAAAGAACAGTGTCCTAAATCACATGATGAGGTTAAGTACATGAGTAGAGTTCTATATGCTTCAGCAGTTGGGAGCTTGATGTATGCAATGGTATGTACTAGACCAGATATTGCCCAAGCAGTGGGAGTTGTTAGCAAGTTTATGGCCAATCCAGGAAAGGAACACTAGAAAGTAGTTCAGTGGATTCTTAGATATCTGAGAGGGACCAGCAGTAGGCATTTATGCTATGGAGGGTTTAACACTTCTCTACATGGGTATGTAGATTCGTATATGGCAAGTGACTTGGATGGTAGGAGAAGAACCACAAGATATGTGTTCACTATTGGTGGAATGGCGGTTAGCTAGGTTTCAAATTTGCAGAAGGCTTTTGCCTTGTCTACTGTAGAGGTAGAATACATTGTAGTCACAGAGGCTAGCAAGGAAATGATTTAGATGACTCAGTTCATGGAAGATTTGGGAAAGGAGCAAGAGAGTTGCAGATTGTATAGTGATAGTCAAAGTGCAATTCTTTTGGCAAAGAATTCAACCTTTCATTCAAGAACCAAACATATACATCTTAGGTACCACTTCATTAGATAGGTATTGGAGGATGGATAGTTAAAGCTGGAAAAGATCCATATAGATAAGAACCCTGCTGATATGTTAACAAAACTGGTAACAAAGGAGAAGTTGAATCTTCATTCAACTTTTGTTGGTCTTCAAGATTGAACTTGAAGAGGGAGAAACAAGCCAGAGATGTTTAGAAGATGTTGTTTTATAAGTACAGGTGCAGCTATTTATCTCCAAGTGGGAGATTGTTGAGTTGTGGAGCTAAAAGCTTCACTAATGAGCTAATGTTGAGGTTGCTAGGCTTACATAGTAACTGGCATCAGTCAGAACCAACCGACATCGGTTAGGGGTCGACTGCCATTAGTCATCTTCAGACTGACACTGACTTTTGTGCATTTCCAAAATTGTTATTTTTAGGAGAACAAATTTGAGCCTTTGATTTAAGAGGTGGATCTAAGGGTGGAGAATGCATGGCTCATGAACCCTAGTGTTTTAGTATTCTATATAGTAGGGTTAGATCCTCATAGCATGTACAATTTTAAATAATTGAGTTGATTGTAATTGATTGAGACAGAGAGAGAACTCTTGAGGGAGAATTAATGTACATCTCTGAGGTGTGAGGAGAGAGAGATTTCTTCATTGTATTTCCTTCCAGATGAGTTTAATATAGATTGGTTATTTCTTGTATCTCCTGTTATTTGTTGTTTCTTATTTCTAGCTACTTAGTACTTATGGTTTCAATTCTGTGTTTAGTTGCTTATACAAAAGTAATCAATTGTACTCTAAGATCCTAACAATCTAATAATAAGAGCATGTAAAATGTATTATTTAATTTAACTAATAGGAAAGATGATAAATCAAAACTATTTTACATTATCTTGAAAATAAATCTTACATACATCAGTGTTTCAGAATGTTGACATGGGGAGAAACATGGTGAGCTTTCTTTTGAACAGGGGAGACATATACAATGCTCTCAGATGTTTCTAATCATTGTATATCTACAACCAACTTTGTAATAGAGAAAAAAAATACACACAACAAGGATCCTAAAATTTAAAAGAGCCTAATACCTAGGAAAACTAACAACAACTAAAAATGAAAAACTTCAAGAAGAGGACAAGCCCTCTTTTTATAGAAATTTCTCACACCATTTTCAATTTGTAATATTATAAACTTGTAATCAGATCTAAATTTTTTGTCGAGATGATCCAGCTATAATATTTTTTTTGTCACATATATAAACTCATGCCTTTTCAAGGGAATCATTGAATAAACTATCCATCTAGGTAATTATGAGATTTGAAACAAACCCTTAAACCTCTTGGCTGGAAATTCATTACATCTGAGTTTGAGGGAGAATATTCTCCTAAGAAGAAAAAAAATTCTATGTCTATTATGTAACTACTTGGCCATGTATTTCAACACTCATTTTCATAGCTATAAAATTCTATAAAACTTCCCTTCTCCTTATGTAAATTGAGAATGGCCCTTCCCTTGTGATGATTATATTTTAAAACTCTAGTTGTGTAGGTTTCATGGCCATTTGATAAATATGCTTATAATGGCCCACCTTGGCCTCACAAACCCTTAAACATCCCTTCGATGGAGTTATTCAATACAATCAAAACATTAGAAAAGCAACACTTAGTTCATTTTTACCTTTGTGCTTTTTTGTTGCTAATGCCAAGCTTTCATGTGCCCTTTTCTTTTTACATTTTTCCTTTGACCCTTTTTATTATTTCCACTAAACTTTTTAATGCATAATTTCATTATTTTACCATTTTTTAACTTATGGGTAACTTTGGTTCCCATTTAAATTTTTTCACCTCCTTTGTATGGCAGGATTTCAAACCCCAACTACAACTTTGCAAGTTGGAAAAATTCTGGAAGTTAGATGCAAATTTACAATTTTGTAAAATGAAATCTAGAGTTGTGGTTCTCCTCAAAAGTTACTTTGTAGAATTTGGAGCTTCAAGTGTAATTTAAAATTTGGAATTTTATAAATTACAATTTGTAGTTGTAGTTCCCTTCAAAACTTCCTCTATGGACTCAGGAATTTCAAGTGTAATTTTCAATTTGAAAAAATACAAATTTAAATTCATCAATGAAAGTTCCACTTTTGAATTTTGAATGCATGTTTGACTTTCATGTGATAAACATCTAAGTGAAATTTAAAATTTGCACATTTGTAAAATTCAAAATTGCATTCATACTTAAAATCTCCCACACACCCTAATTTGAGTAAACTTTTCTTCCATTCCAACCTTGCTTAGAAATATATAGAAAAACCAGAGGGTCTACAATCATTTATATAGTCACTAATAATTTGATTTGTTACCACCACTAAGAGAATAATAACATTTATTTTCTTATGGCCATCTGATCTTGAATCAAAATGTATATCTTCAATGGCATGTTGCTCTAAATTTATTCATCTTACTTCTGAAGTGATATTTTGCTCATTATCATCAATTATGTGTACCATTATGGAGATCATGTCATTTCCATATCATTCCCTATTCTTTCCTTTTGAAATTTATCTTCTCAAGAGTATCCCCAATATTTTTTGAATGACCAGAAATTCAATACCCTTACTAGGCTTTTTGTTGAAAAGTGAAATCCCTTCCTAAAGTTCTAAATTGAATGCATGGTGATGGTAAAATGTGGCAGCTTCTGATATATTTTATGGTTTTTACCATGTAATTGCATTCCATTCATTACATCCTCACCATTTCTATTTACTAGAGTATTATTTATAGTATATGGATTTTGATCATCTGCTTCAAAAGTTCTCAGCAACTAAGAATCTAGCACATGTAACTACCTATTAATTCAAACTCCTATAGATATAAGGACTCCTATTAGGCATTTAATGATTTATAATTTAAATTTATCATTCTAATCCTGAGATAGTGTAGTAACAATACTTGGATGCACCCCTTGGGCAGTTTCACAAGTCCATTAACCATCCTTTCAAAAATATTTTTGAAAATCAACATTGCATTAATTATTAATGAAAATGACAACCAAAATTTGTGAATATATGCAAATTTTATCCAATAAATTAAGAGTTATCATCTTATGTTGAAATTTTGGTTGAATTTTTTTTTAGGAATCAAAGAATCAACATTGAGAAAACACTCCAATCTCAACCTTTAGTCCAGCTCTAAACATTGATACCAAACTCATGAAAATGGGAAGTTAAGTTGAAAAGTTTTTATCAATGACAATGTACTAATTTTTAGAAGTGATAAATAGAGGTACTATTTGATTGCACCAAGAAACCTCTTACTCATTTGGAAAACTAATCCAACATTTTCAATCAATATCTTTAGAAACTCTAATGAAATAACTATCCTTCTTATGATACCATCTTCCTTGAAAGATTACATAAATCCTTGAATACTAAAAATACATCACACTAGAGTTTATTACTAATCTAAACATTAAAATCTCTACCATATTTTTCTGCATCTCAATCTACCAATTCACATTTCACATCGCTACTGCATATAAAAATAAAATATGTCTCCTATTTTTCTTTAGGTGACTTTTCAAATTTGTCCTTTTTAGTAGGCATGTTTTACCATGCTACATGTTTTGGAAGATTAGTTGCAAGTTTCAAGTTGAAAACTTGGATTCTTACTTATTTTTTCCACCATCCAATTCACCATAAGCTTCAGAAGTATGTTTTCATTTTTCAAGTTATTTAACTTGATTTTGGCTTGTTAAATTTATTTTTCCACTATTTACTTTTGTCAAGATTTGGAAACTACCCTATAGTTTGTAATATCCAAACTTGCTTTCACGAGTTGTTTCTCCAATGAATACTTCCACCGTGCTTATCCATGGTGTGCTCTAGGTTTCAGAGACTTGTACACAATTTACATATTTGAAAATTATAAATGTGTAAATTTTAATTCTTATCCAAAACTCTATCGACCCTTTTGTAAACTATCCACATGGACATTTACTTATAGTGGGTGGTAGAGACAGGACTATACATTATAAAATGTAAAGTTGCACTTTCTTTTTGGACTTTTGATAGACATTTCATACCTCATATGCAATTTGAAAATTTTTGAAACTTATTTTTTAACCTACAAATTATGCCAGCCTTCTCCTTGTATCCTTTTTATATTTTATTCATTTGTTGACTTGATTGTATGGAGGAGGAGTTGGCATGCTCATTCCTATTGCTGGGATGGACTTATTTATTATTTTCCTTGTAGGCCTTAGAATAATTGGCATGGATTCAACACATTTTCAAATTTTTACTCACACATAGACCTTTCATACCCTTCTCATTGTTCTTCCAAACCTTATACATGTGATGCCTTAATAATATGGCTCTCTTCCAACTCAATGGAATTTTGAATATTGGTCTTTTAATTTACTAATACACATCACATTATTTTAAAGCTCCTTTGTTATCCTTTCCAAGAGGCTCGGATGGTCAATTTAAAAATTATAACCTAAATTTTGAGGAAGTTATTTTTATATGTTGCTTTTCCAACCAAGATGTTTGATGGGAATGGGAACCTGGGAAGCAATTTGTAATTTTTTTACATTCAAAATTTTAATTTATCTCAAAATCTCTACCACTTTATTTCTTTTTGAAATGGAAATATAATACTCAACATTATTTGATCTATCTAGCTTGTTTTAGATCATAGACCTTAAAATCTCATTAAAACCCAAAGATGTTAATAATTATTTAAAATCGATATCTTATAGGGTTTACATAACATAAATATGAGAGCAAGGTTTTTCATAACTTGAGTGAATACACTTATGGATTAAGGTAACAATTTAAATAATTAGTCATTAACATCTTAACAAGGGCACAAATTATTAAGTAAATTCTGAGCACTAACACCACTAGCATGTGCCTCTATATGACTCCATATAAATTCACCCCCACTATACATGTGTAAGAATATCCTCCATGCCACAATACATTTTTGCATCATCTACCACATCACCATAAATTGTACTAGTGAATAGTGTAAAACAAATAGTGTTTTCCCACTATATCATTCTCCTCCAATTGAAAATAAATCATCTTTTGTGAGTTATCATAATTCTATCCTTGCCATTTATTCTAAAAAAAGAAGAAGAAAACAACCAATTCTTTTTTTGGGTGATACAAGATTGACTAAACCTTGGAATGTTCCTTCATTAGACACCCAAGGTAAGCAATGTGATATGATGATCACAGAGGTGAGTTAAGTGATAAAACCATTCTTTTTTATCATTAAGATTAATGACCATGGCATCTCCTTCTAATACACCATGTACACCTAAGGAATTTTCCTTTTTTTTCTCCACTTTCAACATCTACATATTGGCTTTTCCAAAACCATCCTTATGGGACCAAAAACCATCCTTCTCTACCAAAAAAATATCCCTATCCCAATGGATTTACATATTGTTTCTAACTCACCATCATAGATTAACCTCCTCCTCTAGTAAGATCTATCATGCATCTCACAATTCCACATGAGCACTAGCCTACCACTAACCATTCACCAACACCAAAATCCCACCTAGATTTTTTAATCCATCATCCAAAAAGATATTGGATCATACACAATAACATAAATCACCATTTCCATATCATTCCTTTTTATTGAAACATCATTTCCTCATGTGCATAGGCTTGTACATCAATAACTTCCATGGTTTCCTTTATGGAAGGTTTGATCTCCACATGGTTTCCCTCTTCTTCATCTACTTGCAAAACTTCATGCTGGAAATCTTCTTCCTCATGAAAATCCCCATGACTACAACATTATTTCACATGCATCTCTTCTTGGATGCCTCCTTCCTACACACTCTCCTCATGTGCACTAGCTTGCACATCCATTACTTCCAACTTAAAATTGGCAAACTCATTACCATCACAAACAAAAACCATTAATTATCCCACTCATGGGACTCCATAATTTCTTACTCATATTCAAATAATTGGTAATTTTCATCATCTTAAAGGAAAATTATCCTTCCTTCATTATCCAACTTCTTATCTTCTCTCAATAATTGAAACTTATCCATCCACTCTCTTTGCATTTTTCAGTGCACAAACTCGCCCTTCAATTTGTATAACATATGTTTCCAATTCTTCAACTTTTCCTTTTCTCTCCTCTTTCTCTCCCCTTGGTTATATTCCCAATACATGGATGTAAATCCACCTATCCTATTTCTTACAACATTCACCCTTATAGGATCTTCGATATTATCCTCTTCAAAATGTATCTCTAGCTTAGCTACCCATTACATGATCCCTTGTGAACCTTCTTATCCACATAACATAGGTAATCCTCCAATCTTCTTTTCCATCTCTTGAAAACATGAAATACATAAATCACACATTCATGTTCTCAACTCAACATTTTCCTCTCTATAGGTATTTTAATTTGTCTTATATTAGTTGATGGAGTATTAATCATCTCTAATACTAGTCGATGGAGTTAATACTCCATATACCATAGCTTTGGTACTAGTTGATGTGTTCAACACTCCATATACATCTAATAAACATAAATCTCTAGTAAAATCCTCCCATGAATTCACACATATTCTCATTAATTGTCATAAACATCTTCCTCACATTACACAAGATTAAACAACCTTATCTCACAGTAAGAATTACTTGGTTTCACATGCCAAAGAGGCTCTAAAGAGATATTCCCTAAGCTCAATTTTGTTATCCTATAACCTGACTAATAATCAAAAGAACACATTATTTTATATATTTTCAAGGAAGAATTAAAGAGAGATCAAAATCCATACCCCACATGAATAAATAATGACAATAAACAAGGAAATTCCACACCACATGTTTTATTAGATCATATATGACCAATCACAAACACCTTTTAAAAACTAGCACCACCTTCACATGTGAAAACACTATAGATAAATAGCGAGAGGTTTGTCACATGTTAAAGGTAAAAAATAAGAACATCTTCTTTAGACAAGTTAGATGACCACCATGTGTTTCCATGTGTCTCCATATAAATTTTCCACCACTCCAAATGTGTAAGAAGATCCTCAATGCCATATCATCTTCCTGCATCATCTACCACATCATCACAAATAGTACTCATGAATAGTTTTTTCCTATTGCATCATGAAATTGACCATAAATATATATTTTCACCCTTATCTCTAACTAACATGCTTATTTTAATGTATAATTAGCTTTTAGGTGAGACTTAATATAGGATTTAAATTTATAATAGATGAATATACCTCTAACACATAAAACTAGACCTATTAGGACCATTCTCAATGGTTCAACTCCTTTACAACTAATCACTATCATTCCAAACCTTCATAAGTAGTTCAACTTTTTACATTATTCATTTTAGAGGGAAAATATTATAAGACTATTATAGACCTTAAATAGAATATTTGAAGTCCTTATTCACTATTAAAACACTCCTAGTATTTGACAAGGAAATAAACATGTACAATTTAGATATTTACATCATTTAAGTAATATCCTAATACTCTTGCATCATGAAGAAGATACCTTAAATATACTTATAATATTATAAAGGTATCTCTTAGGTATGAAGGTCCTTGTAATGCAATTAAGGTATGCAATAGAATATATCTCCTTAACTTCTAGGAAATAACTTAAAGCATTTAAAAGGATGTTCATCGTAATTCAAGGTATATCTTTCTTTCCTATGAAATATCTTGAAGTACCATGAATGCCATTGTATTACCTTAAAAATATCTCCTATTTATTAAGTTCATTATAATGTATTCAAGATATATCCAAGGAGATACCTTTAAGGTTGTACGAAAACCTCCATATCTAAGAAATACCTTGAAGCTATTCCAAAAAACTTCATATATAAGAAATAATTAGAAGATATTTCAGTGACCTTCGAAGAGATAACTTCAAGGTATTAAATTGAGATTCAGGGAGATTCCTTGAAGTTTCTTGTTAAAACTATTATTACATATTTTTAAGGCATTACAAGGAATTTAATACGTAGGAGATAACTTGATGGTATTACATGTACCTTCGTATATAGGAGATATTTTGGAGGTATTATAAGGACCTTTAACAAGATACCTTAAAGTTCCTTCTAATACTTTTAAGATATCTCTTTGAAGGTAATTTTAATACATTCAAGGTATCTCATAGGAGATACCTTTTGATTCATTTTAATACCTTCAAGTCATCTTCTAGGAGATACATTGAAGTTGGGCATTATAAGGACATTCAAGGATGTACCATGAAGTTAATTTTAATAGCTTCATACCTTCAATGTTTTTTCTCGAAGGTCCTTATAACAATCTGAATGTATCTCATAAGAGATACCTTAAAGGTCCATGAAATACCTTTAAGGCATATAATAAGAGATACCTTGAATCTAGTTCCTTGTAATACCTTCAATGTATATCCTATTAGACACCTTAACGGTTCCTTCGTATACCTTCAAGGTATGACAATGATATTTCAAGGTCTCTCCTAGTCCTTGTAATAAATTTAATGTATGTTTTATGAGATACCTTAAAGGTCCTTGAAATAACTTTAAGATATATTATAAGAGATACCTTGATGGTAGTTCCCTATAATAATTTCATGGTATCACCTAGGGACACCTTAATGGTTCATATTTATACCTTCAAGGTATTACAAGGATCCTGTAAGTATTACAAGGAACTAGCTTCAAGATTAAGGTGTCTGCAATGAGATACCTTGAAATTACTATAAAAACCTTCAAGGTATCAATATATGTAATAAATTTAAGGTATCTCATAGCAGACACCTTAATCTTGAAGCTAGTTCCTTGTAATACTTACAAGGTGTCTCCTATGAGACACCTTAATGGTTCCCTTTTATACACTCAAGGTATTACAAAGATCCTTCAAGATATATCCTAAGATATACCTTAAAGGTATTATAAAAACCTTCAAGTTATCTCCTAGGGTGGTGAGGGGAGAAAGGTACCCATCTATATTCTCTATATTTGGAGAAAAAGGAAATGACTTAACCATATCCCTATCCATATAATTAGATGGGGATGTGGATATAAATATGGGATAGATAGAATAGAGAGATACCCATATCTATAGTTTGTATAGGGAGGGGGGCTATCTATATATCTGGGAGGACCCCTATCTAATTCCTTATAATGCATTCAAGACATCTCATAAGAGATACCTTAAAGATCCTTGAAAAACCTTCAAGACATATTATAACAGATACCTTGAAAATGTTTCCATGTAATACATTCAAGGTAATTATTATGAGACACCTTAATGGTTTCTTTTTATACATTGAATGAATTAAAAGGATCCTTGAATCTATCTCCTAACAGATAACTTGAAGGTATGGTAAAAACATTTACGATGTCTCCTAGTCCTTGTAATACTAGGAGATACCTTGAAGGTATTATTAAGACCTTCAAGTATATCCTAGGATGTATTTTTAATATATCAAAATTACCTTCAATGTAATTGTATTATAAATTTAAATCCCATATTCCACTCAATCACTTCATTCATTGAGGATAAGATGATATCTTATTATGGATACTTTAGTTTTAGGTTATTAATACATTAGTTTTTTGTTAAAGACACTCAACATAGTATAACCAATAATTAATAGAATAGATTATTCCATAGTAAATATTATAGATATGAGAAAATGAGATCATATTTTAAATTGAAATTTACAACAAATATGATTACATCAATGTCTATTTATTAAGCATGACATTTTAAAACTTTTTAGAGTCTTATTACATGTTTTACACATAAACAAGTTGCACATAATCCTTAAAAATTAGTCAATAGTAGACTTGAGTCCTTTTGAACTCATTTTTCAAGTTTAAGATAAGCCCCACTCAAAGTGACCATTGATCGTGTATCCACGACTTCCATACTATAAAGACCCAAACTGGGTGATAGTTGTTTTTTATTTTGCCCCACTTTATTTTCCAATAAAATATGGTCATATCATCCTAAGTTTTGCATAAATCTTACTCTACCCTAAGAGTTATAATTAATAATCAAATTAAATGAAAATTAACATTATTAAATTATAGTGGTGACTAATCAAGTCTGAACCACAAATAGATAATCAATTTTTTATCATGGCTAAACCCTTAGTCATGATCATTTGAACCCACAATTATCCAATATTTCTAGTTCTTTTATGTTGCAAGACTAACTTGTAGTCAGGATCAATTGAGCCTCAATTTTCCATTTAGATTGCTTAAATTTTGTTGTGACCTTGCATTGGTTCCTTTATGTAATAGAAGGCTTACCTCATCCAATCAGGGCATGAATAAATAGTGTTATTTGAGCTTGATTAAGGCTCTTAGAGTTACTAACCCTTGATTTTATTAGTGGTGTTACTCCTTGGTGTATTTCATCACACAAGAGAGTCTAAATATTGAATGTAATATAGAGGACCCATGTATTCTCAATATACATAGGATTACAATGACTAGATATCCCTTTAAATCTTCATTTTTTACCATTTTGTTTTCATAGTTCAACATACTCTTTTATAATCTTTCACCATTTGGAACTACTGACCTTATGACCTACATAAAATCCCTCTCATGGTGTTATGATTTATTCATTTAATTTGTATATATTTCTTAGTTATCAATTCTATTTTTTCCATGTAATCAAAATATTATTATAGGTGATTTTAATATCATATTATTACCTCATTATTTAATTGGGATATCATAACTCGTGAATTATTTTCTTAGTTTTATAAGCAAATATTCATTTGTTAGGGTATTTCAACATATTGTAATTCATTAATCTAGACCACATATTTTCTTTCCATTTTTGATATCACACATGTGATAAATATTAATCATTATATTAATTAATGTTACATCAAAACCATATACATTATTGTGCATGCATCAAGATTGGTAATTTAAGACTTCAATGAGTGATAAGACTTATTTTCCACATTCATCAATTATACTTGTTCAAATACAATTATGATTTATTCACTCAATTTGTATCTTTGTTTTAGATATCAATTATATCTTTTCCATATAATCATAATATCATTACAAGTGATTTTAATACAAAATTCTTACATCGTTAGTTAATTGGGATATTATAACACATGAATTAGTTTTTTTAGTTTTATAAGTAAATACTCATTGTTAGGGTAGTTCAACATATTGTAATTCATTAATCTAGTCCACATAATTCATTTCATTTTTTTTGATATCGCACATGTGAGTAAATTTAATCATTATATTAATTATTATTATACCAGAATTCATTTACATTATTGTCCATGCATCAAGCTTGGAAAGTTAAGACTTCACTGACTCATAAGACTTATTTTCCACATTCGTTAGTTATACTTATTCAAATTACAATGATGAATAAAAAGTAATCTTAGGTTATAACAAACCCTTTGTTCCTTCAAACCAAGGCATAGGGATAAACCACACCGAATGTAACCTTTGCCCATGCCTTAAAGGATACCGTAAATACCCATAAATGGGATCATTGCCAATGTAGTTTTGTGGCACTCAATGAATCATAAAATTTACATGTAGAGCATGCATCCACTACATTCTTAGTTTATTTTAGTCATAAATTTTACCAAGTACATGACATCATAAGTGATCCAAATGTCCATAGATCATGAATCTATCCAATAATTTAATTTAAAAAGATATCCCAAGGTAGCAATCCAACTACCACTATCCACTTAGTTAACCCATAGATGCAAGTATGCACGTAATTTTAGATGAAGTCATCTATAAGTACATTCAAATTTGTTCATTTATGTATAATCCATCCATATTAATAATAAACCATCATAACCATGCCTATACCACATTATCCACCATTGCTCGTAATGTCATTTGAATTTGTGGATATAATTTAATTTTAATTTTAATTATAGTTTTTAATATTTAATTAGTGATTTATAATTATAATTTATAATTTATATTTATGATTTATAATTATTATATATAAATTTTAATTTTTAATTTTAATTTTAATTTTAGATGATTTAAAACAATAAAATTACATCTATAAATTACAAATTATAGATTATAAATTAAAATTACTAATTATAAGCTATAAATTATCATAGTATAAATTATAGTATCATTTGAAATATTTTAGAAAATATAATAGAATTATAATTTAAAAATAAAAATAAAAATAGTAAATTATTCAAAAATTAGATTAGAATTAGAATTTAAAAATATAAATAATAAATTAGAAACTATAATTCATAACTAAATATATGATATTATTTTTATAATTTATTAATATATAATTGTACTAACTTACCAACTATAAATTATAAATAACAAATTAGATTATAAGTTGTAAATTCAAAAATTATGAGTTATCATTTATAAATTAGATTAGAATTTAGAATTAGAATTTAAAAATATAACTAATAAATTATAATTTATAACTATTTTAATTATATTTTTTAATAGAATTGAAATTGTCAAATTTGAAGTTGTGAATAGAATTTAGTTTTAATTTTAAATTAATATTTTAATATTTAATTTATGATGTTTAATTATAATTTATAAGTTTTATTTAAAATTTATAAATATAATATATCAATTTTAATTTTAGACAATTAAAAATTATAAAATTACATTTATAAATTATAAATTATAGATTGTAATTTCAAATTATTTGAATCATTGAAGGGTTTTTAAAATGTTATGTTTTAGGTTAATAATTTATGAGATTTTTATGTTTGTTGGCCCATATAATGATAAATATGTTTATCCTTTTGAGTGTAATGTTTTTTTGGAGTTTATATGGTAAGTATACACACAATCATACTAATGTTCAAATTAGAGTTCTCTTATGGATGAAAAATCATTCCAATGTCTAAATTAACCCCTTATAATGTATTCACAATCATACTAGTGTTTAAATTGAGCCTTTTAAGGGATGAAATCCGTCATTCTAATATGTGATTACATCCATGTGGGGGTTTGGATTTTGAGTCATATGAATGCAAGTTTTAACCCAGCCATATCATACCTTCACAAGTATGCATATCTATACCAAGTAGAAAAAACAAACATGCATATCCATACAAAGGTAAAAATCAGCATTCCCATGTAGCATATCCATACCAACGTATGTTTTAACCCAGCCATGTAAGGGTATGTTATCAGCCATGGATTTAAAAATTTAATTATTATAATGGTGTACAAATCCCCCAAAATAAATTCATGCATAATCCATTTCAATTCCTTCAATATGGAGCAATACATTGCAAAATAAATTTTAATAAGCATGGCTGATTTCATCTTACCTGGTAGATATTTTAAACATCCAAAGAAGTCCTCTACATTGAATTTTATCCTCTCCTTCTTGATAAAATATTAAATTAATATTATTTTTAATAGATGGGTGTGGCTATGGATTTCATAACTACCATGGATGCGTTTTTTCCTACCTCTTCTCCATGGATTTTATTTCTTCCTTCTCATTCCCTTCAAACTAAAAAATAATACTATGTGAATATTAGTCTCCCATTGGAAAAAAATTCCACAACATCGCATTTTTTAGGTTCATTTGCAAGTAAAAATAATGTACTGCCAAAAAATTACACAATATCCCCCTTAGTGGCTTCATTCCTAAGCCATACTTCTCCCACTTGCACATGTTTTCACACAAATCCAAGGGAATGTTTCTTGGTCTTATTTCTCTTCAAAATGTTCCATGTTCCTTTTATGAGAACAATAAGTAATGTAATTTATTTATTTATTTTAAAAAGACACATTCCCCATGCCTTTAATTTCCCCCCTTGACTTAAGTTGACCTTATCTACATTTTTTAGTGATAAAAGGACATGGTTGGACTAATATTTATTATATTTATTTAATTTTGCTCAAGTAATTAAAAAAGTGTCATTATAATATCTAAATAATCAAATGTAATGTACTATTACATTCTAAGGAAGGTGGTGGTAATAATGTTGTATCGCTAGTAGTAAACTAGTAATCAAAGACAAGTGGTAAGAGATACCCAGTAGACCAAGAAACCAAATTATGCATTAGCACTCTCTCTTGGACATGCAAAAATTATCATTTTTGTATTTAAAATAAATACCAAAATGTCTTAAACCAATAAGAAGCTCATTAAGCTAAAATATTGTTGATGCATACCAAGATACAAATTAATGCAAAAAACACTCATAGGTTAAATTCGATCATCAAAATTAATGACCATGATTATGAATAATTGAATAATGTTATTTAATACTAATCACATACTTTTTTATTTTAATGTGACCAAAGGAGTTTCTAGCTTAACTAACATCCATCATCATACAAACCAAACAAGGTTTAGATGACATCAGAGTAGTATCTCTACAGTACTCAAGGGACCTAAGTGATGCATGGTATGTTGTTTTTTTATGGATATTGTTTTAGCCCTGATTATCTATTATCTCCATCACATACCTATTTATTACATGTTAATAATCATAGCTATTGTTATCAAAATTTTACCTTAGTCTAACTTAAAATTATAAAATAATATAACTTAATTAGTTATAAATTATAATTTCTAATTTTTTAATAATTATAATTTATTATTTTTATTTTTAAATTCTAATTCTTATTTTTAAATTCTAATTTTGAATACTTGTCAATAGTTTCAATTAAATTTTAAAATCCTTATTGTTAATTTATGATAAAAAATTTAAAAATTTAATTTATCCTCATTGGATCTCATTATCCCTAGTCACACCCTAGTTTACTCTTTTCATTCCTAATAATCCCTAATCACTCCCTCATCAGAAATCAATATCCTTCATCATCCCTAATCAGTCCCTCATCATTATCCATTATCCCTACTTACTATGTCATCATCCATCAATGTTCTTAATCACTCCTTTATCAACCCTCATATCCCCTTATCGACCCTCATCATCCGTTATGGTCCCTAATAATCCTTAATCACTTCATATTCATCCATCCTTTTCCCTAATCAATCTATATTTATAATTTATAACTTATTTTTTTAAATTCTAATTCTAATCTAATTTCTAAATAAATTATAATTTA
>JARHVA010003036.1:50000-77500 GCA_037957365.1 Torreya grandis | reverse complement strand
AAAGGCATATGTTTTGATTTTAAATAAAATAACATAATATTGAAGGGATTCATCATCATGTAGTTTTAAATTGTGCAAATGTTCTAATGCATGTCTAGGCACCTTGTGTATCTTGAAATCCAAAAAGACTACATCCTCTAACTATACAAAAGTGGATAATGACCTTATAGGTAATTGTTTAATCATAAATTTGATAAGAATCATATTGGTATTGATAAGGTTAAGAACATATAAATTAATAAGAACAAAGGTAATAAATATACCTATAATAAGCCAATAATTTTAAAACTCAAATATAACATTTATTGAATTTGTTATACTAATATAATATAGATATGGTAATGATAAATAAATAAGATAATTAGATAGTTTTGGTGATAATATAGATATAGATTTAGTATAAGCAAGAAGAAATCTAGAAGAATATTATGTAACAATCATCATATTCTATGTTAAGTGCCTCTATAGCCATAGGCATTCACATCAGCCTAGGACAATTGGGTTGAAGCTACTATATGGGTTATACAGAAGTGTCCTCTATAATAAATCTAATAGGATATGGTGTTACCACATACATAATTGTACACTTTTTATCACCTTTGATCTAGTGCATTCATATCTGGTTCATGGACTATCACTACTTGTCAAATGGAAAAACACTAGTTCTTCATATTCATATTAGCTATGGAAAAAATAGGTTAATGGGATCATAGTATCGAGTGACCCTAAATACTTGTATATCAATGAACACTTCCTAAATATCCAATACTTTTAAGAGGGCCTCAAACTATTTTATTTATCCCTTATGTGTTGTAATGTGTGTGAATCATGCAATAGGTTGAAAACAAGTACAAAAATGAATTAGATTGTAACATGGAAAATTTGGTTCTTAGGCTACTCATTTATTACTTTACACCTATATATGTATGTTTTCCCCAGAAATTATATTGAAATAGAATAAAATAGGAAATCTTTTCTCAATTGAATTCTTGAGAGAATATTTTTGATAATTTGCCTTTGTTTGTGATAGGTGGTGAATGAATGAGTATTTATATTGTATTTATATCAATACCTTAAGATAATATATTACATAATAATACTTAGGCCAACCACTAGGATATGTTTCATTTGAAAACTTAATGAATTTAGGGAACTATACACTTGCATGAGAAAATGGCACTTACATTGATCTAGGTGTCTATCTAGGACATAAGTGTCTAGGGAGCATGAAGATAGTTATAGGATTATAAATTGTAGAGGTGGAAAGAAAAAAAAATTAGCATTTTTGAAAAATTAGAATGCCTAGATCATAGACATAATACTTTTTAGAAAAAGAGGTAGGCCAAGGGACATATAAGAGAGTACATGCAAGACCTATAGAAGTGGGAAAGGTCTAAAAATGATTGGAATAACCAATTTTGAGGTTTTCCATGTGTACAAGATTGAGGTGATATATAATTCTTAAGTAGTTTCTACATACTCCCACCCATTTAATCTAGTAATGAAATTTCTAGCTTAAAGGAAATCAAAGCATACCTAGATGCGTATGACACACCTTGTCCTTACTTGAGTCTAACTTGAGTGCTTTGATGATGACTAAATTGTAACTAAAGCATATTATAGTATATAATAAATACATATAATATTAAATTGAAATGAAGAAAAGTTTTGGAGTACACATTATATCAATGCAACCATCTTCCCTTTTGGAAATATCATTTGAATTGTGTATCATTATGAATCACTAAAACTAATATTAGAACAAATATGTAAATATAAAAAGTTCATATATATATATATATATATATATATATATATATATATATATATATATATATATATATATATATATATATATATATATATATATATATATATAAGGAGATAGAGATAGAAAGAGATATTAGGGAACATGCCTAAAACTTGTAAATGATATGAATTTAAATCTTGGAGTTTAGACTATCTCAACTATGCAACCCAATCATACTTATAACCTATTGAATGTGAGTTAGCCACATCAACTCACACTATGGAATTTGATGTGTAACATCACAATGAACCAAGAATGTAGATAAATTTAAATAGTCTCATAATGATAATTTATAGTTTATTTTGGGTTTGATTGTTATTATAGGAACCATGAGGCTGATATGGAGTAATTAGGAGGTCTTATTTGTGTGTTTTTAATCCTTTAGATGTTTTCCAACAAAATTCAAGAATTTGAAAATTTGAATTTCTAAAATAGCTCTGTGAGGTATTTTGGAGTCTTGAGTGAAATGTAAAGGTTGATTAATTTTTGTGTTAATTATTTTAAGTTACTAAGAGGTGTTATAAGGTGTTTTTATGTATAATTCATTAACATGACTAATATAAGCAAGAATCAAGAAAGTCTAATTACCGCTTTCATGAAATTGGAAAGAAAAAGATGTTTGTTTACACATTTGGCATGGGAATTAGTGTAGGAGGAAATGTTTACAGAGAGTGTGCAGTAATTGTATAATATAATATTTTTATGGGATGAGAGGTCAAAATAAGAATTAGAAAATATCAATAATTGAGCAACCCTATCTACCATTGATCAATATTATTTATATATGATTGTTTGTTGTGCAAATAATCAATAAATAAATAATGCTGAAATGTATTTATGAATGCTTAGTGTTTTTTGATAAATAATTATAAGCAAATAGTGTATATCTATAAGGCTAAGATAAAATATACAATTTCTGGAATGACACTATCTTGAGCATAATCACGAAAGAAGAGAACAAGGGTATCTCAGAGGCTCGTTCAAGTGTTTTTATTAATGTTTATGGGGTATTAGGTATGATATTATTATTATTATTATTATTATTATTATTATTATTATTATTATTATTATTATTATTATTATTATTATTATTATTATTATTATTATTATTATTATTATTATTATTATTATTAAAGTGATTATGAATACAATATATCCTAATGTGTATCATACATTAGTTGAAACACTTTGTTAGTTGATACAGTTGAGATAAAAATTCATAATTTGTTTTAAGTGCATGTGGAAGGATTTTATAAATTAAACAAGGATAAATAAATTTTTTAAATGTTTATAAATATTTTTATAGACCTTATAAAACCATCATAATATTTAGAAAACCCATTTTCTATGAAAAAGTGTAAAAGCTCAATGAAACTGGTACACATAGTCCTGGAAAGAGCCCAAAATTCTACATAATGGCTTGTTGGGAAAGTTTTATGATTGTTCATGGACATATGAAAATTTAAGAGGGAATTAAAAATAGAAAATTTTCAACTAAAATAAAAATTTTAAATTTCCTAAAACTAAACTATGCAATTTATAGTGCTAGATACCCTATGCATAATAGGACTGGGATTAGAAAATGGAAACTTGAATAAATTTTGAATCATTAAGTCAAAATTAATAAAACATTGGATTAATGTGTTTTTTAAGGTTATATATAGGTTTCAAGAAGTTTATGGTTGATACATGACCATATAATATGTTCAACAAGATTGTGGGATTGATTGGGCATAAAGAGATAAAATTCATAAGAAGGGTGTGCCAGAAAGTGTAGTTGGGTTGAGAATTGGTCCTTAACACTTTATATGAAGATTAAAATGGATAAAAGGTATAAAAAATTATCTTTAGTTTCATATGAAACTTTATATATTATTCCAAACTACTGGATTTGTCCTAAAACATGCGTACAAAGAAAGAGGGCTAAATAAGAAAATTCAAGATTGAGTGTGAGTTCTAACTTTGAGATTGTGTGATTTGATTGGATGTTTATGGAGCTATAATATACTAGTGAAAGGACATATGATACCTATTTTAATATTTAAGATTCATGGAATCATGCATGAAGCCTTTAATCCTTTGAGCCTAAATGAGAAAGAGTTAGTTTGATTCGAGAATGAAGAAATGAAAGTTATAAATGAGAGGATGGTGTAAGAGGAGGTGAAAGTGGAGAGGTATATGATGAATGAAATATATTTAATATCAAGGATGAGTATATTAATGCAACGAGGACTATGATATAGTGAAGCAAGAGTGGTTAAGAGAGTTTAAGAGATAATTAGTGTACTTTTAGAGGTAAACTAAGTCATATATGATCAAAAGCATCATGAAGAAGATCAAAGCTAGCATGATGGAGGAGTTATTGTAGGCATAGTACCTTAATTAAGTGGTATCAGAGTAGATAAGCTCCTGGTATGGATTATGATTTTTAATATGATAGGTTGTTTTTTATGATATTAAATTTTTTTTGTGAGATTGTTAAATTTTGCATTAATTTAATTTGCAAGATTAAAGTAAGAGAGAGATTAAATGTTTGGTGTAGATCAACCCTAAGAATAGATCTAGAAGAAGGATGAAGAGAATAATAGAATAGAGAGACTCCAAGTCAGACTAATAGTTCCAAGGTAAAAAATATGGTGACAAGAGGGTCCCAATAAGTAAAAGAATTAAACAAGTGAAACTTAGGGTGCAGAGGGTAAAGGAGGAGAAGGGAATGGTTGAGTTAGATTAACACCATGAGGTAAGGATGAGTGAAAACCCAAAATAATTGGGTTAGATGTTGAAAGGGAGAGGAATGAGATAAAGGGTTGGAGAGGATAAATATCTTGATGGAGATCATTCATGAAGAATAAATCCAATGGTATGACTGACTTGTGAAGAGGAAGAGGGTTAAGTGGCCTATACGGCTATGCATGGAAATAAGGAAGAAGATTTTCATGAGGAATAATGAAAATAAGAATACTTTCATATGAAATAAACTAAAGGAGGAGATGAATATTCTTATGAGAGATGAACATGATGAACATGAGAAACACCTTCTAGTTAAAGAGATGGTCATGTAGAAAAAAAATAACATGAGAAGGAGAAAATAACTTTTATTAGCTTTGTGAGGTATTTTGGAGTCTTAGGTGAAATTTAAAATTGTATTAATTTTTATAAAAGTTATTTTAAGTTCTTAATATGCATTTGAAGGTATATACACTTACCATTTATGATCATGACTAATATAGGAATGAATCAAGAAAGTGTAATGGCCACTTGCATAAAGTTGGCAAGAAAAAGATGTGTGTTTGCATGTTTGGAATGGCAGTTAGTATAGAAGGATGAAATAGTTAGAGAGTGTGTATATTAAGGGTAGAATATAATTTTGGTATGGTATGTTATATCTAAGGAATAATTAATAAAATTCAATAATGGAATAACTCTATCTATCATTGATCCAAATTATGTATATATGAATGTTTGGTGTGCAAAGAATCAATAGAGAAATAATGTTAAAAAGTATTAATGAATTCTTAGTGTTTTATAATAATTTAAAATTGGTATATTTTTTTTTATAATTGAGGAATATTATAAAAATAGTGTGAATCTACAAGCCTGAGATACAAGATTCATGTTTTGGAACAACTCTGTCTTGAATAGAGTCAAGAAAGAAGAGAACAAGGGAGCCTTGGAGGCTCATGCAAGGGTTTTGATGAATTTTGATGGGTTATTAAGTATTATATAATTATTTAATTATTTTTTCCTTTCTTAGGAAGGTGATTTTTAATACAATATATCCTTAAGTTTATCGTACATCAATTGGAGCACTTTGTTATTTGACATAGTAAAGATAAATAAACTAAGAATTTTGTTTAAGTGTATATGGAAGGATTTCAAGTATGTTATAGGGACAAGTAAATATTTTAAATTTTTTCACATGTTTGTATAGAAATTATACAATCATCATAAAATTTGGAGAAACTAATCTCTATGTAAAAGTGTAAAAGTTCACTCAAACTTGTACACACAGTCCTAGAAAGAGCCCAAATTTATGCATATTGTCTTCTTTGGAATGTTTTATGATTTTTCATGGAAATATACCCATTTTATTGGTATATGGAAGTAAAAAAATAGATTTTTAAGTTGTAGTGAGATTCAGAATGTTCTTATGACTCAAATTATGTAATTTATAGTTCTTTTTCCTCTGTACGTAACAAGACAAGGGTTAGAAAATGGAAACTTGAATAAATTTTGACTAATCAAGCCAAAATTAATAAAATGTTGGATTTATCTATATTTTACATTTATATAGAGGTTTATATATTTCTTATGTTGATACCTAAACGTATAGTATGGTCAATAAGGCAATATGATTGACTAGGCCAAAACTATTTTTATTTTGATTTTAATCTTTGTATATTTTTTCAATTACTATATTTATCCTAAAATAGGGTTTCAAATAAAGATGCCTAAAGAAGGAAAGTGATTATTGAATGAGAGTTATAACTTTGAGGTTATGTGATTTTATGGGATGTGTATCAAAGTTTTAATATTCTAGTTAAAGTTGGTATGATACCTAGTTGAGTATTCAAGATCCATGCATTCATCCATGAAGCCTTTAAGCCTATAAGTCTACATGAAAATATCTAGTTTGATTCAAGAATGAAGAAATGAAAGTTATGAAGGAGAGGATGGTTTTATAGGAGGTGAAAGTGAATATATATATATAAGGAATGATATGTAATCAAGAGAAAGGAAAACTATATGCGTTGAACAAAGATTTTGAGCTATAGAAGTAAGATCAATCAAGAGAGTTCAAGAGACAATTACTGTACCTTTAGAGTTAATCTAAGTCAAGATGATATAATGAATCAAGAGGAAGACCAAAGACAACATGATGGATTATGTATTTTTATGCATAAAACCTACATAATCATTGTTGAGTTTGTATGATAAAAGCAATCCAAAATTATAAATTTATAAAAACTGAGTGATTCAATCACCTCAATGATAAAAAATTATAACCAGCTAATACAGTAAATTGGCTCACTATAGTTCATAAAATAACAACCTAGTGGATGGTGACAATCCATGAAAGTGTTCTAAACTTGAATCTAATTTTCATTTTACAATATTAGGTACACATTGCATAGCATATGCACCTTAGGTATGTCTCAAGATGAAACTCTATGCAATAATGGTTCCAATGTATATAAATATACCAAAAATGTGTATCTAAATCATATAACTATGTGATTTGGCCAATTTGGAAATTTGAGCAAGTGTGGGTGACATGTTACCATGAGATGCCCCCATTCTATATGCAGGAAACTAAAAATATATATATATAAGTTCCAAGGTGGATAACATGTTACTAAAACATCACCCCACTATAATATCGATATGTTATATATAGAATAAGTGTGGAGAACATGTTTCTAAAACATGTCCCCACTGTATATCTAAAATTATTGATGTGTGATATCCATTTCTCTATGACATGCTCCTAATGATATGACCCAATTTGAAGTGATGAAAGATATAAAATGGTTGTTATCTCACCTTAAAATTATAATATAACCATATAATTATTAATGAATCATTCATCATATAAGATGACTTGTCTAGGTAAATTTATTATTGAAACACATAGAATGTGATCACATTAAGGCCTAAGATTCATGATAAAGATCATGGAAACATCTAGATAGTAACAATACAAGCTCAAAAATCAATCAATCACACATGAAACATAAACATAAATAAAAATATAATGGTCTAAGGAAATTAAAAACAAGGGTAATGTTCAAATTCCACACAATAAAATGGACCAGACTTAGTCAAATGTCCACAACAATAATAATGACATATTAAAATTTCCATAAAATAAGAAATCACATATGAAAATGTCAAATAATCTAATAAAAGGATGAGCACCTAAAATAATGTTGCATATTGAAATGCTAAATAAATAAGACAATATTAAGGCAAGATACTCAAGAAAGTGCATAAATCCAAATATAAGCAAACATGATAAAAATATCAAAGTAGCTCATGGATAAAATATGTTAGCCAAAAAGTCAAGTACTTAGGATATCAATTACATTTTGAACGATATAAGCATGGATAAAATCATGTGTAAGTACATAAATTATCTCAAACATGTTAATGTAAATTGACCATATAATGATGTAACCTTGATGTATTACGATCATAGAGGTAGGTTTCCCAATGTCTCGATGATGTGAGTAGAGGGAAAGCCCAATATCCAAGAGTCCATAGATCATGTATATGTGTATGCCTCAATCACACTCAAATAGAAGTGTGAAACAATGTATGTAGAAGTGACTAATATTCTATCCATATAAATGAAAGTAACACATAGATGCTAAGGATCCAATCTATTATGTAGATACAAAATCTATTTTTGGATTTTTTTTATGTTTTTGATTTATTGGATATGTGCAGATTTTCAACCTTATGTTGGATATTTCAAATTGTTTACATCATAGATAGATAAGTTTAAATAGTACATGGGATGTTCCTTCTCACATTTTACATGTGTAGTAGAATAATCAATGCTATCATTTGGAATACATATTAATTTACATTCGTGAGAAAATGAAATTTTTATTGATTTGGATAAATTTAATTTTTCATTCCATATAACCAAAAAATTCCCAGTCTAAATTAGTGTAATGGAGTATGGGGTAGGACCAATACATTTCTTAGGAAAACACGATGCCCATAAAAAATAAGAATAAGAAAGAAACCCAATGAATCTTTTCATTTCCCCTTATCATGTAGAACTTTGGGATGGTACCCAAGTTGTCAAAAATACCTTTCACTACAATAGTTTTCTTATTTTGTAGTATCAATGTGGTTATGACAAAGCTAATAACTACTCATGAATAAATTAATTTTTAAATGTTGGTGACATGAATGCTTTTTGTGTTGTTCACCTTGGGAGTTTTGCATAAGATGTGGACCTTGGATTGACTCCATGTTAAGTAACATTTGTAATTTGGTTTTATAAAGAGTTGGAACACCACATTTTTTTCATAATTCTCGGTAAGTAATTTATCTCCTTCATTTGTGTGATGGATAAAATTTTGGTATTTAGAGGGAGATATATTAAGTTCCTTTCGATTATTAAGTATGAACGAGGCATATCTATAAACATCATTATATAAATGGGTAAATCAATCATATTGTTTATGAAATTATTTTCACCTTAATTAGGAAATAATTCCTCTACTAAAAATAAAATTTAGATCAAAATCAGAGGGTCTAAATGGTAGCTTATATGATGTACTTTTGAATCAAATAATATAATCTTGAAGGAATTCATCAACACCTTGTAATAAATTGTTAAAATCTTATAATATAAGTTTTGAAAACTTTTGGATATTGAAATACATGTATAAATCATCTTCCAATTGTGAAAAGGTGGTTAACAAAGCTTTTGGTTGGCTATAAAACCAATTTTGAGCCTCATCATAAATGTTCATATAGAATACTTTTACTAATAGTTTTCCATCTTTATTTCATTGACCAAAATAAGTACATAATTAATCATGTCATCGAATGGGTCCTTATTACTCAAAACGAGAGGTAAATATGGTAGCTACAAAAATTATTGGTAATGATATTCATGCATACATTATGTAAGAGGTTGATTATTGAATGAGCTCACATATACATTAGTATTATGGAAAACTATTTACATTTTAAGTACATAAACCTATTTTTTAAGATTTTATGATAGTGGTCATTTTATAAATAAAATATTCCATGTGAATGGTGGTTTTTATCATGGGTGATATCATTAGTTCTAACCCATCATTATTTTCAAATCTAGGTATATGAGTATCATTGTCATCATGGATAACAACTACAAGTTAGTGATCACTAAATTTAAGATACCTTGGTAGTGCTATTGGATATTTGAATTTTTATACCTTTGACATATCATTTTAATTTCTTATAAAATTGGAAAGAATTGATTCATTCACTTTAGGTAGAAATATGGTGATTGGAGCTTGAGGAATCTTTCGTAAATGTGCATTTTTTGATATAGTAATAAATTTTGGTGCAAATACATTCTTTGGAAGATAAATATCTATTAATTTACATGTGATAGTTGATATTTGTAATAGTGCCATATTTGGAACATTAGGAGCCTTTTTTGCTTTAGTTTTTTAATGATTTCTTCTAAACAATGTATGAATGTTACTTGATAAAGATGTCATGATGTCTTGACTAACCTTTCAAAAAATTAAATATCAAGTGAAGGAAGCAATAATTCATCACCATTGATAAGGTGAGAATTGTTTGTAAATGTTGGAATATTAGGGGTTTTTATCAATGATGTTAAAGGAACATCACATTTTTGACATGTTTACAAATCCTCAAGGATATCTTGATGGAGTTGGTGAATGTTAACTCGATAAAATAAAGGAATAATATTTCCATGTGAAAGAAGTTTTTGTGTAAAAGGTAAAGGTAAAGAATTTCTATCTTCCTTAAGATGTAAAAAATTATTTTTTGAAATGGTTTGAGCATGAACCTAATTAGAGTGATTGCAATAACCACTATTCAACACTTTTGTATTATGCAATTTATCACTTGGGGGAATGCAAGATTAATAAATTTTAATGCCTTCTTTAAGGGAGATTTGGAGAGTTTCGTAATCGTAGCCATAAAAGAAATCAATTTCATCTATGATGAGAGAGATAAAGAACACAAATATTAGGATATGGAAAGGAATAAACATCTAAAAGAGAATGCCCATGCCAAATTTATAGTCAAAGATCAGGTTTACCTAATTTTTAACCCTAAATTCGATAAGGATACTATTGATTTATATACATGTTAAAAATATACAAATGAATAATCATAGTCATAATAAAAAAATCTATAGTGGGTAAACTAATTACAAATATTTGATATAAAATTTAATGAATTTAATATACTGAGATATGATAAAAATGGAAAATACAAATATGTCATATACGGCAATGACAAATAACTAAGATAATTAGTTGGTTATACTTCTGATACAAATTTAGATTTGAAACATGTAGGAATCATACTGGAAGAATGCTTTATAATTGTCATCAAACTTACTATAAAGATTCTCTATAAATAAATAGACTTTCATCAACATGAGATAATTACATTGATTCTAGTGTCTTGATTAAGCACAAGTATCTTGTAAGAAGCATCTAATAGGATAGTTTACAATCACCTAGATGATTTTATATTTTTCATCACCTTCACTTTGGTACATTGAGGTTTGGGTCATGGACTATCTTTCCTTTTCAAATAACATAACTCTAGTTCTGCATATTTATATTAGTAATGCTAAAAATTGGTTAGTGGGAAGATGGTGTTGAGATGCCTCAAAGATCCATCTATTAATGAGCACTACTTAAATAGCCAAATCATTGAATAAGGCCTTATAATAACGTATTTATCCCATATATTTTGGAATTTGTGTGAATTATGCAATATGTGGAAAATAAGTACAATAGTGACCTACCTTGTAACTTGTAATATGGAACCTTCTAATTTTTTGTATCACCTTTGCTTTGGTGTGTTTAGACATCAAACACATGTTTTCACTCTTTGTCAGATAATCAAACCATTTCTTCCTCACCCTTGGAGTCACTATATGAAAAATGGCTTAGTGGGTTCATAATATTGATCTACCCCAAGGACTACTTTATCAATTGGTTTTTCTCACATATCTAATACTCTAAATATGACCTTAGACATATGTAGTTTTCCCCTACATGTTGTCTTGTGTATGCATAAAGTACATAAAGTGACTTATCTTGTAATTCCATAAATATGGCTTATGGGATGCTCATTCAAAACTTAAGACCTATAGGTGGACTGTCCCTATGAATAATATTTAAATAGGAAAGAATAGGGAAGTTTTTCTCAGTTTAATATTTGATTGAGTGCATTTGGTAAGTTTCCTTGTGAGTAACTATGCTTTTTTTAGGTGAGGAATGGATGAGGATCTTGGTCATGTATATATACCAATCCTTTTAGAAAATATCATTCACATGATAACACTTAGTCTAACCATAACAACACATTACAATTGAAAATTTGATGAATTTAGGGCACCTGACTCTTTGTTTAATACATGACACTTGCATCAATATAGACATCTCGTTGGGGTGGAAACATTCATGAAGCTCAAAAGTAAGTATATGTCCAAAACATGTAGAATAGGATAATAATCAAGTTTATAACACTTTTCATAGTACAGAAGACGTGGTCATTAGAATGACATATGATCAGATTATGAAGTAAGTAATAGATATAGGAGATAGAGACTGTGAACCTTTCTGTATTGGGAAGGCTTATGAACTAAAGATAAAAATCATGAGACGTACTTGCAAAGTATATAATACTAAGGTGCTATATAATTCAGATTTAGTAACTACAATGGGGACATATTATTTATAATTATCGAGTTGAAAATAAAAGTATATAGGGACCTTAGAAAAGATTTAAAAACACAACTTTTTATGCACCCACTCATTCTTGTAATCTTCTTACTTTCTTCGACTTCTTCATAAACTCTCGGCATATCAATAAGTCATTGGAGATTGATGGATTAAAATGGACTGGAGATCCTTCTAGTAATTTCTTATTGAAACAAGGTTATAATATGTTACTCTCTCATATTGATATACATTTAGGACATATGGAACAAGTTTGTATCCCTTGGTGACTTCGTAAAGATAACATTAATTTGTTACTCATTAGGAAGAAGAAATATATTTTTTAGTATGAACCCCAAAGGATTGGTTTTCAGGGACCTTCTTGGTGCATCTCCTATTACGATAACTATGAAACCTTGAACCATGTTCTAATTCATTACTCTTTTTCTTGGAGAATTTTGTCTTGGTTCCTTAACAAAATGAACACACATTAGGTAGTAGTTGTCTCTATTAAGTAACTTTTGATTAGCTTGACATAAGGAGGGGATTAAGCCAATAATATTTGGAATATGGCTCTATCTCTAATCGTCTGGAGTTTATGAAAATAAATAAACAAAATAATCTTCATGAAACCATCCATATCTGAACATCCCCTCACCCTTAAAATTGAAGGCACTCCTTTAAGAAGTCTTCAAAGATATAATGCAGCTTCCTAAAAATAGAATCACTTGATAAGATTTTCATATTGTCTAAAAAGGGATTTTAGTAAAACACATCTTCATCCTTGTTCATCAAATAAACATAAGGATTTTGGCTTTTTAAAAGTCTTTAAATGACAATTTTGAAAAACAAAATTTATTTACGACATACAAAATCAACCTAAAAATTTTTAATAGTGAAAGAATTTTTAAAAATAATCACAGACAAGTATTCTCACGTACTTACTTCCACATTACACATAAAAATTTTACATCAAAAAACACAATAATAAAAATGAACACAACTCAAAAAACATATAAACCAAAAAGACAAAAAGATAAAAATTTACATACAAAAACTTAAAGCTTAAGATTAAAAAAATAAGCAAACCAACCTTGCAATCTAAAAAACTTTTGAAGGCCCCTAAGCCCTTGGGTTAAAAAAAATGAAAAACTAATAAAGCTAATAAAAGGGTCTAAACACTTATCGGATCAAGCTAAATCGAATATACAAAGATGGAAAAGCCTCCCTACCTGAAGGCATAAGAAACAAGTACAACGCCAAGTCACGAGTTCCAACAAGAATATGATGTCGTTAGATTAATCAATCACGGAAATTAAAACTAAAATTGGATGATGTGCGGCGCGAGATTCTCTTCCTTTGTCGTACTTAGAAAGTAAGTTGCCCACAAGTGGAGAAAGAAGAGAATCATGCGAATAAATATTATAGTCATGCGGAGAAATAATATAAGTGGAGGAACTAAAGAATAAAAAATCTTGGGAGAGTAATACAACCACAAATATTGGCTAAAAGGTATATCGTTTGATGTGACACTTTTATTCCAGTGATCGTCTCGGATAAAAGGGGTTGAGAAAAAAATATTAGGCTAGCGTCTCAGATTTTTTTGCTTATTTGGAAAGATAATAATTATCATGCACATTTTGCCAAGGAAGTGGAAGAAACTATTATATAGAACATAAGGGCGGTAGAATCAAACGTGATGTTCGAGCTTTAAATTTGGTACCAATAGCAGTTTTTCGTATTTTGATATTTATCTTTATTCATCTATACAATTCATTTTTTATAGATAAATAATTTATTTTTGGGAGAAATTATATTAGATTTAAATTTTCAACACGTTTCAGATCTCAACTATAATCGAATATATATATAAAAGCAACAGAACCCAAATTCTTAAAAAGAAAAAGCAAAATAAAATGTTACAAAAAATTACTTAAAAAGAAAATTCTCACTCAATCACGTTTAATTTCGCAGAGCAGACCAGAGCAGAGGAAACGTGGTTGGTTAATAATATTGAGCGTAGCCAATGCCTATAAATTGGAGCTTAATATATTATCGACTCAAACCAACTGGTGAGTGCTACAATAGAAATAAAGTTAAAAAGTGAAGCGAAGCAATGGTGAACAATGCTGAGGATGGCCGACGTGGACGACCGACGTGTATGACTTCTACGAATGGGTGAGCGATGAAGAAGTTACGCGGTTCATGACGTGGGAGCCCTTCAAATCCAAACAGCAGGCAACAGTGTATGTTGCCAAGGTGGCGATTCCCCATCCGTGGATGAAAGCCATATGCATAAATGGAAGTAATAAGGCCATCAGACACATAATGCTGAAGCAATCAAGCGGCGTTCACAGCTGCCGGGCTGAGCTGGCGTACGCCATCTCTAGAAAATACTGGAAAATGAGTGTGACCACCCGAGCTGTAGTAGCTGCGGTGAAGATGGGGTTGAAAGAGTTGAAGGGAATACAGAGAATAGAAGCTCTTGTTCTGCCTGTCAACGTGGCATCCGCAAGAGTGATGGAAAAGGCGGGGTTTAAGAAGGAAGCGTTGCTGCCTAACTACGTCCATCTCAAGGGGAGACTCAGAGACTGCTTACTCTATAGCTATGTCCCTTTCTAACTATGATCTACACTCTAATGTAACCATGCCTCATATTTATGTTTGTAGGTGTTTCACCTATGCATTCGCCTTCCCATTACATCGATTAATATGTCGTTTTTATTATTCACATAAGCTACAAATCGTAGCTATGTCTCCATGGCATTAGCCTTGTGATATTCTCTTTATCATAAAAATTTCGTGACTAATTTCATTGTAATGATTTCTGGTAGTGGCATTTTCTATTAGAAACTGCAACTGGAGATAATTTCTCCATCCACAATTTAACTGACTGTTCCACCTCCCTCCTTCTCATGCATGCACAACAGTTATCAAATAGTTAGAGATCAGTTAGTTCAAGCAGTTAATGGTCAGTTTGTTTAAGCAGTTAGAGGATTAGTTTAGACTTAGTTAGATGGAGTTAAACAATCAGTTTAATTTGCCAAGAAAATCTATTTATAGAAGCCTTGGGCGCAACATTGTAAGCAAGAAAAAAGGAAGATCAATAAAAAAATCTTTTTCAAGATTGCAGTAGCATTCTGAGTTTTGTGTGTATGTTCTTGTTTTTTATGCTTTGTTTTATTACTTCAAACTGGTATCAGAGCAGGTTAGAGCCAAAGGAGTGAAGCACAGGGTAGAAGGTGTCAAGGAGAAGCGTCCAGGTTGGAAGCCAGCATAGAAAATAAGAAGCAAAAGAAAACGCAGCAGAGCCAAGGGCAGGAGAGTGATAGGTTGTAGAAGAGGAAAAGTCGTGCAGTAGTTTTCTCCATCACAATCTGCAAATAAAAAATTATTTCAAATTAGTAGATCGTGGAAGTCAAAAAAGGACAAACATCAAAATCGCACAGCTGTCTAGAAAAGAAGCGTCAGTTCGTTGTAGTGCAGGGCGCAGTCTTGAAGTGGGTGCTGACGTGTCCACAAGTTATTTTATTTTAGACTGAGTTGTTTGAAAACATATAGTGGACTGAAGTCAAAGATAAAGCGTATAGTGGACTATGGTAGGCCATGAGGCAAAGCGAAGGGCAAGTTGGGTTAAAAGCCACGGTGTTCTTCTTGTCCACAACACGGACCAGACCACTGAAGTTCGCTTGAATACCGAGAAGGGCTCTAAGAATTTTTTGCTCTAGAGTCCATTTTGCAGGGAAAAAAAAGATTTGTAGTAAAGAACAATTATTATTATTTCAAAGTCAGATCATGGAAAAGCACCAGCAGATAAAGTCAAAAAGGTTGATTTAGTCGCTTCAGCGATTGACATGGCAATGAATAACAGTATTTCTCAGCCTCAAATTCCCATTTTTAATTGTAAGAATTACGATTTTTGGGCAATTAAGATGAAAATTTTTTTTTGCTCACAAAAAGTTTGGGATTTGGTAGAGAGTGGTTTTGTAGAACCGCAAAACAAGGCAGCCCATCTGACATTAACTTGAGCACAAAAGGATGAGCTTAAAGAGAATAGAAAAAAAGATGCAAAAGCTTTATTTATAATCCAACAGGGACTGGATGAATTGATTTTTTCCAAAGTTGCAACAGCAATGAGATCCAGAGAAGCATGGAAAATCTTGGAGACTACCTATAAAGGTAATACAAAGGTAAAAATTGCTAAATTGCAATCTCTTAGGAGAAGTTTTGAAAATTTGCAAATGAATGATTCAGAGTCTATAGACCAGTTTATGGGTCAAGTGTTGAATATAGTGAATCAAATTAGATCTAATGGAGAAACAATCATGAATCAAAAAATCATAGAAAAAATACTCAAGAGTTTACCCAGTAAATTTGATGCAATAGTTGTAGCTATTGAGGAAACCAAGGATTTGGAATAGTTATCAGTAGATGAATTAATAGGTTCTTTGTTAACACATGAATCTAGAATGAATAGGAATAACAATACTTCTCTTGAGAATGCTTTCAAGTCACAGGTATCATTTGGCAGAGGAAGATGAAGAGGAAGGTTAAACTTCAGAGGAAGAGGCAGAGGCAGAAATGGAAGGAACAATCCAGATCAAGGTGAAAATAGTAATCACAGCTACAACAATAGAGGACATGGCAACAATCACTTCTAGCAAAGTTCATAGAGATTTGATAAATCTAATATTAAATGTTATTATTACAAAAAATATGGACATTATGCAAGTGACTGTAGAAGGAAACAAGGATATGTGTACAAGCATAATGCTAATTACACAAATGAATCTAGTTCTAATCCAGGTGAATCTAGTTCTAATCTTGGAAGCTTATTTTGCACTTATCATGTTACTCAAGAAAAATCTAGAGATATTTGGTTCTTAAATAGTGGATGCAGTAATCATATGACAGGGAATAAAGAAGATTTTACTAGTTTTGATGATTTTGTAAAATCTGAAGTGAAATTATGAAATGATATCAAAGTGGATGTAATGGGTAAAGGTGTAATAAATGTTTTGGCAAAGAATGGTGAAAGAAGGTTTATACCTGATGTTTATTTTGTACCTAGACTAAAGCATAATCTTATGAGTATTGGACAGTTAGTATAGAAAGGTTACAGAGTATCTTTTATGGATAATGTTTGCACAATACTAGACAAGTTTCCAAGTGATAGGTTGATAGGAAAAGTGGAGATGACCAAGAATCAAATGTTCCCTCTTCGAATTCAGTGTATCTAAGGAGAAGAGGAAGCTCACTTCAAAACCATGCAGCTAGACCAATCATGGTTATGGCACTTAAGGTATGGACATTTACATTTTGGAGGTTTGAATTTCTTATAGAAGAAAAATGTGGTGAAGGGTTTACCACCAATAGAAAAGCCAGGAAGTTCATGTGACAGTTGTATTCTGGCAAAACAACATAGAGAGAGATTTCCAGTAGGAGCCTCATATAGAGCAAAGGTAATATTGGAGCTAGTCCATAGTGATTTATGTGGACCAATGCAAACTCCATCATTTGGAGATAGTACTTATTTTTTAACCTTCATTGATGACTTTAGCATAAAGACGTGGATATATTTTTTCAAAAATAAGTCTGAAGCCTTTGGAAAGTTTTAAGAATTCAAGGCAATGGTTGAAAAGCAGAGTGGTCGTTACATCAAGGCACTTAGATCAGATAGAGGAGGTGAATATATGTCTAATGAATTTCAAGATTTTTGAAGATATCATGGCATTAAAAGGCAACTGACTATGAGGTACACACCACAACAGAATGGTGTAGTAGAAAGAAAGAATAGAACAATCACAGAGATGGCTAGAAGCATGTTGAAAGCCAAACATTTGTCAAATGAATAGTGGGAAGAAGCAGTAGCATGTGCAGTGTATATTTTGAATAGAAGCCCAACAAAGAGTGTTAGATATCAAATTCCATAAGAAGCATGGAGTGGTAAGAAACATAGTGTACATCATTTCAAATTTTTTGGTTGTGTTGCATATTCTCTTATACCGTCTAAATTGAGAAGAAAACTTGATGATAGAGGTGAGAAATGCATTTTTATTAGCTATACTAAAGAATCAAACGCTTATAAGTTGTATAACCCCATTTCAAAGCAAGTGATTATTAGTAGAGATGTTGAATTTTAAGGAAGAAGAAGCATGGGATGGTAGCACCATCAAAATTGGAGCACCAATTCCACATAATGAAGAAGAATCTGAAGAACAAAATTTGCAAGGTGATCAATCCTCTCCACAAGCAAGAACAAGCACTTCAATAAGAACACCTAGGAGGTTTGAACAAGATGAATCATCTAGTCATGAATGTCATCCTACTCCAAATTCACAAGTAAGTGATGAATCAGATCCAACTCTTGCTACTTTAAGATCAAGAATTAAAGGTAAGAAAATGAGAAACTTAAATGAGATTTATAATCAAGAAGAAGAGAAATTATATTTGGTTTCAAATTTTGCTCTTTTCACTCATGATCCTATGTATTATGAAGAAGTAGTTAATGAAGAACATTGGATAAAAGCAATGGATGAAGGAATGAATGCCATTGAAAGAAATCAAACATGGGATCTAACTAATCTACCTGAAGGTAAGGATTGTATAGGAGTCAAATGGGTTTATAAGACTAAATTTGATGCAGATGGAAATGTTGAAAAGCACAAGGCAAGGTTAGTAGCAAAGGTTTTGCACAAGAACATGGAATTGACTATAATGAAACATTTGCTCCAGTTGCTAGATTAGATACTATTAGAATGGTTTTATCAATAGCTACTCAAAAAAATTGGTCTGTATATCAAATGGATGTTAAATGAGCTTTCTTGAATGGTTTACTAGATGAAGAAGTGTATGTGAAATAGCCAACAGGTTGTGAAGTGCAAGGACATGAAGAAAAAGTCTACAGATTGAAGAAGGCCCTTTATGGTCTCAAGCATGCACCAAGAGCATGGTATAGCAGGATTGATTCATATATGACAAATAATGGATTCAACATAAGCAAAAGTGAGCCTACATTGTACACAAAAATCAACAAAGAAGGTTAGATTTTGATTATGTGTTTCGATGTTGATGATTTGATTTTCACTGGAAATTTGTCTATAGACACATTTAAATCAGTAATGAAGAAAGAATTTGAAATGATAGATTTGGGATTAATGAAGCACTTTCTGGGCATAGAATTTGTACAATCAGAGAAAGGAATATTTATTTGTCAAACTAAATATGCAAAGGATGTGTTAAGGAGATTTAAGATGCTGAATTGTAAACCAACACCTACACCAGTTGCTATAGGAACCAAAATTAGTGAAGAAGACAAAGGTCTAATGTTGATTCTATAGCATTCAAAGGACTAGTTGGCAGTTTGATGTATCTTAAAGCTACAAGACCAGATATCATGTATGGGGTCAGTTTAATCTCTAGATTCATGGAGTCACCGAAAGACTCACATTGGCAAGTTGGAAAAAGGATATTGAGATATGTGGTAGGAACTACTGAATAAGAAATTTTATATTCCACAACCAACGATTTTTGTTTGATTGGCTTTATTGATAGTGATTTTGCAGGTAGCATTGATGACAGGAAGAGTACTTCTGGACATGCCTTTCTTTTAGGAATAGGTGTGGTCACATGGGCATCCAAAAAGCAACCTATAGTGACACTTTCATCAGCTGAAGCAAAGTATGTAGTAGCCAAATCAGCAGCATGTCAAGCAACTTGGATGAGGAGAATATTGAAAGATTTATTACAAGCATAGAAGGAGTCTACACCAATCTTTTGTGACAACAAATCAACAATTGCATTATCAAAAAATCATGTGTTTCACAAGAGGAGCAAGCACATTGATACAAGATTTCATTTTATCAGAGAGTTAGTGAACAACAGAGAAATCCATTTGGAGTTCTGTTGATCTGAAGATCAATTGGCAGATATATTCACAAAGGCATTAGCAAAGGAAACCTTTGATTATCTAAGACAAAATTTAGGCATTGTAAATGCTGAAGTTGTTAGTGGTAGAAATTAAGGGGGAGTGTTAGAAACTGAAACTAAAGATAATTTCTCCATCCACAACTTAACTGACTATTCCACCTCCCTTCTTCTCATGCATGCACAATAGTTAACAAACAGTTAGAGATACGTTAGTTCAAGCAGTTAATAGTCAGTTTGTTTAAGCAGTTAGAGGATTAATTTAGACTTAGTTAGATGTAGTTAAACAATCAGTTTATTTTTAGTTTAATTTTCTAAGAAAATATATTTACAGAAGCCTTGGGCACAACATTGTAAGCAAGAAAAAAGGAAGATCAATAAAAAAATCTTTTTCAAGATTGCAGTAGCATTTTGAGTTCTGTGTGTATGTTCTCATTTTTTATGCTCTATTTTATTACTTCATTTTATTTCTTCTCGAATGTGGATTCATCATGGTTTTAAAGCTTTTAAACTTAAATTTCTTATCCTCTATATGGAAACTTGCTTGTTAACTTTTTGACTACTTAACATTATGGATTTCATTATCTCTGGAGGCTTTTAATATTTCTTGACATATCAGCTAGCCATATCCTTTTGTTCCTAAAGGTAAGGGTCCGTTTTCCCTAATTTTAATCTATAAAAAGCAATAATATCATGTTGAAAGGATAATCAATCATTGAAACTAATATTAAAATTGGATAAAGTGCCACCCAAAATTCCCACCCTTTGTCGTACTTATAAGGTAACTGCAAATTATATCTGGAGAAATAAAATAATCATGCAGATAAGTATAACAATCATGTAGGTAAGTGTAATATAATTCTGACTGGTTACATACACAGAAATTAAAAAAATCATGCGGAGAATGATATAACCCAAACTATTGGTTAAAGGTATATCATTTCATGTGACAATGTAATTTACATGTTTATATAAGTTAGAAGGGTTTGAGGGAAAATTTTAGCATAGTGTGTCAAGCTATTTGTGTATTTAATGTTGAGAAACATGGTACATATAGATGGTGGGAAGGTAATAGCTATTATGCACATTTATACAATGAAGTGGAAGAAATCAAATAGAACTCAATGGTCGTAAAATGTTTCATGATGCTAGAACTTTAACTTTTCTAGAGATATATAACACTCATGTTTTGACATTCATTTTTATTTATATAAAGAGTCCACAACCTATTTTATATATGCAATTATGTTTTATTTCGTTGATTAGAGGATACATGATTGGATGACTATATTAGGAGAATTATGAGAGGTTTAAGGAGGTATGTTTCTTTTAGAGGTATAAGTAGTCATTTTAGAGCTGTAGCAGGGAAAATAATGTAAGTGTCATAAACTCTTTCAATTATATAGGTCTTGATGAATTCCATGTTTAATAAATTTTCATTTGTGCATACTTTGTTATTTCATTTCTTTAGTTCTTCACAATCAAAGTGATTGCCTTTTGGATATTATTACACTTTGTTCATCTATTTAAGGCATGTCTCTTTCCTTTCGGATTGGGTGCTTGGGCTATGCATGAAACTCACTTGATGAGGAGTACATGTGATGATTCTTAGAGTATGGGAAGTCAAGCACCCTTATTTGGGATATTTTGAAGCTTTCTTAAAGAATTTTGGAGTTTTAATACTTGTGTGTATGTTTCCCTTCTTACATCTTGGATCATGATTTTGTGACATGATGGTTTATCTCATATGTTCTTTTTTAGCATCTGAAGTCTTTCATGTTGTTTAAGAGGTTCTTGTCCATTGTGAATCATTGTTTAAGAGATGAGATTTTTTATGATTTGATTTATTTTTTTAATTATAGCCTTCTATATCTCTTTCATGGAATATTTTCTTTAATTATATTGAGACAATATTCTTAACCCATGTTGATTTGATATCCATTCCTTTTATGTTTTCATAATTTTTTGGTTCCATTTAAATAATGGTTTGTAACAACGCTTCTAGTTTCTATTTTTTTAAAGCTACTTTTCACAATGAGTAAATATTTGTTTGTTTCAACAATAATATGGAAATTTTCTTATACATTACATCAATTTCATTTCAAATTATCATATTGTTAGTGAAATGGTATAATAATCTTGACATAATATGCAATTGAATGTGTTGTTAATATTGTAAATAAAATAAGAAATTTAAGTTATCAATTATATATTATAAAATTAGAAGTATTTTTCATTTATATGAAATGGTGATACGATGGAAATATATACAAATAGTAGAACATGTTGGAAAGACCAGTTTATAGAAAATTTCTTAAAATAATGGAATATCTATCTTATTGATATAGCATTTGGAGAAATCTAGAAGGTACCATGCCAATGTTGTGAAATCATTCCCCCCCCCCACACCCCGCCCCCATATTACATTATTTTTACAAATGTACTTCGTAAACATTTCAAATTTTTGCCTTCCCAAGAGATTTGGTAAGAATATCTATTAGTTGTGCATCTGTAGGGCAGTATTGGAGCTAGATATGATGATTTAAAACTTGTTCTCAAATATAGCGACATTATACATCTTTGTGTTTTGTCCTTTCATGATAAACATGATTCTTAACAAGTTTTAACACACCTTGATTTTCATAGTGAATAATAGGTGGCTTCTTTTCTTCATAGCCCATATATGCTAATATGCGACGTAACCATGTTACTTCATGCATAGCTCCATGAGTAACATGATATTCTGCTTCATGGATTGAATAACAACAACTATTTGATTCTTACTAATCCATGATATTGGTCCAGATCCAAGATGAAATATGTTTCCTGACATTGACTTTTTGTCATTAATAAATCTAACATAGTTTGAGTATGTATATCCTTGTAATAAGAATTAAATATTCTTCTTATACTGTAGACCATACTAAAGTGTACCTCAAAAATATCTTTAAAAATGCTTTGTTGTTATCTAGTGACATTTATTTGGTTCCTGCATAAATTTGGAGAGATAACTCACAACAAAACATATATACGGTCTATTTTAAGTCAATTAGATGAGACTCTAGATGAGTTATTTGTATAAAATTACATCTCCTTGAGGTGAGTACTATAATTGAGAAAGTTTTAAGCCTTTCTCCATTAGTGTTGAGGGTGGCTTACATTCAAACATTCTATACTTTTCCAAGAGTGTCTTGGCATATTTGATCTGGGAGATAAAAATGTGATTCTATTTTTGCCATGTCTCCAAGCCAAGACAATAGTGTAGTAGCTCGAAATCAATCATGTTGAAGGATCTTTTGAGTTCATTTTTCACAATATTACCCTAATCTTGTGAACTTCCTGTGATCACAAAATCATCTACATATAGAACAAGAATGATGATTTCTATTCCAACCTTCTTTATATACAAGTTAGAATCTAAGGGGCTACAAGTAAAACCATGATACAAAAGGTGATCATCTATTTTGGTGTACCATGACCTAGGAGCTTCTTTGAGTCCATAAAGTGTTTTGATGAGATGAAATACCTTTCTAAGATGTTTTTCATCAATAAATCCTTCTGGTTGGGTCATATATACTTCTTCCTTTAGATCACCATTAAGAAAATAACTTTTGACATCCATCTACTGAATTTTCCATCTAATATATGCTTTGAGTGCAAAAATAACTCTGATGGTCTTGATCTTTGTAGTGGGCACAAAGTTTTCTTCATAGTCAATGCCCTCTTTTTGAGTATATAGTTTTTATACTAGTCATGTTTTATGTTTATCAGTGGATCTATCTACCTTATATTTAGTTTTGAAAACCCATTTGTAACCTATGGTTTTCTTTCTTGTAGGTAGATCAACCAGTTCCTAAGTTTGGTTACTTATGACTGAGTCATACTCGACATTTATTACTTTTTTCCATTGAGGTTGAGTTAAATATTCACAAACATTATCAGGTTTTGGGTTATCAATCATTATAATCATAATGGAAAAATTTACCTCATGCCTACTCTAACTCCTCTTTCGGACTCTGGATGAATGAGTGTCTCTACTATTACCTAATACCAACTTTAGAAGAGAAATCTACCATTGTTATGATGAACTACTTGGTGGATGTGAAGAACTTTATGGTGGATGTTTCAAATATCCGAGATCAACATATAATTCTCCTTCTGGCTCTAGATGATATAATTCTCAAAGATCAACATACAACTCTCCTTTTGGCTCTAGAGTTTCTTCATTATCTGATTTAGGAAGTAATTTATGAGAGGTGATTGGTGTTGATCCATCATTCTATACCATTGAGTCAAAAGATGACTCATCAAATAACACATCTTTGCTCTCATAGATTTTCTTTATTTCTAGATCCCTGAGATTATATGCCTTCAAGGTAGTGTTGTATCTTAATAAGATGCACATGAGTGTTTTTGACTTGAGTTTATTTCTCTTTTTTGTTAGTATTTGCATAAAAGCTATGCAACCAAACACATGTAATTGAGAAATCAAAGGCTTTTTAGCAGTCCATACCTCTTTTGACATTTTATCCTTTAACAATTTTGTTGGTGACTAGTTGAGAAGATAGATAGCAGTTTGGACTACTTCTACCCAATAGTGATTCTTTAGATTTGTTATTGATAATATATAGTGAGCCATCTCCATCATGATGGGATTGCATCACTCAAAAACACTATTCTAATATGGTGTGTAGGGAGCAATCAAAATTTTTTTTATACCTTGCTGGTTTAGGAATGTCAAGAACTTTTCTAACATGAATTCACCTCCTCAGTCTGAGTGGAGCTAAACTAGAGGTTGTCCTATCTCCTGCACAACCTATTGATAGAAGATCTGGAAATGATGAAGTGCTTCACTCTTCTTTTTTAGGAAGAATACCCACATCTTCTGGGAGTAGTCATCCATGAATAGTTGGAAGTACTTGTATCCTAAGAATGAATTAGGTAGTGGGCCACACAGATCAGTGTGAATAACCTCCAATCATTTCTTATCATGAAATGAGCTTCCTTTGAATGGATCCCTGTGTTATTTAGCTGTAAGGTAACCAATATAAAAAGGGAAGGAACTGGATAGCTTGGGAGGTGCACATACCACCCCTTTATTAATTAACTCATATAATGAATTGGTAAATAAATGATAATATTGATAGTGTTAGAGGGTAGCAAATTCTACTGTCGAGGTAGATAATGCTACTATAGAAGATGAAATAGCATTAAGAGCAAATAGTTTGTCTTTAAGAAAATATTTAGCAAGAACTTTACCTTTTTATGATATCAAGAAAGTTTTGATGCCATTTTCGACAAGAAATTCCACCTTCAAATGGTTATTCAGTAGTTGACTAACTAATAAGAGATTAGACATCAAACCAAGAATGTATAGTACTTTTATTAGTGTATATTTTCATGGTCTAAGAGGAATGGTATCTTGTCCTATTACTTTTTCCACATACTCTTTGTCATCTGTGATCCTAATTCAATCTCTAATGGGTTGGTCTGATAATGAATTGAATAGCTTGATGCCACCTGATATATGTTTGGTGGCACCAAAATTGATCAACTAGATATTTCTTGTGGGTTGAGAGGTCTACGAGATAATTAATAATTTCTTATCTTCATCAGATATCTATTCTTTAGATATATCATCTTGTTGAGCAATGATATGTCCCTTATACTTCCATTGACAGAGACGTCTTTTTTGTTTTTGAGAATCATCTCACCCTGATGTACTGGTAAACCCTTATTTTTTAGCATTATACTAGCAATTGTCTATGCTGTGATTATTGGTTTGATAGATATGACACCATTTCTTTGACTTCTAAGATATTTGATGTTGAGGCTGTTGTTATTACTACTATTTCTATGACTACTTCTCTGAAGGCCCTTTACAAAACTTCTAACCTTGTTGCCTCTTTGAGATAAGAGATTTATCTTCAAACTCATCTTGAACTGAGTTGATAGCTTCTTCTTGCTGCAATGGGTTAATGAGATCTTCAAATGATACTGACTCTTTGGTGACATTGAATGTCACGAAAAACACTCTCAATTTAGAACGTAGTGCTCTCAAAATAATCTGGACCAAGAGATCATCTTCTACCTTCTCACCAATTGCTAGTAACTCCATCTATATTTCAACCAATCAATGTAAGAATTCCTCAACATTCTCGTCAGACTCCATGGTGATTGTGTGAAGTCTTGATTTGTGGATGGAGGATATTAATCTTATTCTTTACCTCATATATGGTTAATAACTTATCGCTTGCTACCTTTGGATCGTCAACATCCCTAATATGTGGTTGGAAGTCTTTGGTGATGCTTAGGATGATTAACATTAAGGATTTTGAAGTAACCTTATCATAATTTTCACATACATCAAGATCGATGGGAGCCTTCTTGTCTCCTATCATGATTCCCCATAGTCCTTTGAATAAAAGGATCGTGTGCATCTTCATTTTCCACATAGCATAATTTAGTCGTTTAAGAAGTTTGGCTCCTGATATAAGTAAATTTAGAGAAGACATTGAAAAGAAAAGTGAATTTTTATTTTATTATTATAAAATAGAGTGACAAGTATTATTAATGAGAGAATCAAATTTGGATATGATCAAAATATTGATGTGCTAAAAGATGGCAACATTTTTTGGAACGTTCAACCCCGTCTCCAGTATCAACATCATATCCATCTTTGATTTTTGCTTGGATTTTCTTTGCTTGATAGCGTATGTCGAATAGGATGTACTCCAGAAGACCTTTGTGGATTATTTCATCAAATTGAAGATTGCCACTATGATAAAGGGCCTTGAACAAACAAAAATAGAAACTAGAGCTTTCTTGAGCATCTAGACAGTTTTCTATGCCTTGTGAGTCTCCTTGCTTGCTTTCAGTAGTCCTAACACTTTTTCTTACATTTGAAATATACTACGGTCTCAACATTTTAGACTATTTTATGCTATGTCCTCTTTTCTTGGTGTTGCACTTGAAAATGGAAATGTGTCGTATTATTATTATTATTATTATTATTATTATTATTATTATTATTATTATTATTATTATTATTATTATTATTATTATCATGAACTCAGAGGCAGATTTTTATTTTCTCAAGAAGGGAAGAAATTTGATTGTAGAATCTCTGGAAGGGAGGAATGTCTCCTCCTAGTGCCCAAATGATTGTGTATATACCAGGGTCTACTCAAGTTTTTTCTACGATTTGCACCGTTCTCCTTGGCTTCTATTGCTACATCATCCCAAACTATTATCTCCATGTCCCAAGATTCAATGGATCCACGTCCCAGGCTTCAATGGCTATTGTGTAGGACTGCATC
>JARHVA010003036.1:0-45000 GCA_037957365.1 Torreya grandis | reverse complement strand
ATGGCCAAGATTTTAGTATAATCCTTCATCAATTGTTGTGTTATGAATTTGAGAGTTTTCACCACTAATCTAAATATTTGTAACATACCCTTGGGTTATTATGATATTTTGTGTGTGGATTGGCTTAGGACTCATTGAGCTAAGGTGGATTGTTTCAATGAGATTATCAATTATTATGATGAACTTATGAGATTATAAATTATCAAATGGATTTAGAGGTCCATATCCCTTCATGTGATTTTTAAATGCAACTTAGATAGTGTGAAAAAAATGGATACCAGATGTTTGTAATTAGTTTTTTTGATAGATCAAACTAGGAGAGTTTAGGGGTGACACTTGATGAGGATTCTATATTATACAATTTTTCAAATGCATTTTATAATGATTTCCCTACACTACCTCCTTTTAGGGAGATAGATTCTAGGATTGACCTTGTGTGTAGAGTCTTATGTCTATAAATCACTATAAGATAAATAGACCTAATATTTTCCAGTTCAATATACATCTAGAGGAAATTTTGGAGATGGGCCTCATTATTTTGAGTGTTTTTAATTTGGAAGCACCCATTATATTTGGGAAAAATATAAATGTTTCTCTTCAATTTTTATTTGAATACCAAAGCTGAACAAGGTGACATTAATTAATTGTTGCCCCTCAGGAAGATTGATGATGTATTTGACAAAATGAGAGGGGTCCATGTTTCTCCAAAATGGACCTTATATCTGGGTACCATTTGTTGAGCATATAAAAATTACATATTTATAATATCTCTTTCAAGACACAATATCAGCTCTATAGAATGTTTACAAATCATCTATGATATCTTGATTGAGTTGGTGAAAGTTGTCATAAGAAAATGAAGGAATAGTTTTTCCATGTGAAAGTAGCCTTTATGTAAAAGGTAAAGGTAAAGGAATTTTATCTTCCTTAAGATTGAAAAAATATTTCTTTGAAATGGTGGGAGCATGGCCCTGATTAGAGGGATAAAAACAAACACCATTCAACATTTTTATACTATACACTTTATCACTTATGGGAATGCAAGAGTAATCGTTATTTATCCCTTCTTTGAGGGAGAGTTGGAGTGTTTAATATTCATAGTCATAAAAAAAAATATCATCAATGATGATATAGATAAAGAGCACAAATATTACGATAAGGAAGGGAATAAACATATAATATATAATGCCTATACCAGAATGATAGTTAAAGATTGAGTTCACCAAATCTTTGACCCTAAATTAGATACGTATCTTATTGATATGTATACCTATTAAAAAATATATAAATGAATAAGTATAAGTGTGACAAAAAACTATATCGTAGGTCAATTAATTATAAATCTTGGATAGAACATATACTATACTTATTATACTGAGATATGCGAAAAATGGAAATATGACTATTCCATATATGGAAATGATAAAAAGTAAGATAATTATTTGGTTTTAATTCTAATTCAAATTTGGATCTAGAACATGTAGGAATTATACTGGAATAATGTTCTAGAATATTTGTCAAATTTTCTATTTTCTCTATACTTGTAAGAACTTGCACTAGCTTGGGATAGTTGCCTTGATTCTAGTGTCTCGATCAAACATAGGTGTCTTGTAAGAAACATATATTAGAATAGGATACAAAAAAAAATTATGAATTAATATTATTGATCATATTCACTTTGGTGTATTCACATTTGGGTCATTGACTATCCTTTCTTGTCGAATAACAAAACTCTAGTTCTTTATCTTCATATTGGTTGTGGTAAAAATGGGTTAGTGGGAATAAGTGTTGAGCTACCCCAAATGCCCCTCTATAAATTCACACTACCTATGTATGTAATTATTTTAATAGGGCCTTATACTTATGTATTTATCCCATAAATGTTAGATTGTGTGTGAATCATGCAATATCTGGAAAGGAAGTATAATAGTGACCCAGCTTGTAACTTGAGAAATTAGGTTCTTGGGTTGTTATTTTAGTAGTTCGAGTCTATACATGTGTGGTCCCTATTAGTGATATTAAAATAGAATGTATTAGGGGATCATTTCTCATTTGAATGACTAATAAAATGTTTTTGATAAATTTCCTTGGTATGTACTAGGTTGTTGACGAATAAGCATTGCTCTTGTAATTATAACAATGTCTCTAGATAGTATATTAAATAGTAGACTTATGTCAACTATTAAGATATGTTTCATTTTCAAATTAGATGAATTTAGGGCACTGTACACTTGTGTCAAAGTAGGAAACCTATAATGATGTAGGTGTGTGTCTGGGACACAAGTGTCCATAGAGCAAGAACATAGATATAGGCTCATAACTAACCAAGGATAAGAATAAACAATTTTTAATTATTTTTGGAAAGATATATGTCTTTGGTAATCAACATAAGATAGGTCAGGCTAAGAGATAGGCCCAAGTGTACAAGAGAGAATATATGTAAGACTTATGAGAGTAGGAAAATTATGGAACTAAGAGGAACAACCAAAGTTTGAGTTTTTCAAGTGTACAACACTAAGGTGCTATATAATTCATAAATAGTTTCCATAGTAAGATATAAAACCAATTATCAAATAAATTACTGAAATTCATATCAAATATTTTTAGTAATATTTTATCATATTTAGCCTAGTGACCACAATAATCTACATACTTAATCATGTGATCAAAGGGATCTTTATGATGAGTAAAAAGTGGTAATTGTTGTTGTTTAAAACTTAGTAGATAAGGATACTCTACTATAGGTTGTGAAATAAATTGATTATGCAATGGCGTAATACTTACATTAACATTATGTTAAGCCATTTACATTTTAAGAATATATAATTTCATTTAAAGCTCTTCAGTAGCATTCATCATGGATATGATATCATCACTAGGAATGGTGGTGCTTGGCAAAGGTGTTATCATTAGTTTTAATATAACACCTATTTTAAATTTAGGCATATTATAATTATCATCCTCATGAATAATAAATGCAAGCTTAGAATAATTGAATTTAGGATATGTTGATAATGTTACTATATCTTAAAATTTTGGAACTTTTGTCATATCCTTTAATAATTAATCCACTTTTGTAAAGATATAGCAATTGGAATTGTAGATGTATGGTAAAATGATATTATTTTAGAATATTGTATTTTGTTTAACTTTAGGTTTATAATGCACACTTATTTGTGATGGTTTAATGTTATTGGTCAGAGTGTCTATGATGCCTTTATTTAACTTTTGAAAATTATCTTGATGTCAAAAAAATGGAAAAGAGAATCATTAACCTTAAGGAGAGGGATATTATTTTTTAATTTTGGGATGATAGGAGATTCAAGAAATGTACTTATAATAAAATATCCTTTTTAACTTGTTTATAAATCGAGCATGATATCCTTATGTAATTGATGAAATTTAGCATGATTGAATTGGGTAAATTTGTTATCATGTGTATCTAATTTAGATTTAGAAGGCAAAATTTTTTTTTTTATATATTTATTAATAATGTTCAACTCATCTCTTGGGATGGTGGTGGCATGCACTTAATTATATAGATGGTAGCTATGATTGTTAAAATATCTGAGATGACATACTTTGGTATTTAGAAAAAAAGAACAACAATTATTTTTTACTCCTTCCCTGATAAAGAGTTTTAGAGTTTCATAATCATAGTCATCAAAACAATCCATATCATCAATGATGAAGGAAAATATGTGATGAATATATATTAAGTAACATTAATGTGACAGGTCCACCAAATGTTTAATCCTAAATTGAGATGGATGAATATAGTATAGGGTTAAAAATATATAAATGATTAAAGACAAAGGTGTTAAAAAAATAGTATTCTAAATAAAAATGTTGAGATATGCTAAAAATATAAGTACTACTATAAATTGATATTGTGATAAATGGAAAACAAGATTACATTATTGGATTAAAGTTCACAATAATATATTATATAGAATCTGATTGAAGTATATTGAACTTGGATTCCTGATCAATCATTAGATTCTATAAATTTACACTGTGTGGAAACTAATGTTGGTATCATATCTAAATGGTTGTGTTAACACACCTATCTATGTAGGAAAGAGGTTTCTAGTATAGAATAGTGAATGGACCTAAATGCAACCATCTATGATCTTCTAGGTTTTCTAGCACATTTACTTTAGTGTGTTCATAAATCACACAAATGTTCTCCTTATTTGGAAAATAATAGAACCATATCTTCCTCACCCTTAGAGTGATTTTATGATAAATTAATTAGTGGGATTATAATGTTATGTTGCCCCAAGGACTGCTCTATCAATTGGCATTACCTACATAACCAATACATTGAAGAGGACCTTAGAATTATGTAATTATCCCCTACATATTGGGTTGTGTGTGCATAAGGATGCAATGTCTGATAATAAAGTACATAGAGTGACCTAGCTTTTAACTCAATAAATATTGCTCATGGGATGCTCTTTCATAACTTAAGACCTACAGGTGGATTGCCTTTATAAGTAATAATGAAATAGGAAAGAATATGAAATATTTTTTCACTTGAATTCTTGATTGATTTATTTTCGTAAGTTGCCTTTTGACTTAATAGTTATTTTCCAAGTGAAAAATGAATGAGTATATTGATCATGCATATACACCAATCCTTTCAAGAAATACCATGTGCATTATAATAGCTAGTCTGATCATAAAAACATATTATAATTGAAAAATTTATGATTTTAGGGAACTTGACATTTTTTTTGACACATGGCACTTGAATTATGTAGGCATATAGCTATTATGGAAGAATTATTGAAGATCAAAAGTAGGTACATGTTTAAAAATTTTAGAGGATGATAATAATAAGGTTTATATCATTTTTCATAGTATAGAAGACTTGGTAATCAGAAGGATAGATGATCAAACTAAGAAATAATCAATAAATGGAGGAGATAGATGATGTGAGCCTTTTAGTAGTTGAAAGGTATTTGAAACAAATGGTAAAACCATGATATGTACTTGGCATGTATACAATACTAAGGTGCTCTACAATTCAGATTTAATAACTACATTGGGAATATATTGTTGTAAATATTAGGTTGAATATCAAAGTGTATAGATCCCTTAGATAATATTTAAAACCCCAAGTATTTATGTATCCACACATTCTACTAATCTTTTTACTTTGTTCTACTTCATCTTGAACTCTTGCCATATAAGTAGCTCGTTAGAGATTGATGAATTAAAATGGACTAGAGATCATTCTAGATTTTTTTTTGTTGAAACAAGGTTATAATAAATTAATATCTCATATTAATAGACATTTAGGGAATGTGGATTAAGGTTGTATCCTTTGGGGAATTCCTAAAGATAATGTAAATTTGTTATTCATTAGGAAGAAGAAATATATTTTTTGGGATAAACTCCAAAGGATTGGTTTTCAAGAACCTTCCTATTGTGTCTTTTATCAAGATAAGTCTTAAACCTTAAACCATGTTCTAATTCATTGAACTTTTACCTATAGAATTTAGTCTTGGTTCCATAACAAAATTAATAAATATTAGGTAGCAGTTGGATCTATTAAGTAACTCTTGATTAAATTGACAGAAGGAGGGGATTAAGTTAGTAATATTTGGGATATGACTCCATCTCTAATCCTCTATATCTTATGAAAATAAATAAATAAAAGAGTCTTCAGGAAACTATCTTTTTATGCCTATTTTCTACATCCCCCCTAAATTTTTCAAAATCTATAGTTGCTGCCATAGAGATGACCCTATCATGAAACATAAAACTATGTTAGAGTCCCTAATCATTGATATTATTCTAGATGCATCTTTGATTATTAAATAATAATTATTGATTGATAAAATTTTATTTATGTTTCTAATTATTTTCATTGATCATGGTGGATTAATGACTAAAATATGCATATATAGTTATAAATGTGATAAGTTGTTCTATTAGTCAGATTCAATTCAATTTTGATAGTCTCAAATGATAAAATGACTTTTAGTTTTTAGTCATTTTAGTTGATTTATGATGTTGTTTTGATCTTCATAAATTTATTTGCTCATGGTTCAGGATAAATTATGGTCATATGGCACTTTATAAAACATTACAATTAAGTTCAATACATTTGAAAGCTATTCTAAAAGTCTACATTTGATATATGGCTTAGTTTCATTCACTAATAATGATATGATAGATATTTTAAATACCAATATGCTTTGGTTGGTTTAGTGATGTTTATACTCTAGTTTATATAGCTGACAGTCTTATTCTTTTGATTCTGCAACTTATACATTGTTCAATTCATGGAAACCTAATTGATATACTAAGTTTAGTTGTTTCAAGATTTTAGTAATAGTCTAATTTGATGATCATAGCTCTCAAAGCATGTATTTCATTATTTTCATCTTGAAGATTGATGTGGAAGAAAAGGACCGGTTGATGATATAGGTTAATAGCATGTAATTTCTTTAAAAACATCATATACTTCTTTAGAGGGTAATCTTCATTTAAGAATGAGAAAAATGGATCTTATTTATGACATACCTTTCCTTTTAAACATTAAAGAATCATAATGCTAAAATCTTGCAATTTGTTTAATTAGTGACTTCATTGTGAAATATGTTTTTAACTCGAGAATGGGATATGGTTTGAAGTCTTATACCATGATTCTTTGTGAATTAGAAAATTTCAAGGTGTATCATAAGATTTGTATAAAATTAAATAAGTCTAAAGGACCCTTAGATAATAAAACAGGGCCAAAACATAGTCGATTGATGAGGCGAAGATCACTTGGAAAAATGAATATTGAGGTAGGTAAGTTGGCATTAGCATTTAAGACTGATGGTAAGGTTTTCATGCTTTGGGATTGTTTAAAGATTTGGTGTCATGAAAGTTAATGTGGATGATGTTACCTCAAATAATAGAGATTAGTTGACGTTTAGTGTGAGAATTAGTGTGAATAATAACTACCAATAACTTTGGTTGTTTTGATAAAAAAGTTGGTAGAATTAACAATGACATGATTAGTAAACAAAGAAAATAAAATTAAGGCAAGTTAGTTGAATGGTTATGGTGAAAGGTTGGTAAATAAAAGTTTTGTTTTTCTTGATTATTGTCATTTGATAAAATCTTCTTTTGAAAGTGGAGCTCTGGTTACCTAAGGTTTGGGAGATCATAGTAAAGTATTCTTGGAGTGTTCTATTGTAAAAATCTTTAGAACATTACCAAGTATGGTTTTATAAGTTTTGAATAGTTTATTTGAGGTATTTATGAGAAAATTACAAGTTCAGTGAAAAGATAGTTATATTGAATCTATATGCATGTGAATGAAAGCTCACGATATTTATTTTTTGGCTTTATGTAAAAGACGAGGATTATGATTGAGAAATTATAAGGCTTAGTTTGCATGCAAACTTTTTGTAAAAGTTAAAATGGTTTCTTTGAAGTTTTGAGAATATTGTTTGTTATGCATGAATAATAACAAAGAAGATTACATGATTATGTCTACGAATATTTGAAACCCTTATGAATAATAAAATAATAATATCCTTTGGCTTTTGGTTAATAAAAGTTAAAGACTTGATTGTTAAAATACAAGTCATGATTTTATTCAAGTGATTCTTTCAGAAGGTTGTGTCAAGGAGTATTTTGGAATCTAGACAATGGTTTTAAAGTTTTGTAAACCCTCCTCATTCAGATGTTATAAGAGTTTGTGATATTTTTGTTGAGTATTTGGGTACTTTGTTTCATGTGCTAGTTTGCATGGATTTATATGAATAATGAAAGTTGAAGTTTGGAGGTTTTTGATTTTGGTTAACATGCATGTGAAATGTTTGCTCAAGTTTTAAAAGGCTATATCAAGTTTTTCATTCTCTAAAATATCTCCATTATGATTTAATGTTAGTACATGAGTATTTTATGGAATACAAGATGTTAAATACTCAGTAAAGTTTGTGATGAAAACGGTCTCAGTCATTTTATCCTTCAACATATTATGAAATTTTATTTTGAAGCATCAGTTTACTAGTTTGTTATAGTTTCAAGTTATAGATCATCATTTTTATTTTGTATGCATACTTGAGTATTAGAAGAATTTCAGAACTTTCATTTGATAGAGGAAAACAAATATCAAAATTTTGGTATCAATTATGAAAAATGTCACTCGGGTACTTATGACTGATTGTTTCTAGATGCCTACGAATGAAGTTCATTTATCATAATATGGATGAAATAGGGTCAATTGAGCAAATATGTCTATATGCATGAAAATCGTAAGCTACAAGATGCAGTATTGTTTGGATTTTGATGAATCTTGAATTAAGGTTTATCTCCAAAAATATGCATGCATATAATAGTCTACATTATATGTGTTTTATAGTTTGCATATATGTTGTAGTTGATTCTGATCTCATGCATATATGTTTTAAAAATGTTAATGCTTATGAACTTACGAAGAGGATGTTATTGTTAGTTTGTTACCTATCTCAAATTTATTACTTCATAGAGTGTTTAGAATGCCTATTTTTATTTATTATAATGTTTTATGGTTGATAGTTTTATGGCTTGAAATGATTATATACAGTTTGAATAACTAGGTCGACTATTTTGGTGAAATATGTTGGTTCAACAAAACATATTTATAGATATTTGTGTTCTTATCTCCATTAGGGTTTTTAGTCATAAGTGTTGATGTCCTTTCCAAAGTAAGTGGATAAATATGAAATTTTGATTAAAGATACAACTTACAATTGAAGCAATGGTTTTTAATTTGAATATTGATAATAAAATCAAGGTGCCCTAACACTTCTCATCTAAAATATATATAAGGAAGTATTTTCAAAGGAAGTAATGATGGTTGAATAGGTACCTCCATATAGAAATTTTGTGTCATTTAATCTAATATCTTAGTTAACTATTCATTTTGCATTAATGTATTCAAAGATATGTAGTTTCATTTTGAAAAGTTTAAGAATGATGCATAGAAAGTGAAATCATAAGGTTTCCAAAACTTATGAGATAAAATGATGGTTTTACATTGATAGTTGTATTTCAAATTGAGTATAGTCAATTAAGGTTGAAAAACTATGATAGATTTTAGTTTTTGTTTCAATTATTGGATCATTGTGGCTTTCAGTTTGTTTCTTGGACACATGTTTCATAATCTTAGGTTTTGATATTCTAGTTTAGATTATTCACTATGTTTGGGTGGGTTCAGCCAGCAAAAAGTAATGATAATAGAAGATGGAGATAAAATAATAGTACTAATGTTAACCAGTTAAATTCTAGCAAAGGTCTTCATAGTGGTGGATTTTGTGCAAAGCATTTTGGACCTAGATTTTATAGAGGGACAAGAATCTCCATTCATGTTGATGTTTATGACCATGAATTTTGAGATATTTTGAGTAATTTGCCTATTAATCTAGTTAATATAGGTTATAGAAGTTTTCATGACCATAGCTTTGGAACCTGTACACCTTCCCAAAGTAGTTCATCTCACCATTTAGAACATGATCCATGAAATTTGGCTCTACAAACCCTTAATTTTAGAGATGAACCAATTGATGATCATTTTCTTATAAACTAATCCATACAGCTTGAACTAAAAATAATCCATGCTAAAGATCTTAGGAAGATGGCCATTCCTTCTGATGCACATTCCTCTTCTCATATGGATCTTGTTGGAAAATGTAAGAAGTTGAATCTATCTTCTGACCATATTGAGCCTCTCTTAAAGTCTGAGAGATTGAATATGGGGATTTTGAGTTATGTTGATAGGAATAAAACCATAGATATTATGCCTCACACTGCTAAAAAGAGAACAACTAGAAAAAGACTACTAAAAAGAGAGCTAAGTTTGAATCAGAAACACCAAGCAAAGTCATATTTCTCAAAATAATTAAGATGAAAATTAATGATAACACTACATATTTAAGTACAAAATTAGTGCCATTAATTGCTATTGAGATGGAGTACAATATTTGTCTTCCTAAACAAGAAAAACATGTGATTCAAGTGTTGTCTAAATTGGATGACTATTGGTCATCCAAAGGGTAATTTTTATTTAGTGATGAATTTTCATGGTAGAACTTGATATTTTAGTTTAATACTATTATTTTTAGACTTAGATAAATTTTGATAATTTTGGTAAATACAACAATTTTGAAGTTCTGACATAGTTATAAATGCTTGAGTTAATTAATATGCCTTATAGATTAATGTGAATAAGGTTTAATAATTTGTGACTTATTTATTTTATGATTAATAAGTATTATACTATATTATTAATTAATATGGGTCCCACCCATTAATATTAGTGCTTTGGGTTTATTAGGTTTAAATTTCTTGATAAATTAAGTCTTAAATAAATATATTCTTAAACAATTTTAATATATAATTAATTAACTTTGTTAAAATTCAATTAGTTAACATTAACTAATAACTAACTAAAGTTAGTTATAACTATTTTACAACTAAGTTGAAGGTATAAAAAGAGATCAAGAATTTATTTGAATATAGAAACACACTAGGTATTGAAGACATAAGTACTTTTTGTAGTCAATCATTTATCTCTTCTTTCTATGTAACTTCTATGAGATAGTACAACTTTTATAGATAGACTCAATAGTAACTTATATTATGGTTGAGCAATTGCTTATACAACACAGGTATATCTAATTTTATTTAACATTTAATACTGATTATTTAGAGTTTTTCAAGCTTAATATCTTTTGATAATTTTTATTTTTAATCTTATGTGTAGATTCCAAGTATTCAACCTCAACAATGATGAATATTTCGCTATTATATGACACTTCATTGATCTATTTTGATTGTAAAATTATCATTCAAATTTTTGTAGATAAAGGAAGTTGGTTTTCTCAATAAAGTTATCTTTTTCTGCTAAGACAACTCTCCTTTTGAGACTCACACACCTTTTGTAATTTATTTGAATCTAACTTTAATATAATCAAATATTTTAGATTCCTTCTAAATCTAATTTTTGTCTCTATCTTTTGAAATATAGTTTTAATATTTAGTTGTTGTCTATTTGAATTAGTTTTATTTTGTTTCTTTTCTTACTAGTTCTTAGTTTAGGTTTTTTCTTTTCTCTATTTTGATAGTTATAGATTTTTTTAAAGTTATTATTTCATTGTATAGTTATAGATTAATATCCTTTAAGTATATATATTTACATCTTTTAAACTTTATCATTAGTTTAATAATATTAGATTTTTCTAATTAATCATTTGATAGTTATTTCATAATTTATCTCTTTTAGTTTATCTTGTTTTATATTTAATTCAAATAGACTCTAGGTTGGTTTTAATCACTATATTAATCTCCTTTACTTTTCTATGTTTCATATTTGTTCCTTAATTAATTTTTCTTTTAGATTTTATTTTTATTATTAGTCTTTGTTTATCTTTTAATTTTTTTAGAATAGTTATCTTAATTAGATTTTTTGGATTTGCTTACTTTAAATTTTATTTAGTTTTTGTGTCTTGTTTAGATTAGATTATTTTCTTAGTCTATTGTCCTTACTAGTTTTTTCCTCTTTTCTTTAGAATTGGTTGTTTATCTTTCTTAATTTTCTTTTCTTAGTTAATTTGTTATTGGTTTTCTTACTCTTTTATTTTTTTGTGTTTCCTCTTTCTCTTTCTTTGATCTATCTCTTCTATTTCAGGGTTTCTTTAGAACATTGCAATTAAGAAGAAAATATATTATTTAAATACATATATCATAGAATCATATTTATATTCTTCAAAATAATATCTAACTCATAGGTTTTGTCTATTAGATAGAGTAGATTACATATTCTTATCTCAACTAATTCATTATTCGATAAATGAATTTTTGATTGTTATAGTGGAATAAGTTGTCTTTATAATTTATCGATTATTTCCTAGAATTTATAATAAAACCCCCTCACGTCTTTAAGATCCTAGATGAACATTTATAACCCCCATGATTAGATTGGTACGATTCTAATTTGACCTTCGCGATAGGTGAAAGGATTGATTTGTCGATGATAAAATTTCCATTGTCAACATATCCCTCTCTACACATCTCCTCATGTTTAAAATCGAGGCACTCCTTCAAGAAGTCTTTAAGGGTAAAGTGCGGCCACCTAAAAATAAAATCACTTGTTAAGATTTTTATATTCTCTTAAAATGGAATTTAGTAGAAAACAACTTCATCTTTCTTCATCAAATCAACAAAAGGCTTTTGGCTTGTTAAAAAGCTTCGAGCGGCAATTTTCAAAAGATAAATTCTTATAGGACATCTAAAGGTAACCTAGGGCTATCTAGCAATGGAGAGATCTTCAAAGATAATCACGGACAAGTGTTCTCATGTACTTGCTTCCATGTTACACATAAAAACTCTACATTAAAAAACACAATTGTAAAAAAAAACACAACTCAAGAGAAATGAAAACCAAAAGACGTAAAATTTCACCGACAAAAAACTTTAAAATAAATATAAAATATTAAAAATCTTTTGAAGTGCCTTAAGCCCCTAAGTAACCCATAAAAGAAAATGAAAAGAAAAAAGAAACTGAAAAAAACTAATAAAGCTAATGAAAGGCTCTAAACACTTTAGCATCAAGCTAACTCGAACATAGAAGGATGGAAAAGCCTCCCTACAGAAGGCACAAGAAACAAGGGCAATGCCAAGTCACGCGTTGCACAAATAATAATATGATGTCGATAGATTAATCAATCACGCAAACTAAAACTAAACTTGGATAATGTGCGGCGCGAGATTCTCATCCTTTGTCGTATTTATAAAGTAATTTGCCCACTACATGTGGAGAAAGAAGAGAATCCTGCGAATAAACATAATAGTCACGCGGAGAACTAATATGCTTGGATGAACTAAAAAGTAAAATGTTATGGCAGAGGAATACAACCACAAATTTTGGCTAATAGGTTTATCTTTTGATATGACACTGTTATTCAGGTTATTATATCTGATAGAAGGGGTCGAATAAAAACGACTAGGCTAGCGTGTCAGGCTTTTTGTATCTGTAATGTTGAGCTTGAGAAAGATTATACTTATTATGCACATTTTGCCATGAAAATATTATATAGAACGCAACCGTGGTAGAATCAAACGTAATGCCCGAGATTTAAGTTTGGTACGAATACGCAGCTCTCGTGATTTGACATTCGTCTTCATCTATCTATACAACCCACTTTATATATTCTTCAGTCACGTTTTATTTTCCAGAGCAGACCAGAGCAGAGGAAACGTGGTTGGTTAACAATATTGAGCGTAGCCAATGCCTATAAATTGGAGCTTACAATATTATCGACTCAAACCAACTGGTCAGTACTGAAGTCTAGCAATGGTGAACAATACTGAGAATGGTGAGAGCCAAGACCAAGTGCAATTGAGAAACTTTTGCATGGCCGACGTGGATGACTTCTACGAGTGGGCGAGCGACGAAGAAGTGACGCGGTTCATGACGTGGGAGCCCTTCAAATCCAAACAGCAGGCAACAGAGTATGTTGCCAAGGTGGCGATTCCCCATCCGTGGATGAAAGCCATATGCATAAATGGAACTAATAAGGCCATCGGACACATTATGCTGAAGCAAGGAAGCGGCATTCACAGCTGCCGGGCTGAGCTGGCATACGCCATCTCCAGAAAATACTGGAAAATGGGTGTCACCACTCGAGCTGTCGTGGGTGCGGTGAAGTTGGGGTTGAAAGAGTCGCAGGGAATACAGAGAATAGAAGCTCTTGTTCTCCCTGACAACGTGGCATCCGCAAGAGTGCTGGAAAAGGCGGGGTTTAAGAAGGAAGCGTTGCTGCCTAACTACGTCCATCTCAAGGGGAGACTCAGAGACTGCTTACTCTATAGCTATGTCCCTTTCTGATCTATAGGCTAATGTAACCATGCCTGTTATTTATGTTTGTACTTGCTTCACGTATGCATTCGCCTTCTCATTCCATCCATTCATATGTGATTTTTATTTTTCACATAATCTACAAATCGTAGATAGTTCTCAATGGCATTAACCTTGTGATATTCTCTTTATCAGAAATATTTCGTAAGTAATTTCATTGTAATGATTTCTGGTATTGGCGTTTTCTTGTTTCTCGAAAGTGAATTCATGATGGTGCTTCCCTCATAAATTCAAGGACCGTTCTGGGTTCTGAAGCTTATAAACTTAAATTTCTCTTCCTCTCTATAGAAATTTGCTTGTTAGCTTTCTGACTACTTAACATTATGGCTTTCATTGTCTCTGGAGGCTTTTTTATATTTCTTGGCATGATCGGCTAGCCATATCTTTTGTTCCTAAAGGTAAGGGCCCTTTTTCTTAGGATAAACAATCATTGAAACTAATAATAAAACTGGATAAAGTGCCAGCCAAGACTCCGACCCTTTGTCATACTTATAAAGTGAATGCGCATTATATGTGGAGAAAGAAAATAATCATGCTTGATAAGTGTAACAGTCATGCAGATAAGTATAATATAATTCCGACTGGTTAACCATGACAAAAAAAATCGTGCGGAGATTGATACAACCCAAACTATTGGTTAAAGGTATACCATTTCATGTGACAATGTAATCTACGTGATTATATAAGTTAAAAGGGTTTGAGGGAAAATTTTAGCGTAGTGTGTCAGGATGTTTCTGTATTTAATATTGGGAAATATAGTACATATAGATTGCAGGAAGATAATAGCTATTATACATATTTTTATAATGAAGTGGAAGAAATCAAATAGAACTCAATGACGGTATAATCTTTCGTGATGCTAGAAGTTTAACTTTATTATAGATATATAGAACTCCTGTTTTGACATTCATCTTCATCTATACAAAGAGTCCACAACCCATTTTAGATATTCAATCATGTTTTATTTTGCAGACCAGAGGATTGTTGGTTGACAATATAAAGAGAATTATGAGAGGTTTAAGGAGGTATGATTCTTTCAGAGGTATAATGAATCATTTTGGAGGTGTAACAGGGAAAATATTGCAAATGTCATATACTTTTTCTTATATAAGTCTTGACGATTATCAAGTTTATTATGTTTTCATTTGTGCATACTTTATTATTTCATTTCATTATTTCTTCACAATCATAGTGATTGCTCTTTGAATATTCTTACACTTTGTTCATTTGAGTAAAGGCATGCCTCTTTCCCTTGAGATTGGGGGCTCAAGGTATGCATGGAACTCACTTGGTGAGGAGTACATGTGATGATTCCTATAGTATGGGAAGTTAAAGAACCCTTATATGGCCTATTTTGAAGCTTCGTTGAAGTGTTTTGGATTTTTAATACTCTTTGTGTATGTTTCCTTTCATACATCTTGGAGCTTGATTTTGTAGCATGATGGTTTAACTCATATGTTCTTTTTGGGCATTTCAAGCCTTTCATGTTGTTGAAGAGTTTCTTGTCCATTGTGAATCCTTGTTTTAGAGATAAATTTTTTTATGATTTTTATTAAAAAATATTATAGATTTCAATATATCTTTTATGAAATATTTTCTTTAATTTTATTGAAACAATATTCTTAACCCATGTTGATTTGATATCCTTTTCTTTTATGTTTTCATAATTTTTTTTGGTTCCATTTAAATAATGCTTTGTAAAAATGCTTCTACTTTCTCTTTTATTAAAGCTATGTTTCAAAATGAGTAAATGTTTATTTTTTGAAAGGATAATATGGCAATTACTTTACACGTTACATTACATTCATTTCAAATTGTCATATTCTTAGTGAAATGGTAGAATAATCTTGATATAATATGGAATTAAATGTGTTGTTAATATTGGAAATGAAATAAGAAACTTAAGTGAATATGGGAAATGAAATAAGAAATTTAAGTCATCACTTGTATATAAATTTATCTTACCTATTGTGACAAATGGATTGACTAGTCTTTATTATAGTAAAATAAAAGAAATATATCTATTCCCATTTAATCCTATGGAAACTAAAAGTGTAAGGGTAAATTATTTTTATGATTTGTGTGTAGTTTATTTTGGAAAAAAATCTCTTTCCTCAGTTAAATAAGTATTAAAAATTTGATTGCATTTTGACACTCTTTTATTTCGTTCTCCCTAAAATTTCTCTTAAATTAGAGAAGGAATTGAATATAATTATTATTATTTATTTAAATTATACTGAAATCCATTTACTTAAGGAAATTATAAATCATAGAAAGTAGATCGATATGTTTAATTTCATTTCATCCGATTAGAAACTACATTTTACAAATCAATTTGGCAAGGAATATTATATTTAGACCGATTTAATCATTAAAGCATGGGTATGTATATATATTTATATATTTCTATGTGTTTGTGTGTGTGTATACACATACACATATATGTATGTATGTATGTATGTATGTATGTATGTATGTATGTATATAGCACATGAATGCATGCATGCATGCATGCATACATATGAAGATAAAAACTTAAATATATGAAATAATATGGGGAGGGGCAGGGCCAATTAACCCTCCCCATACCGCTTATTCGAGTGTAGATTGTTTATAGCTGAGCTAATGAGCTCACATAACTTCCATAGATTAATCCAGGCTTATGTAGGAATTTATCAAACACCAACCAAGAAAATTGATGATGATGACGATGTGTGTGTGTGTGTATATATATATATATATATATATATATATATATATATATATATATATATATATATATATATATATATATATATATATATATATATATATATATGGTTTTTAGAAAATATATAATAAATGAGGAATTTTAATATGGGATCTAAATTTTTTTTTAAAAATAAGGGAATTAAATTAAATATATGTTTATATAAAATAAACATATAGGCAAAGGATGGGCCTTCAACATTTGGATCTCCCTCCTTGATATCTTCCTTCCAAACTGTCCTCCATCTTACAAAATTAAATTGAAAACAAGAAATGAGATCAAGAGTTAGAAAATGACTTTTATTTTGTTGACATTAAAAATTAGGTAAAGATTTTTTTGAAACTCTATATCCTACAAATTAATAAATTTTGATCCAATGATGGTCACTGAACCTACAATTTTCAAGTGGGAACACACTTTTTAACTTAAATTATTTTTTAATTAACTAATGTAACTTGAAAATAAATTTTGCTAGACATTTTTAAAAAATAAACCTCATCACCTAGGTCCTTCAATGTGTGAAATTTATTTTCCCAATGAATAAATTTAGAACCAATGTATTATTACATAATTACAGTTAAATATTTAATTACCTATTAAATAATAAATTAGAAAATAAGTAATAGGATAACCAATAAACTAATTAAATAAATTTTTATTTTATTTTTTTATGAAACTATAATGGTTTGAACAATCTTATTTTGACCCATTAACATGTAAGCTTAGTAAGAATAAATAAAATAAATTATTATTCCATTTTATGGGGTTTTTAGTGTGTGTATTATTGGATTTAAATTTTGGTATTAGAGAATGGTTTAACAATGTAAAATTTTGGTTGATGTTTATTTTGAAACCTTCTTTTCACAAAGTCCTAAAGCTCATCTTGTGTTCATGTTAGATGAGTTTGGGGAAGGGTAAACATATGGATATAGTATAGGATGTTGGGGTACCTCCTCCTAAAAAAACCAAACCATCTAATAGACTATTTATGATAGATTATTCATACCCTTCAATAGATGATGCAGGTACACAATGATAAATTACTCATGGTTAGGGGTGACTCATAGATACACTCCTTGGGCCCACCATAGGAGCCCACTCAGCCTAGAGAAATGTCATTTCATCCATTAAAATAATGAGAAAAGAGAGCTACTTTACCACATAGAGAGAAGCAAGATTAGCTATCATTTTAGATTTGATGAGACTTAAACCACCCACCTTTAATGGATAGGTTAACCATTCTATTATGAAGGCATGGGTTTTTAGTTGAGACATTTTCTTTAGTTTACAAGCTTATGAGGCAAGTAACAATTCATAATTCTATATCTTCCTTCTCAAAGATAAAATGAGCATATGATAGAGGAAGCAGGAGTTACTATTTGTTTGGATTGAGAGTTTGTTACTAGGGATATTCTTGAGTAGTGGTTTTATACATGATACCTATTAGATCACTTCATAAAAAATAGGATCGAGGACTTACACAACCTTTGATAGGGTACTAGTAGTATGGCCTAAGACAAAAGTTAATTCCTAGACTTGATTTACTATGTGGAGTTTATTCAAAATGATAAATTCCAACTCTTATTAATCATCAAGTGATTAAATGTGGATATAGATGTAAATGTTTATCTTATCTAGTCTCTTCCAACCCTTACGGTTATTGTGAAGAAAACATATTTATAGGAAAACTTTATGAGGGTCAAGATCATTTATGGGGATAATTATGAGATCATTGAGATTTTATATTATGAAGCACCTATCTTGCACTATAAGGTGGTCAAAGGCACTCTTATTTCTCATCTAGTCCTCCAAAACATTGACGATGGCAATCTTAACAACACTGTCAATAGTAATGCCATCACCTTCATTAGATTATCAAAGAGATATAGGATAGGGTGGCCAAAAACAAAGTATATATAAGATAATTGATAGAAAGTAGTAGGGGAAAACCATGTCTTAGCAGCATTATATAAATAGGCCAATAGTTTTTATAGGATCATGTAAACATTGGTCATGAGGGATGCATTGTAGCAAAGATAATATAAATGGGATATTTTTCTTATGTGGAGACCAATATCATTATGTATAGGAGTGCCCACTTAGAGTTTCTTTGGATGGCTTGTAGAAGACCCCTATATCTAAGTAGACCACAAGAAATGTCATATATGATCACCACATGATGCATAAGTAGATAATTAGTAGGTAGAGCACCAAACTATAACTATTGAGACCATAATTAGTATTTAATGGATTTATATATTTGTATTATTTTATTCAGGTACTTCTAATTCTTTCATTATTATTTGTAGTTTTTTATGTATGTTTGGAATCCAAGTAGGGTGATAGATGAGATGTTGACTTAGATTTTATGGTCAAGATTTTAATATAATCTTTTATCAATGGTTGTGTTATGGATTTGTGAATTTTCACGACTACTCTGAATATTTCTAACATGCCCTTGGGTTATTATGATATTTTTGTGTGTGGATTGGATTGGGACTCATTAAGCTAAGATGGATTATTTCAAGAAGATTACAATTTTTCATGATGAACATAGGACCTACGAAATTATTAAATGGAATCATATGTCCATATCTCTTTATGTGATTTTTTAATATAGCTTAAGTAGTATAAAAAATTGGCTATCAGATTATTGTAATTAATTTTATTGATAACTTAGACTACCAGAGTACAGGGATGATAGCTATCGATGATTCTATATTATAGGATTTTTTAAATGTGTTTTCTAATGAGTTCCATAGACTACCTCCTTAGAGGGGGTTAGATTTTAAGATTGATGTTTTGCCTAGAGTGTTATATCTATGAATCACTATAAGATAACTAGACCTAATATTTTCTAGTTCAAGATACATATGGAGAATTTTTTTGAGATGGGCTTGATTAATTTCAGTGTTTTTAATTGAGGAGCGCCTATGATATTTATGAAAAAAAAATTCTCTTCACTTTTGAATTGAATACCAAATTTGAACAAGGTGACATTAATTAGTTATTACCCCTCATGAAGATTAATGATCTATCTAACAACATGGGAGGAGTTGGTGTATTCTCCAAAATGGATCTTAAGTCTTGCTACCATTTATCGAGGATATACAAATTAGATATTTATAAGACCTCCCTTGGAACACACTATCAGCTCCATAGAATGTTTAAAAATCATCCATGATATCTTCATAGAGTTAGTTAAAGTTTTCATGATAAAATGAAGGAATATTTTTTCCATGTGAATGTAGTTTTTAATGTAAAAGGTAAAGGAAAAGGATTTTTGTCTTCCTTAAGATGGACAATTTTTTTTTAAAAGGTAGGATCATGAACCTGGTTAGAGGGATAATAAAAAACACCATTAAACATTTTTATATTATGTGCTTTATTACTTATGGGATTGCAAGAGTAACCAATTTTATTTTTATTTTTATTTAGGGAGAGTTGGAGAGTTTTGTTTTCATAGTCATCAAATAAATTGATATCATTGATGGTGAGAGAATTAAAAAACATAATTATTAGGACAAAGAATGTAATAAACATCTAAAATATAATGCCTATGGTATAATGATAGTTAACAACTAGGTTCACCAAATGTTTAACCCTAAATTAGATACAGATCTTATTGATATATATACCTATTTAAAATATAGAAATCAAGAAGCATAAGGGTGATAAATAAAATAGAATAGGTCAATTAATTACAAATCATGGATATAACATATACTATACTTATTATACTAAGATATGCTAAAAATTGAAAACATAACTATGGCATACATGGCAACGACAAAAGAGTAAGATAATTAGTTGGTTGTAATTATAATATAAATTTGGATCTAGAGCATGTAGGAATCAAATTACAATAATTTTATAGAATAATCATCAATTTTTCTATTAATTTTCTCTATAGTTGTAGGCACTTGCATTAGCATCAGATAGTTGCATTAATTCTAGTGTCTCAGTTACGCATAGGTGTCTTGTAAGAAACATATAATAGAATAGGATATAACCATGTAGATGAATTAAGATTATTGATTGTCTTCACTCTGGTGTATTCGGATAGGGGTCATGACTATCCTTGTCGAATAACAAAAATCTAGTTCTTTATCTTCATATTGGTTGTGGTAAACATGGCTTAGTGAGAACATAATGTTGAGTTGCCCCTAATACCCCTCTATCGATTAGCACTACCTACATATCCAATGCTTTGAATAGGGAATTATACTTATGTATTTATTCCATACATGTTGGATTGCGTGTGAATCAAACAATATGTGGAAAGCAAGTACAAAAGTGACCTAAATTGTTACTTGGAAAATTGGGTTCTTGGGTTTCTATTTTAGTACTTAAAGTTTGTCTATGCATTGTCCCTATGAGTGATATTTAAATAGGATAAACTAGTGGATATTAGCTAATTTGAATGATTAATAGAATTTTTTTGATAAGTTTCCATAGAATGTACTAGGTGGTTGATGAATGAGCGTTGTCCTTCTATTTATAGCAATATATTTTGATAATATATCAAAAAATATCACTTATGTAAAACTATCAGGATTTGTTTCATTTTAAAAGTATAGGAATTTAAGGCACTTGACACTTGTTTCAGAGTAGGACATGTATGTTGTTGTAGGTTTGTGTGTGGGACACAAGTGTCCATGGAGTATGAAAATTGATATAGGCTCAGAACTTTCCAAGGTTAAACATAAATAGTTTTTAAGTATCTTGGGAGAGATAGATGTCCTGGGTAATCAACATAATACTAGTCAAACTAATCGTTAGGCCTAGGTGGACAAGATAGAGTAGATGTGAGACTTAGAAAAGTAGGAAATGTAGGGAGTGTATAAGACTAAGGTGCTATATAATTCAAATATATTTTCTATAGTAAGATTTAAAACCAGTTATGAGATACATTAGTGATACCCATATGAAATACTTTTAGTAATATCTTATCATCTCTAGCTGAATGACCACAATAATGTACATACTTAATCATCTCATCAAGGGGATTTTTATGATAAGTAAAACATGGTAGTTTTTATTGTTTAAGAATTAGAAGATAATGATATTATAATATAGGTTGTTAAATAATTTGATTATTGAATGGGGAAGTACTTGAATTAACATTATGGTAAGCCATTTAGATTTTAAGAATATAGAATTATATTTGAAGCTCTCTAATAACATTCATCAAGGATATGATGTCCTTTCTAGGAATGGTGGTGTCTGGCCAAGGTGTTATCATTAGTTTTAATCTGACATCTATTTAAATTTAGGCATATTTTAACTATCATCCTCATGAATAATAAATGCAATCTCAACATCACTAAATTTAGGATATGCTAGTAATGGTACTATATCCTAAAATTTTAGAACTTTTGCCATATCCTTTAATAGTTCATCCATTTTTTGTAATGATATAGAAATTGGAATTTTAGGTGTATTGGTAAAGGAGATAAGTTTAGAACATTGGGTTCTTTTTTAACTTAGGTTTATAATGCACCCCTCTTTGTGATGGTTTAATGTTATTGGGCAAAGTATCTATGATGTCATTATTTAACTTTTAAAAATTATACTAATGCCAAATAAAGGGAGAAGAGAATAGTTAACCTTAATGAGAGGGATATTATTTTAAATGTTGGCATGATAGGATTTTGAATCAATGTCCTTAGAATAAAATATCCTTTCAACCTAGTTTGTAAATTGGGCATAATATCCTTATGGAATTGATGAAAGTTAGCTTGATTGAATGAGGGAATTTTTTTTTATCATGTATAGATTATTTGGTATTATAAGGTAATGTAAAGTGTTGTATATATATATATATTATTATTGTTAAACTCATTTGTTGGGATGGTGGTGGCATGTACCTAGTTGTAGGAATGGTAGCTATGACCATTAAAATATTTGAGATGACACGCTTGGGTATTTAGTAAAGCAAAATAATAGTCATTTTTACTAATCATTTCATAAAGATTTTAGAGTTTCATAATCAATGTCATCAAAACAATCCATATCATCCATTATGAAGAAAAAAAGAAAAAAAAATAATGAAAAACATGTGACGAATATAGATAAAGTAACATTTATGTGACAAGTGATATCATATGTTAGGTTCAACAAATATTTTACCCTAAATTACGAAAGATCAATAGAGTATACCATTAAGAATATATAAATGATTAAAAACAAGGGTGTTAAGTAAATATATAACATCCCAATCAATTTTAAAATTAAATGTACAGTATTCTTAATGAAAATGTTGAGATACACTCAAAATATTAAGTACTATTATGATACAATATTGTCATAAATGGAAAATAAGATTAATTATTTGGATTATAGTGTCCAATCAGATATTATATAGAATGGAATGGAAGTATATTGGACCTATATTTTTTATCATTAATTATATTTGATAAACTTACACTGTGTGGCCTCTAATGTTTGTATCAGATATAAATGGTTATGTCAACACACTTATCAAACCCAAAAAGAGGTGTCTAGTATAAAGTATTGAACGGACCTAAATATGAACCATATTAAACCTTATGGGTTTTCTATCACATTTGATATTGTGTGTTCAGACATCACACACATGTTCTCACTCTTTGTCAAATAATAAAACTATATCCTCCTCACCCTTGGAGTGATTGTATGACAAATGGATTAGTGGGCTCACAATTTTGAGCTAAACCAAGGAGTACTTTATCAATTACCATTTCCTACATAGATAATACTATGAATAAGACCTTAGACATATTTAGTTATCCCCTAGGTGTTGGCTTGTGTGTGTATATAAGGATGCAATGTGTGATAATAAAGTACATAGAGTGACCTAGCTTGTGATGCAACAAATATGGATCATGGGATGCTCCTTCATAACTTAACACCTATAAGTGTACTATCGCTATGAGTAATAATGAAATAGGAAATAATAGGGATGTTTTTCTCACCTGAATGCTTGATTTAGTGTTTTTGATAAGTTGTCTTGTGATTTATTAGATATTTTTTTTGTAAGGAAGGACTGAGAATATTAATCATGCATATATACTAATATTTTATAGAAATGTAATGTGCATTATGATAGTTATTCTGACCATAAAAAGAAATCACAATTGAAAATTTGGTGACTTTAGGGAACTTAACACTTTGTTTGACATATGGCACTTACATTGATGTAGGCATCTAGCTAGGATGGAAGCATTCATGAAGCTCAAAATTATTTACATGTCCAAAACTTGTAGAGGATGATAATAATTAGGTTTATATCATTTGGCATAGTATAAAAGACTTGGTCACCAAAATGACATATTATCTGACTAAGAAATATATATATATATATACATACACACACACACACACACACACACACACACACACACACACACACACACACACACACACACACACACACACACACACACACACACACACAGATGAGATAGAGGATGTGAGCCTTTTAGTAGTGGAAAGGTCTATGAAATAAATAGTTAAACAATGAGATGTACTTGACATGTATACAATACTAAGGTGTTATACAATTAATATTTAATAACTACAATGGGAACATATTGTAGTCATATAAAATGGAAAAATTGGTAACTTAAGTGTGGATAATAACATCCAACCCATAGCTCCCTCTTGATTGTTCTCCTAACCATCTTATGTTTATTTTCATTCAATGCTAATCATCTGTAGAATTTCAAACTTGATCTCAACTGAGCTAAACCCTTATTTCTTTGATAGATCAATCCCATTATGTCTCATCTATTTAGGATAATAACACCACACTAAGACTATAACATCGATGCCACTCCTATCCACTTTCATTTCTCTTGTCCAAGTCCATTTCGATACCTAATGGTCAATTTATTTTGGTTCCCCATCCTTTTCCTTGTCATCCTAATATGAGTACATTGAAGCTATGACCAATAGATCACTATAAAATCTAATTAAAAAATTATTTGGAAAGGGTTGGTAATTATTAGTAATTAAGTAAGAATACAAGCAAGACTACTCAAGAAATTTTCCTTATTATTTGCATATAGCCATCCAACACACTTAAAAGCTTACTCAAATCCTTATACTAATCCCTAGCCACCTCAAGCACATCCAGTTTAACATTCTACATATTCATACACATAATTTCACAAAGCACATCAAGTGGGAGACTTACATATCACTTGATCTCATTTCGTAGTATTGGTAAGTACGTAGCTTGTCCTCTAAACTAGTCAAAGTATAATGGAACATAGATTTTTAAGAGGAAATATTCTCTACAAAGAGCTCTATAGAATTTTAGTTATAAAAAATTCATAGATAAGGTCACACTGATATAGAAAATAAAACCCAAAAGGCTAAAATCCTTAAGACAATAGTGGTAAAGGTGGACTATAGAACCAGTGCCACTCCTATCTAGTTCCAACGCTCTTATCTAATCACAAAACAAACTTCAAATCTTAGTTTGTGATAGTGTCTCAGTCCTACATAGTGAATTCTAACCTTTGTCTCAGTTAGATCAAATAGTTTCTAAGTAAGTCTTGTTTTCTTCCCCTTATTACTATTTTTAGAAAGATCAAAATTGTAATCTAGTTTACACAAGTCAATAGCTTAATTATTGTATATTTGTTTGCTAATTTTACTACTCAAATCCTTTAAATAAATTAGTAATAATACACTAATATTATCAAAATTATTAAATCATTTGGTGAACTTGACTTACATCGTTTGTGCATAAAAAACCTATAAACTCTAGGGTAAATTTCCTATTGATTTTTCCTATATTTTTTCTATTTTTTTAATTTCATAATAAAATGAAAAATTAGCATTAAATTTTAAAATTTCATAGTAATTTTAAAATATCTTTTTTTCAAACCCTAGTAGCCCATAATAGGTCCCATCATTTTCTTAGTAATTTTTAAATAATTGTTTGATTTTTAAACAATTTTTCGAATAAAATTTTGATTTTTTTACTTACATATCTAACTCAAAAATTCAATACAAATTTTAAAACTCAATAGTAATTTTCAAAAATATTTATTTTTCAAAACCCTAGTTGCATCTCCTAGGTCCTCTTAAATCACAATTTTTCTAATAAAATTTTGATTTTTTTACTTACATATCTAACTCAAAAATTCACTTTAAATTTCAAAATTTCATAGTAGTTTTCCAAATTAACTATCTTTCAAACCCTAGCTGCATATACTAGGTCTTATTGCTTCTTGAGGTATCACTTTACATGTTTGTGAGTTTCATATCCTATTTCTACAATTTCTAGTTAACTATTTTTAGGACATTACATTTCCTATATTTAGTACTTCCATTTTTTAGAACTTTGTCTATTATAAATTATTACAAAAAAATCAATCAAATATGAAATTATTTTTCTACTTTAACAATAGCCAAATATACTAGTTTTGATGAAACCAATAAATTGAAATTCAAGAACTCTTAAGTAAACACCCTAACATACAAGATGAGATGATTAAAATACGAAAATATGAACAACAAAGAGTGAACAACTGTCAATCTTCCCAAACCACATAGTAACTAGTTACAAATGACACTATGAGGGTAACTATGTCTCAACAACCCCCTATAGTATCCCAACTTACCTCTATACCACTAGGTACAATGAGTACATATTTGTCTCCTAATGCGGCAACCCTTGTCAAAGAAATATGATGTCTTCAATCCAAGGTTCTATATCTTGAGCAAGGTCCCTCTAGACCTATGTAGTCTTTGGATTCTTTTTCTCTATTGCATACACCATTGGCACATCACATTACTTCTACACCTTTTCCATAGGGTTTTTTTCAACCCAAGCTTACTCTATATGATGAAAAGGGAGATCTGGAGACAAATTTGAGAGATTTTCCCATAGCATGCTTGGAGTATGTACCCAATGACTGTCCACTTACCAAGATATTTTTATGGATCCTAAAAGATTATGCTTTAGAATGGCTCTATAGGCTATTAAATTAATTAGTCAATGCATTCAATCCTTTATCCAACATATTCCTAGCTCATTTCAACATTAACATTGGTGATAGGGTTTCCTATGCCCAAGTTGCATAATAAAAATAAAGGTCAAATGAGCATCTCATAGATCATATAACTAGCCCCATGGTCGATCAAGGGTTACAATACCTCTATAAATAGAGTATTCTACTAGCTTTGCATGAATCAATCATGTTTAAAATATTCTCTTACTTCATTGAATTATGTCACACATTAAAGGAATGAGAAGTCAAACTAATTTTAATGGGAAAACTCAAGTATACAAGTATCTCAGACATATACACAAGAGTAACAACAAAGTAAAATACAAAGTCAAGGTCAATGATAACAAGATTCAGAATCAACATATACTTAATGCAGTTTCTAATCCCTATTAGCAAGTGGTTTTATTAGTAGGTCCTCAGTAAACCTTCACCAATATACCAGTTTCTCTAGCTTGAGTTTTACAACAGCTATTGAAATGTAACATGTCACTCCCTCTTATTCAGGAAGTTAAACCAATAAATCCTCTTCCATGGGGATTTGATTAGCATTCATTTTGAAAGTTTGACAAGACACTTGGCCATACAACAAATAGATCCATCAGTTTGAGACACATGATATAAGATTTGATAGATAGCAATCATATTGATCTTGGCACTTTAGTTGAGCCTCCTTAGGCAAATAAAACATAGGATAAGGCTTTGAAAATATTCTTAGATGCCTTTTTGAATCATTCTAAACAAGAGACTAGGGACACATTAGGAGTTCACTAAGCATATCATGCACATTTACCATCAGATACATATAAGGCACCTTTAGTTGAGAAACAAATTTTAAGCAACATGATTGATGTATACAATTATATAATTCCAATTAGACATTCCATCTACTTTTCAAAGCAAGAGATCACTAATAAGGATTCAGATTATCATGCACTTTTTATTATATCTTACATTCATAATCATCTTATTCATATTATTCTCATTGATAATGGATCTAGTGTGAACATGTACACTATGACATTATTATAGCATTTAATATATTTCAAGCAAGATATTACCCTAATGGACATAGTTATGAGTGGATATAGTGGGCACATATAGAGTTCATTAGGTGAGATTGTACTTTTTTTATTGGTTGGTCCAACACTCATAGCCACATCATTCACTATAGTTCCTAGTGTAGGAGTTTTTGATATGTTACTTGGTTGATCTTGGATTTAGAAACTTTGAGCAGTACCTTCTACAATTCACAGATGTATGAAATTCATTCATGCTAATTAGGTCATTACATTTGGTTGAGTTCTATATGAGTTACCACTCCCTACTTTATAACCATCTTCTATTTTTAAGTTACCAATTTTAGTTTTTCCACTAGTTTTAATTTTATCACTAGTTATAGTTCCTCCTCTAGTTCTGATTCAGACATAATTAAGGCATCTATCACGAGCACAGAGAGTTCATAAACCTCCATAGCTTTAGGATTCTATATAGCTTCTACTATAGTGTTTACACTCAGGGTAGTACCATTGAGATATCATGCATCTACTCATAAAACACATGTTCAAAGAACTTTTCCTACTAAAAAATGGGTCCATAAAAGCCCTATAGTTGCATCCACTTGTTAGAGTTATACGGGGACTACATAGTTGGTTTCTAATTCAAATATTTTATAGCATTTATAGCATATATAACTTTTAGAGCCACAGTCTCAACATTTTCATTGTTCTTCACGATCACACATGATTCCTCTCCTTGATAAAAGACACCATGATAGGGAATCTCCCATGAGACTCATGATGGCATCCGTATTTTTGATTTCTTCACTCTACCCACAGAGGGGGCATCCTACTTCTACATCGAGACATGCATCGATATACATACCCACTAGGGACATCTTCTACTTGATTATGGTTTCATGTAAACCTCACTTATTTTAATTATATGTGTATCTGGAATTTGAACATGCCTTCTATACTTGCTTTCTAATTTGAGTGACCTATGCCCATGTCCCTTAATTGCTTGGCCTATTGGCTATCCTTGTATGTATCTTGCTTCTTGCTTTTCATGCTTTATTGCCTATTTGCTCCTTATTATTTATAATTCCATGATGCACATCATGCATTATCTTGCTTTCTTGGATGTCATGATGGACATCATGTACCATCCCTCTAACTAACAACTAATCATACTTTTATTTCTAGTTTAATACATTACACATGTTATTACATTGTTATATCCATCTAGGCATACCCCTATTGATCTAAAAATCTCTCAATACAAATCATGTCATATCTTGAGATATCTTGTCAATTATCACTGATATATCATATATCTTAATATCATAACACAATTGCAAGTATTTTTATTTTGAGGGTAGTCATTGTAGGGTCTTCATTCCTATCCTTAGAAGAGGGGGAGAAAAACAAGGGTTTTATCTTAGATATCAAAGCTCCTAATAGAAAAAAATCTAGCTTTTAGAACACCTAGAACAATAACCAAACATCAAAACAATCAGAACACACTTGGGAGATAGTGAGAATATTAGAATAGTTACCAAATTTGGGCCAAAATAACAATTCCCAACATGGACTATAGTACCAGTACTACTAGTGTCCACTTTTGGTGCTCTAATTCAAACAACAAAAAATCCTAACTTTCCAAAGTAGGTATAAAAATAGGTTTAGCTATAGTTTTACATAGTGAGAATAGTTCAAAATTAGTAGTTTTTAGCACACTTTCACTTATAAAATCTAGATATAGGGCGTATTATGCATGACATGATGACTCTCACTTTCAATTTCAGATACAGTAGTTGATATGACTTCCAAATCAAAATCTATGTTTTAGACACTAGTGATTGGGGGCAATGTACATGACACATTTATTTTCATTTCGTTACGAGTTCAACATCACCTACACATTCTTAGCAGTTATGTGCCTTATTTGATCTGTACAAGGTTAGCATAGTTTTAGAATGGATTTTATACAAGCTTAACTTCTACATTCTTGAGTTCCTAAGTTTTTGAGTGACTTTCATATAAGCCTAGTGCACTAGTTTTGAAGTAGCTTTTATACCAGCTTAATCTGCATCTTTTAGAGTGGTCAAGACTATCCCATTTTCTAGCATACATTCAGCTATCCATGCCAACATTATGAGATCATAGTACATTCATAGGACTTAGGATCTATCTCATATGACACACATTTCATACTAGTATCATTTCATAGCCTCACTTGATAGGGTAATGATGGAGCAAAAGGACTAGCTAGCCTTTGTATTCTTGATCCACCTATTTAGATGGATTAGACACATAGTCCAAATATTAATCAACACACACATGATCAGTTAGCTTCACTTAGTGGGTGATGATGTAGCCAAAGGGATAACTTTCACATTCTTGAGCCAATCTAAGTAAATTTAGCACATAGTTCTGTTCATAATATTACTGTGTACAACATCATCTAGCATTACAAAATATCACTCAACATGACAAAATGTTTTGTATTCCCCTGCATACTTGATGAGGTGTACTAATTCCTTTCACTTCCTCTCTCTCTCTCTCTCTCTTACCTAGCCTTGTATATTGTTATTTTAGATATAATGTATCTAGTAAGAACTAATCTACTTTTGGTTTTTCTCATAGATTTACACTTCATGACATGTTCTCTCTATGCACACGCAACATCACATAGTTTCATGATCTTTACCCTTACAAGTAAGTTCAGGTACACTTTCTATTTTCTTTTATCCTAGTATTTTACTTTGTTGCATCACTAAATTAAAGGGGGAAAAATGTAGTCATATGAAATGCAAAAATTGGTAACACAAATGTGGCTAATGACACCCAACCCACATGTCCCTCTTGTTTTCTCTCCTAACCCTCTTAGGCTTAGTTCTAATGAATCCTAGTCATCCATAGCCTTCTATACTTGATCCTAGTTGAGCCAAACCCCTTTTTGTATGATAGATCCATCCCCCTAGGTACCGTCTACTCAGGATAATAGTGTCACACTAGGACTATAACACTAGTGCCACTCCTGTTCACTTTTGACGCTCTTGTCTAAGTCAATTTATGGGCTCAACGATCAATTTCTTATGGTTCCCCATGCTTCTCCTTGTCTGTCTAATGTGAGTACATTCAACCCATGACCAATAGATCTCTATAAAATCCTATTCAAAGATCATTTAGAAAGGGTTGGCAATTATCACTAAGCAACCAAGAACAAAAGCAAGTCTACTCAAGAAATCTTCCCTATTCTCTACATACATCTAACCAACACACTTACAAACTTATTCAAATCCTTATACTAGACCCTAGACATCTCAAGTATTTCTAGTTTAAAATTTTACATCTTCATACATACAATTGCATAAAGCACGTCAAGTGGGAGAACTACATATGGTTTGATCCCTCTTCAATGTATTGGTGTGTAGGCAATGTGCCCACATAAGGGATGTGGATCCATGTCTAATGAATATTAAACACACTAACCCCCCCTCTTTCTCAAAATTGGTCAAAGTATAATGGGACATAGGGATTGAAGAGAAAATCTATTCTATAGAGGGCTCTATAGACTTTTAGCTAACATAACATTATGCATAGGGTCACATAGACATACCAAATGAAACCCAAAAAGCTTAGATCCTCGAGACAATAGTGGCCTAGGTGGAATACAACATCGGTGCCATTCTTGTTTAGATCTGATGATCCCATCCAATCACAAGCTGAAGCTTAAAACTTAGTTTGTGATAGTGTCCTAGTCCTGCATAGTGAATTCTAGCCTTTATCTAAGTTGGATCAAACAATTTCTAGCTAAGTCTTGTTTTCTTCTCCTTGTTACTATTTTTATAAAGGTCAAAATTATAATCTACTTTACACAAATCGGTAGCTTAATTATTGCATAATTCTTTTATTGATTTTAGTATACCCTTTTAACAAAATTAGGAATAATAAACTAATATTTTTAGAATTGTTAAATCACATATTGTTTGTAATTATTGCATTGAATCTCAAAGTGTATAGGTCCCTTAGATAAGATTTAAAAACCCAAGTATTTATTCATCCACACATTGCACTAATCTTCTTAATTTTACTTCTTCTTTTTGAACTCTTGTCATATTAGTAGCCCCCTAAAAATTGATGGATTAAAATGGACTAGAGATCCTATAGAAGCAGAGCATAAGAAAAATATAATAAGACCAGATTGCTATGGCAATCAAAGAAGCTATCATTTAATTTTATTAAAATCTACTTTCTAAAATTTGTGAATAGTCTACATAAATAGATTTGAAAATAAATCAAACTGAAATATAAACTAATGTTTAACTGCATGCTAAGCAATGACTTAACTAGCTAAACTAAGACTGAACCAATTTAAGCATGTAAACTGTGTACATGAGAGGCTGCGTGCATGAGAGACTACATGCATGAGAGGGAGACAGAACAAGCAATCGAAATTAGCATCAGTTTCTGACACTCCTTAATTTCTACCACTAACTACTTCAACATTTACAATGCCTAAATTTTGTCTTAGATAATCAAAACTCCCTTTTGTTATTGCCTTTGTGAATATATCTACCAACTGGTTTTCAGATCTGCAGAACTCCAAATGGATTTCTCCATTATTCACTAACTCTCTAATAAAATGAAATCTTGTATAAATGTGCTTGCTCCTCTTGTGAAAAACATGATTTTTTGACAATGCAGTTGCTGATTTGTTGTCACAAAAGATTGGTGTTGACTCTTTCTGTGCTTGTAATAAATCTATCAATACTCTTCTCATCCAAGTTACTTGACATGCTGCTGATGTAGCTGCTACATATTCTACTTCATCTGATGAAAGTATCACTATAGGTTGCTTTTTGGATGCCCATGTGACCACCCCTGTTCTAAAAAGAAAGGCATGTCCAGAAGTAATCTTCTTGTTATTAATGCTACCTGCAAAATCACTATCAGTATAACCAATAAAAAAATCATTAGTTGTGGAATATAAAATCTGATATTATATTGTTCCTTCCACATATCTCAATATCCTCTTTCCAACTTGCCAATGTGAGTCTTTTGGTGACTCCATCAATCTAGAGATTAAACAGACCCCATACATGATATCTGGTCTTGTAGCTGTAAGATACATCAAACTACCAACTAGTTTTTTGAATGTTGTAGAATCAACATTTGACCCTTTGTCTTCTTTTCTAATTTTGGTCCCTGTAGCAACTAGTGTAGGTTTTGATTTACAATTCAACATCTTAAAACTCTTTAACACATCCTTAGCATATTTAGTTTGACAAATAAAAATTCTCTTCTCTGATTGTACAACTTCTATGCCCAAAAAGTACTTCATTAATCCCAAATCTGTCATTTCAAATTATTTCTTCATTGCTGATTTAAATGTGTCTACAGACAAATTTTTGGTGAAAATCAAATCATCAGCATACAAACACACAATCAAAATCTGACCTTCTTTGTTGATTTTTGTGTACAATGTAGGCTCACTATTGCTTCTGCTGAATCCATTATTTGTCATGTATGAATCAATCCTACTATACCATGATCTTGGTGCTTTCTTGAGACCATAGAGGGCCTTCTTCAATTTGTAGACTTTTTCCTCATGTCCATGCACTTCATAACCTGGTGGTTGTTTCACATACACTTCTTCATTTAGGAAACCATTCAATAAAGTTGATTTGACATCCAGTTGATATACATACCAATTATTTTGTGTAGATATTGCTAGACCATTATAATAGTATCAAGTCTAGCAATTGGAGCAAATGTTTCATTATAATCAATTCCATGTTCTTATGCAAAACTTTTTTCTACTGACCTTGCCTGGTGGTTTTTAACATTTCCTTCTACATTAAACTTGGTCTTATAAACCCATTTGACTCCTATGCAATCCTTACCTTCAAGTAGATTAATTAGATCCCATGTTTGATTTCTCTCAATGGCATTTATGTCTTCATCCATTGCTTTTATCCAATGTTCCTTATTAACTGCTTCTTCATAATACATAGGATCATGAGAGAAAAGAGCAAAATTTGAGCATAAATCTAACTTCTCTTCTTTTTGTTTATAAATCTCATTCAAGTTTATCATTTTCTTACCTTTAAATCTTGATCTTAAAGTGGCAAGAGTTGGATCTGATTCATCACTTACTTGTGAATTGGGTGTAGGATGATATGCATGACTAGATGATTCACCTCGTGCTAAGCTCCTAGGTGTTCTTATTGGTGTGTTTATTCTTGCTTGTGGAGAGGATTGATCACCTTGCAAATTTTTTTCTTAAGATTCTTCTTCATTTTTGGGAAATTGGTGCTCCAATTGTGATGGTTTTATCAATGCTTCCATCCCATGCTTCTTCTTCCTTAAATTCCACATCTCTGCTAATAATTACTTTCTTTGAAATGGGGTTATACAACTTATAAGCCTTTGATTCTTCACTATAGCTAATAAAAATGCATTTCTCACCTCTGTCATCAAGTTCTCTTCTCAATTTAGATGGTATAAGAGAATATGCAATACAACCAAAAATTCTAAAATGATGTACACTATGCTTCTTACAACTCCAAGCTTCTTGTGGAATTTGATCTCTGACACTCTTTGTTGGGATTCTTTTCAAAATATATACTACACATGCTATTGCTTATACCCAATATTCATTTAACAAATGTTAGGCCTTCAACATGCTTCTAGCCATCTCCATGATTTTTCTATTCTTTCTTTCTACTACACCATTCTGTTGTGGTGTGTACCTTGTACTCAGTTGCCTTTTAATGCCTTGATATTTGAAAAAATATTGAAATTAATTAGACATATATTCACCTCCTCCATCTGATCTAAGTGTTATGTTGTGGAGTTAAAAGCTTCACCAGGATGCAGACAGGAGAAGCTAAGTAGGATCCAGAGTTGCGGGGTGTTGCTGATTCAGTTGTAGGAAAAATGGCGTCGGTCTGATCAGCCGACGTCGATCAGATAGCAAGATGAAGCAATCGGCATCGGTTACCAGTCGGCCGACATCGGTCATGGAGGTGCGGACATTGGCAGCCTATGTGAGAACAGGCAGTTTGCATGGCGAATCTGGGAGAGTCTATTTTTGGACTGCTAGTTTGCATGTTGAAGGCTAGTCATAGTCTTGAGTTGCGAGTCTAATTATTGTAATTAGGTTAGTCTAATTATTGTAAGCATGAGATCTATATATGGACTCATGGGTTATATTGTAAGTTAGTGCTAGAAAGCCATAGAGCTTTTAGAGAGAGCTAGTGTAGCTCCTCCTAGTTTCAAAGGGGTGCTGAGAGTGTTTGATCAGGGAGAGTTGCAAGGTCTGCAAGGTCAAGGAGCTGATCCACCAGGGTACTGGTTGAAGAAGGGTTCTTCAGTGGTGTAGAGAGATCTACAATTGTGAGTATGGTCTATTGAATTGTAGGTTGAAGGTTCATGGGAGATCTACTTGGAGCACAATTGTGTGCTTGGTGAACTGGTGGCGTTGTTACTGACTGGTTGGAGAGGTGAACATAAATTCTATATTGGAGTTGATTGTTGGGACCAAGAGAGAGAGGGAAGAAGGTCTTGAGGATTGGAGAACCTTTGAGGTGGAGGAAGAAGTGGCATCTTCCTTATTGTATATTCTTCTGAGTGATTATTAATACAATTGTGTATTGTCTCTCAATTCCTATGTTGTTTCATATTTCTAGTTACTTTATATTTCTGGTTAAATTCTGTGATTAGTTGCTAATACGAGTAGTAGTCATATGTGCTCTAATTGTGGTGGAGCAAGATCCTGACAAGTGGTATCAGAGCCTTGGTTATAGGTTCAAGAGCTGATACCAAAAAGTGGTATCAAAGCTTTTGGTTGGGTTGACTAACAGGTGGTTTCAGATCTGGTAGTGTTTTTTGATTACAGGTCACTCACAGGGGTTTCAGATTGAGTGGGAGTATAGCAATGGCAGAAGAAAGTAAGCTATGAATGGAGAAACTGAATAGCACAAATGGTGTGATTGATGGAAAGAAAGATCAAGTTAAAAGAGATCTTTGGTCGGTAGCAGATCAACTTATGGAAGCATATGTTGTAGGTAATATTGCACAAGATGTTCTGGATAAAGTGGAATCTTTGTTTACAGATTCTTTTGCCTCTTTCCATGCAGCCTGAAATAGAGCATCTTTTCATGGGTATGTCTTTGGAGACTTTGGAGAGATTTATTTAAGGGTTGGAGAGCCTTGTCAGATTATAGATGAAGGGGAAGTGAAGCTGAAATTGCAGGCGGATTACTCACAGTGGTTGGAGGAAGTCATGCAGGTACCAGTCTTGGAGATGAGTCTAATTTCTTCAAGAAATTTGGGTGATGGGAGATGCACTGTAACTCTCACAGTGGATATACTTGAATTAGATGGTGGTAAGAAAGTAGGTATCCTTTATCTATCTACTTATATTGCTGATTCACCTTCTATTGTAGAGATGTGGCTTCATGGGCTTGGTCACATATGTAGGAGGAGAATGCAGGTTTTGAAGCGGAGGTCAGATGTTTTTGACAAGCTAAAGAACTGGAAAGCCTTGGTGTTCATGGAGGAGATAATTGACAGAGATCAGGTGAGGAAGCTGAATTATTCTGAGCAGAGCAGGGTTGATTTGATTCAGATTTTGATCCATGGAGAGCTCGTAGATAAAAAGTTATCACTCACAGACGAACACAGGTACCGACATCGATCAGACAGTAACAGACGTCGGCAACAGGAAGACCGACGTCGGTCATGAGGAAACTGACGTCGGCAGAAGGGACGCCAATGTCGGCCAGGAAAATGATGTCGGCAGTCAGGTTCAGTACAGGGAGCTGACATCGGTCAGAAACAGACTGGGAGATGGCTGAGATCGGTCACTGGTACAGATAGTGGGTGGACAACAAGTCTCAAATGCTCATGTTGAGGTCAGAAATGGTAAGTGAACCTCATATTCATTGTTCACCTTCTTTATATTGCTTATTGATGGTCAAGAACCAGGAAGATGGAAGAGGCAATGCAGGTAGAGTCCAGATACAGTGGGAGCTTGGCATGGATGAGGAGTGTGAGTCCTTGGAGAAGAACCAAACAGGTATTTGTTGGTAGAGTTGTCAGTTGGAAGTAAGCACTGAAAGACGAAATGGATTCCCGAGATAAAGAAGAGAGTGGATGGATACGAGAGATAGAAGGCCAAGGCATATGGTCTTGAAGAAGCTATAAGACAGTGGTACAGGGATTGACAGGTGGATGACTAAGCATGGCTTCAGTCAATGTCAGTGTAACTATTGTGGTTTTGTCTTACCAAGTGGATAATGAGTCGCGACATTATCCAGTTATTGTATGTGGGTGATTTGCTAGCAGGTTTTGTACATACAGGGATTTGCTGAGCTAAAGGTAAGGTTAGTTCAGAGACGTGTCATGAAGAATTTGGAGTAGCGAAATTCTCTAGCATAAGAGACATGGAGATTTGATCTCCAGTAGGAGCTGATGTGAAGACGGTGTTGGCGGGGTTCATGATGCAGGATGCAGAATCGAAAAGCACACCAAGGGCTGGACAGTTCAAGCTTAGCTTGAAACAGGGTTCAAAATCACATGAGGTCTAGTGTAGACCTGAGTTTTCCCAAGCAGTGGGGGTTGTCAGAAAGTACGGAGCCAATTCGGGGAAGGAGTACTAGAGGGCAGTTCAGTGGGACTAGTAGCAAGGTTTCTTGTTATGCAGGGTCAAGTTCTTCACTACATGGATATGTAGGTTCGGATGTGGCAGGTTACTTGAATGACAGGTGTAGCATCACAGGTTGTGTGGTGGTTGGTCTTCAGGATTGATCTTGAAGAGGAATACAAGCCAAAGAATAATTTAGATGGTGTACAGGTATAGGTGCAGCTATTTATCTCCAAGTGGGAGATTGTTATGTTGTGGAGTTAAAAGCTTCACCAGGATGCAAACAGGAGAAGTTAAGTAGGATCCAGAGTTGAGGGGTGTTGCTGATTCAGTTGCAGGAAAAATGGCGTCAGTTTGATCAGTCGACGTCGGTCAGATATCAAGAGGAAGCAACCAGCGTCGGTTACCAGTCGGCCGACATCGGTCATTGAGGTGCCGACGTCGGCAGCCTGTGTGAGAACAGGCAGTTCGCATGGTGAATCCGGGAGAGTCTATTTTTGGACTACTAGTTTGCATGTTGAAGGCTAGTCATAGTCTTGAGTTACGAGTCTAATTATTGTAATTAGGTTAGTCTAATTATTGTAAGCATGAGATCTATATATGGACTCATGGGTTGTATTGTAAGTTAGTGCTAGAAAGCCATAGAGCTTTTAGAGAGAGCTAGTGTAGCTCCTCCTAGTTCCAAAGGGGTGCTGAGAGTGTTTGATCAGGGAGAGTTGCAAGGTCTGCAAGGTCAAGGAGCTGATCCACCAGGGTACTGGTTGAAGAAGGGTTCTTCAGGGGTGTAGAGAGATCTACAATTGTGAGTATGGTCTATTGAATTACAGGTTGAAGGTTCATGGGAGATCTACTTGGAGCACAGTTGTGTGCTTGGTGAACTGGCAGCGTTGTTACTGACTGGTTGGAGAGGTGAACATCAATTCTATATTGGAGTTGATTGTTGGGACCAAGAGAGAGAGGGAAGAAGGTCTTGAGGATTGGCGAACCTTTGAGGTGGAGGAAGAAGTGGCATCTTCCTTATTGTATATTCTTCTGAGTGATTATTAATACAATTGTGTATTGTCTCTCAATTCCTGTGTTGTTTCATATTTCTAGTTACTTTATATTTCTGGTTAAATTCCGTGATTAGTTGATAATACGAGTACTAATCATATGCGCTCTAATTGTGGTGGAGCAAGATCCTGACACTAAGTACCTTGATGTAAATGCCACTCTGCTTTTCAACCATAGCCTTGAATTCTTTAAATTTTCCAAAGGCTTCAGACTTATTTTTGAGAAAGTATATCCAAGTCTTTCTGCTAAAATCATCAATGAAGGTTAGAAAATAAGAACTAACTCCAAATGATGAAATTTGCATTGGTCCACATAAATCACTATGGAATAGCTCCAATATTACCTTTGCTCTATATGAGGCTCCTACTGGAAAGCTCTCTCTATGCTATTTTGCCAGAATGCAACTTTCACATGAACTTCTTGGTTGTTCTATTAGTGGTAATTCCTTCACCATATTTTTCTTTTGTAACAAATTCAAACCTTAAAAATGTAAATGTCCATACCTTAAGTGCCATAGCCATGATTGGTCTAGATTCATGGTTTTGAAGTGGGCTTCCTCTTCTCCTTGGATGCACTGAATTCAAAGAGCGAACATCTGATTCTTGGTCATCTCCACTTTTCCTATCAACCTGGATTTTGAAAATTTGTCTAGTATTGTACAAATATTATCTATAAAAGATACTCTGTAACCTTTCTATACTAACTATCCAACACTCATAAGATTATGATTTAGTCCAGGTACAAAATAAACATTAGGAATAAACCTTTTTTCACCATTTTTTGCCAAAACATTTATTACTCCCTTACCGAATACATCCACTTTGTTATCATTTCCTAATTTCACTTCAAATTTTATGAAATCATCAAGACTTGCAAAGAATTATTTATTCCCTACCATATCGTTACTGCATCCACTATCTAAGAACCAAATATTTCTAGCATTTTCTTGAGAAACATGACAAGTGAGAAATAAGCTTCTAGAATTAGAATTAGATTTATTTGTGCAATTAACATTCTGCTTGTCCACATCTCCTTATTTCTTTCTGCATTCACTTGTATAATGTCCATATTTTTTACAGTAATAACATTGAATGTTATTTTTATCAAACCTTTGTGAATTTTGTTGGAGGTGATTGTTGCCACATCCTCTATTATTATAGTTTTGATTATTGTTATCACCTTGATCTGGATTGTTCTTTCCATTTCTGCCTCTACCTCTTCCTCTGAAGTTTGACCTTCCTCATCCTCTTCCTCTACCAAATGATACCTGAGACTTGAAATCATTCTCAAAAGAAGTATTGTTATTCCTATTCGTTCTAGATTCATGTGTTAACAAAGATCCCATTAATTCATCTACTAATAACTATTCCAAATCCTTGGTTTCCTCAATAGCTACAAATATTGCATCAAATTTGTTGGGTAAACTCTTGAGTATTTTTTCTATGATCTTCTGATCTGTTATTGTTTCTCCATTAGATCTAATTTGATTCACAATATTCAATACTTGACCCATAAACTGGTCTATAGACTCTGAATCATTCATTTGGAAATTTTCAAAATTCCTCCTAAGATATTGAAATTTAGCTATTTTCACCTTTGTATTACCTTTATAGGTGGTCTCTAAGATTTTCCATGCCGACTTGGATCTCGTTGCTGCTGCAACTCTAGAAAAAATAGATTCATCCATTACCTATTAGATGAGGAATAGAGATTTTGCATCCTTTTTCTTGTTCTCTTTAAGCTCTTCCTTTTATGTTTGAGTTAATGCCTCATGGGCAGCCTCATCCTGTGGTTCTACAAAGTCATTTTCTACCAAATCCCAAACATCTTGTGATCAAAACAATGTTCTCATTTTAATTGCCCAAAAATCATAGTTCTTACCATTAAAAATGGGAATCTGGAGCTAAGAAATGTTGTTGGTTGTTGCCATAGCTCAAGCTTCCACTATTTCAAACAACTGGTACGCTTCTAGGAATTTTGCTACAAACTTTTTTTTTGTTAGCTGCTCTTTCTCACACCTTCTTTGGCACTTCCTTCCAATGGATCACCTCTTAGTTCTTCCCCACTAGCAATCATGTGTGATCTCTACCCTGGATTTGGTAGCCAAGTTTTGGCTTTAGCTGTGTGCTTCAACAGACTTTTGTCCACAATTGATGCCTGCTTTTTGACCAAGGCTGTCAAGATGATTTTCTATCACAGTAGATCTATCTACGGTAACTTTCCAATGTGGCTGGCTTAAAAAAGCTATGATCTTGAAAGAAATAAAGCAATAAATAACAAAAAATAAATAAAATAATACAGGCTATGCCAGACCTGTGCATTGCTCCCAAGTTTGCTAAAGCTTTTCCATGATCTGTTGGTCAAACACTTCTATTATTCCCTCTAGCTACGCTCCTCTAACAATCTTAGCTATTAACCTATGCTTCTGCCATGATCTTGTGGCTCTGATACCAATTTGTAGAAGCATAGCATAAGAAAAATATAACAAAAAATAATACAGGACCAGATTGCTACTGCAATCAAAGAAGCTATCTTTTTAATTTTATTAAAATCTACTTTCTAAAATCTGTGAACAGTCTACATAAATAGATTTGAAAACAAATCAAACTAAAATATAAACTAATGTTTAACTGCATGCTAAGCAGTAACTTAACTAGCTAAACTAAGACTGAACCAATTTAAGCATGCAAACTATGTGAATGAGAGGCTGTGTGCATGAGAGACTGTGTGCATGAGAGGGAGGCGGAACAAGCAGTAGAAATTAACAGCAGTTTCTAATAGATCCTTCTAGTAATTTCTTGTTGAAACAAGGTTAAAATAAGTTAATCTCTCATATTAATACACAAATATTGGCTAAAATGTTTATCATTTGATGTGACATGGTTATTCAGGTGATTATATCGGAGGAAAAAAATATTAGGCTAGTGTGTCAGGGTTTCTATATTTGTAATGTTGAGCTGCGGAAAGATCAAAGTTATTATGTACATTTGCCAAGGAAGTGGAAAACAAAATAATAGAGAACACAACGGCGGTCGAATCAAATGTGTTGCCTGAGCTTTAAATTTGGTACATAAACAGCTCTCGTGCTTTGACATTCGTCTTCATCTATCTATACAACCCACTTTATATATTCTTCAATCATGTTTTATTTCATATTTAAGATCACTTTTTTAATATTTTTATATTCTCTTAAAATGGAATTTAGTAGAAAATAACTTCATCCAGCTTCATCAAATCAACAAAAGGCTTTTGGCTTGTTAAAAACCTTTGAGCAGCGATTTTTAAAAGCTAAATTCTGATAGGGCATCCAAAGGCAACCTAGGGCTTTCTAGCAATGGAGTGATCTTCAAAGATAATTACAGAGAACTGTTTTCATGTACTTGCTTCCATATTGCACATAAAAACTCTACATTAAAAAACACAATTATAAAAAAAAAAAAAAAAAACACAACTCAAAAGACTTGAAAGCCAAAAGACGTAAAATTTTACCGACAAAAACTTCAAAAAAAATCTTAAAATTAAATTTAAAATCTTAAAAATCTTTTGATGGGCCTTAGGCCCCTAAGTAACTCATTTAAAAAAAAGAAAATAAAAGGAAAACAGAAAAAAACTAATAAAACTAATGAAAGTCTCTAAACACTTTAGCATCAAGCTAACTCGAACATAGAAAGATGGAAAAGCCTCCCTACTGAAGGCATAAGAAACAAGGACAACGCCAAGTCGCGCGTTCCACCAAAAAAAAGCCAAAATAATAATATGGTGTCGATAGATAATCGGTAATGCAAACTAAAACTAAACTTGGATTAAGTGCGGCGCGAGATTCTCATCCTTTGTCGTACTTATAAAGTAATTTGCCCACTACATGTGGAAAAAGAAGAGAATCATGCGAATAAAAATGATAGTCACGCGGAGAACTAATATGCTTGGAGGAACTAAAAAGTAAAAAATGATGGCAGAGGAATACAACCACAAATATTGGCTAAAAGGTTTATCTTTTGATATGACACTGTTATTCAGGTGATTATATTGGATAAAAGGGATTGAGGAAAAAACATTAGGCTAGCGTGTAAGGCTTTTTATATTTGTAATGTTGAGCTGGGGAAAGATTATACTTAATATGCACACTTTGCCATGAAAATATTATATAGAACGCAACCGCGGTAGAATCAAACGTGATGCCCGAGCTTTAAATTTGGTATGACATTCGTCTTCATCTATCTAGACAACCCACTTTATATATTCAATGATGTTTTATTTTGCAGAGCAGACAAGAGCAGAGGAAACGTGGTTGGTAAACAATATTGCGATTAGCCAATGTCTATAAATTGGAGCTTACAATATTATCAACTCAAACCAACTGGTCATTACTGAAGTCTAGCAATGGTGAACAATACTGAGAATGGTGAGGGGCAAGTCCAAGTGCAATTGACAAACTTCTGCATGGCCGACGTGGATGAGTTCTACGAGTGGGCGAGCGACGAAGAAGTGACACGGTTCATGACGTGGGAGCCCTTAAAATCCAAACAGCAGGCAACAGAGTATGTTGCCAAGGTGGCGATTCCCCATCCGTGGATGAAAGCCATATGCATAAATGGAACTAATAAGGCCATCGGAGACATTATGCTGAAGCAAGGAAGCGGCATTCACAGCTGCCAGGCTGAGCTGGCATACGCCATCTCCAGAAAATACTGGAAAATGGGTGTGACCACTCGAGCTGTCGTAGCTGCGGCGAAGTTGGGGTTGAAAGAGTTGCAGGGAATACAGAGAATAGAAGCTCTTGTTCTCCCTGACAACATGGCATCCGCAAGAGTGCTGGAAAAGGCGGGGTTTAAGAAGGAAGCGTTGCTGCCTAACTATGTCCATCTCAAGGGGAGACCCAGAGACTGCTTACTCTATAGCTATGTCCCTTTCTGATCTATAGGCTAATGTAACCATGCCTGTTATTTATGTTTGTACTTGTTTCACTTATGCATTCGCCTTCCCATTCCATCCATTCATATGTCATTTTTATTTTTCAAATCGTAGCTAGTTCTCAATGGCATTAACCTTGTGATATTCTTTTTATCAGAAATATTTCGTAAGTAATTTCATTGTAATGATTTCTGGTATTGGCATTTTCTTGTTTCTCGAAAGTGAATTCATGGCGGTACTTCCCTCATAAATTCAAGGACCGTTCTGGTTTCTGAAGCTTATAAACATAAATTTATCATCCTTTCTATGGAAATTTGCTTGTTAGCTTTCTGGCTACTTAACATTATGGCTTTCATTATCTCTGGAGGCTTTTTAATATTTCTTGGCGTGATCGGCTAGCCATATCTTTTGTTCCTAAAGGTAAGGGCCCTTTTTATAATATCATTGTTGAAAGGATAATCAATCATTGAAACTAATAATAAAACTGCATAAAGTGCCACCCAAGATTCCCACTCTTTGTCGTACTTATAAGTATAACAATCATGCAGATAAGTATAACTATCGTACAGATAAGTATAATATAAGTCCGATTGTTTAGATACACTAAGAAATAAAAAATATCGTGCGGAGATTGATACAACACAAAACTATTGATTAAAGGTATACCATTTAATTTACGTGATTATATAAGTTAAAAGGGCTTGAGGGAAAATTTTAGCGTAGTGTGTCACGTTGTTTGTGTAATTAATATCGGGAAACATAGTACATATAGATGGCAGGAAGATAATTGCTATTATGCACATTTTTATAATGAAATGGAAGAAATTAAAAAAAACTCAATGATGGTATAATCTTTCGTGATGCTAGAACTTTAATTTTATTATAGATATATGGCACTCGTGTTGATTCTTATAGTGTGGGAAGTTAAGAACCCTTATATGGCGTATTTTGAAGCTTCCTTGAAGAGTTTTAGTGTTTTAATATTCTGTGTATGTTTTCCTTCTTGCATCTTGGAGCTTGATTTTGTGGCATGATGGTTTAATTCATATGTTGTTTTTTTTTCCCATCTCAAGCCTTTCATTTTGTTGAAGAGTTTCTTGTCTATTGTGAATCCTTGTTTTAAAGATTAGAGTTTTTATGATTTTTACTAAAAAATATTATAACCTTCGATATATCTTTTATGAAATATTTTCTTTAATTGTATTAAGACAATATTCTTAAACCATGTTGATTTGATATCCATTCCTTTTATGTTTTCATAATTTTTTGGTTCCATTAAGATAATGCTTTGTAACAATGCTTCTACTTTCTCTTTTATTGAAGTTATCTTTCACAATGAGTAAATGTTTGTTTGTTGAAAGGATAATATGGTAATTTGCTTATACATTACATCACTTTCATTTCAAATTGTCATATTCTTAGTGAAATGGTAGAATAATCTTGATATAATAAGCAATTCAATGTGTTGTTAATATTGGAAATGAAATAAGAAATTTAAGTCATCACTTGTATATAGATTTATCTTACCTATTTTGACAAATGGATTGACTAGTCTTTATTATAGTAAAATAAAATAAATATATCTATTCCCATTTAATCTCCATAAAGTGTAAGTGTAAATTACTTTTTTGATTTGTGTGTAGTTTATTTTGGAAAAAAATCTGCTTCCTCAGTTAATTCCTTAGTTAATTAAGTATTAAAAACATGATTGCATTTTTGAC